>JAUJEN010000401.1:0-102154 GCA_030448925.1 Citrus cavaleriei
AGAAGTTACGTATTATGGCATAATCTGATTTGCTTCTTTCACCTTATTAATTTGGGGAATAGCCACGGCACAGCCGCACTTAAAAATAACCGCTCAAGGCCGGGCGCCAAGTTCGCCCAGCGAAAAATACAAAACGGTGGGCTATAGCCTTGGGGGGTCGGGTTGGCCAACTTCGTCTACCGGACTCGGAATGGCGCGAGAATTTGCGAGGCACCTCAGGAGCAAAATTAGTCAAGGGCACAGCTAACGCCCAAAATAAATCGCCCGGTTGACGGGGCGCCAGGTTCGCCCAGCGGAAAAAATAATACAAAACGGTGGGCTAAAGCCTTGTCATGGGCAGCCAACTTCGTACGACGGACTCGGAATGGCGCGAGACTTTACGAGGCGCCTCCGTGTGCCAAAAATAGGCTGACGGCTCAGCCGCGCCCAAAAATAACCGCACATGTCGGGCGCCAAGTTCACCGAGGAAAAGGCCAAAACGGTGGCTGGTAGTTTGGGTGGCTGGCTGCATCATTCGCCGGATTCGAATGGCGCGAGAGCGCAGGGGAGGCACCCAGGTGCTGTGGGTTGGCCAGCGGGCACAGTCGCGCTTAAAAATAAATCAAATACCGGGCGACGGGGCGCCAAGTTCGCCCAGCGCATAAAGGCTAAAACGGGTTAAGCAGGCCTTTGCGCAGGAGTACTGGCTAATCTCGTCTCTACCGGATCGGAATAACATGAGACTTTGGCGAGGCGCTCTGCGCGAATACGCCGGCACAGCTGCTACCAAAAATAATCAAGGCCGGGCGCCAAAGTTTCACCCAGCGGAAAAATACAAAACGGTGGGCGAGGCTCGGGGGCGGGCTGGCCGATTGTCCGGCCGCACCGGAATGGCGCGAGATTCTTTAGAGGAGCCTGTGGTGCCAGGGCCAGGCTGCGGACAGCCGCGCTCAAAATAATCACCAAGGCCGGGGCGCCAAGTTCGCCTCAAGTAAAAAGCGCTGGGCTAAAACGGGTGGGCTATAGCCGGGATAAGGCTAATCTCAATTGCCGGACTCGGAATGGCGCGAGACTTTTAGCGAGGCACCTCTCGCAGCAAAATAGGCCGCGGGCAATAGCCGCGTGCTCGTACAATCGCTTGTAGCGCCGGGTCACCAAGTTCGCCCAGCGAAAAGGCAAAAACGGGTGGGCCAGCTTCTCAGGTTGGCTGGCCAATATCGCCTGCCGGACTCGGAATGGCGCGACTTACAAGGTGACCTGCGGTGCTGGGGAATAGGGCCAGAGCGCACAGTCACAAGACAAAAAGTAACTGCCCAAAGCCGGGCGCCAAGTTCGGCTCCAGCGGAAAAGGCCACAAAATGGTGGGCTATACTTTCGGGGTGGGGCTGGCTAACTCGTCCGCCAGACCTCGGAAGGCGACTTTTGCGCAGGCGCCTTGTGCCAACACGCTGCTGGGGACAGCCGCCAAAAATATTCGTCTGAAGGCCGGGCGCCAAGTTCGGGCTCAGCGGAAAAAGGCTGGCTAAAAATCTGGTGGGCTATAGCCTTGGGGTGGGGCCAACTTCATCCGCCGGACTCCGGAATGGCGCGAGCTATGGTGCCCTCCGCGGCGCCAATAACAAGGCACAGCTGCGTTCAAAATAACCTCAAGGCCGGGGCGCCATGCTCGTCCAGCGGAAAAAAGGCCACAAAACGTGGGGCGCAGCCTTGGGGGTAAGGGAGCGGCTAACCGTCCGCCGGACTCGAAAGGTACAAGAGTTTGCGTAGGCACCTGTGCCAAAATAGCTGCGGCGCACGCGCTTAAAAAAAATAACCGGGCCGTTGCTGGGGCGACAAGTTCGCCCGCTGGAAAAAGGCCACAAAAACGGTGGCTGGCAGCCTTGGGGTGGGTTGGCCAACTGCCCGGCTTGACCCGGAATGGCGCGAGACTTTGCGAGGCACCTCCGCAGCTGCAAAGCCGCAAGGGCGCCAGCCGCGTTCGGTAACAACCAACGAAGGCCGGGTCAAATAAGTTCTTCCAGCGAAAAGTCTACAAAACGGTGGACTATAGCTCGGTTTGGGCTGGCCAACATCGTCCGCCAGACTCGGAATGGCGCGAAGCCCCAAGGTGACTGGTGCTGTGGGCCAGTCTAGCGCAGCCGCGCTTGTGCGCAACCGTACCGAAGCTGGGCGCCAAGTTCGGCTCCAGAAGTGGAAAAAGGCCGTGAAAACGGGCTATAGCCTTTGGGGTGGGCTGGCCAACTTCGTCTGGCCAGACTCGAAGGGCACGGTGACTTTGCGAGGCTTCATTGTGCCAAAAATCCATACCATGGGGACAGCCGTCGGGGCCATCTTGCCCGAAGGTCGGGCGCCAAGTTCGTCTAGTGGAAAAAAGGCCACAAAACGGTGGGGTTATAGCTCAGGTGGTTGGCCAACTTCACCGCCGGACTCGTAGGGCGCCAGGACTTTGCGGTGCTTCATGTGCCAAAATACGCCATGGGACAGCTGCTACCAAAATAATCACCGGCCGGGCCAAGTTCAGCGGAAAAAGGCCACAAAACGGGTGGCTATAGCTCAAAGGCTGGCCAACTTCGCCCGCTGGACTCGAATGGCGCGACTTCGCGTAGGCACCAGATAAAGTAAAATAGGGTCAGGCAGCCACCAAAAATAACTGCCTGGAAGGCCGGGCGCCGTTCGGCCCCGCGGAAAAGCGCTCACAAAACGGGTGGGCTATAGCCTGGGGCGGGCTGGCTAACTTTGTCCGCCGGACTCGAATGGCGAACTTTTTAGGAGGCGCCTCGCAAAGCGTAAACAGGCCACTGGGACAGCTGTGTTCAAAACACCGTTCAAGGCCGCAGGGCGCCAAGTTTGCCCAGCGGAAAAGTCTACAAAACGGTGGGCTGCAGTCTTGGGGTGGGCTGGCTTACCGGACTCGGACTGGCGCGAGACTTTCATGGTAGGCACCGTACGTTAAAACGGCCGCTGGCACAGCCATTAAAATAACTGCTCAAGCGTCAAGCCAAGTTCGCCAGCTTTAAAAGCGCCACAAAACGTGCGGCGAACATGGGTGGCTACAACTTCGTCCGCCGGACTCGGAATGGCGCGACTTTGAGGCACCTCCGTGGTGCTGTGGGAATAGGTCAGCGGCACAGCCGTGCTCAAAATAACCGCCAGAAGGCCGGGCACCAAGTTCGCCCCACCGGAAAGGTTAAGTAAAACGGTGGGCGAGTAGCCTTTTCGAAGGGTTGGCCAACTTCGCCCCGAGGTGCCTGTGCTGGGCCGAGGCACAGCTGCGCTTAAAAAAATAATCGCTCAAGGCCGGGCGCCAAGTTCGCCCAGCGGAAAAGGCTAATAAAACGGTGTTACAGCTTTGGGTGGGTTGGCCAACTTCGGCCTCACCGGCCTCGAATGGCTACGCGAGATTTCAGAGGCGACGCCAGAAGCAAAAAATAGGCCACGGGACAGCCGTGTTTCAAAATAATTGCTCGCGACGAGGCGCCAAGTTCGTTCAGCGAAAGGCCACAAAAAACGAAGCGTTGGGCTATAGGCTTGGGGTGGTTACAACCGTCTGCTGACTGAAGGGCGACTTTGGCGAGGGCTTCCATGTGCCAAAATTACGTTTCGCGTCACAGCCATCACCATAAATAACCGCTCAATGCCGGGCGCCAAGCCGTCCAGCAGAAAAGGCCACAAAACGGGTGGGTTATAGTCAGGGGGTGGGCGGGCAACTTCGCCTGGGCCGGACTCGGAATGGCGCGAGACTTGGGGAGGAAGCCCAGCAAAAAATAGGCCACGGGACAGCCGCCAAAAATAACTGCCCGGGCGTCAGGCGCCAGTTCGCTCCAGCAGAAAAGGCCACAAAACAGGTGGGGTTGGCAGCCTTTGGGGGCGGGTTGCCAACTGCCCGCCGGACTCGAAATGGCGCGAGACTTTGCGAGGCAACCCAGACAAAATATGCCGCTGGCACAGCCACTTAAAAATAACCGCCAAGGCCGGGTGCCAAGTTCGTCGAAAGTGGTAGCGCGACAAAAAACGGGCGGCTTATACCGGCGGCGGCGGCTAACTTCGCCCGCTGACCCGGAATGGCGCGACTTAGAGGCACCTCCGTAGCAAAACAGGCTACGGGGACAGCCGCCACGAAAATAATCTCGCCTCGGTGTCATGCCAAGTTCGGTCCAGCGAAAAGGCCATACAAAACCCGTGGGCTATAGCCTTGGGGTGGCTGCCAACTTCGTCTGGCCAAAGCGCCGAATGGCGCGAGACTTGTAGGCACCCAGCGTTAAAAAAGGTCGCGGGCGCAGCTAACGCCCAAAATAACTGCCTGAAGGCCGGGCGCCAAGCTCGCCGGAAAGTGCCAAAACGTGGCAGCCTTTGGGGTGGGCTACAACTTTGCCCGCCGGACTCGAATGGCGCTAAACTGCGCGCCTTTGTGCTAAAATACGGCCAAGGGACAGCCGCTACCAAAATATTCGCCCGAAGGCCGGGGCGCCAAGTTGCCCAGCGGAAAAAGGCCACAAAAACGGGTGGGCTATAGGCTTGGGGTGTTGGCCAACTTTTTCTCGCCGACTCGAAGTGAAGCGCGAGATTTTGCGAGAAGCGCCTACGCGCCAGTACCAAGCCGCGGTTAGCCGCCGCCAAAAATAAACTCAAGGCCGCCAAGTTCGCTCCAGCGTAAAAGGCAAGAATAAAACGGGTAAGCAGGAAGCCTGGGGTGGGCGACAACTTCGCCCGCGACTCGGACTGCTGCGACATTAGGGGCCTCTGTGGTGCCAAAAATAGCTGCGGCAAAGCCGCTACCAAAAATAACTGCCCGCGTCGGGCGCCAAGTTGCCCCGCGGAAAAGGCCACAAAACGGGTGGCTATAGCCTTTGGGGACGGGTTGGCCAACTTCGGCCCGCCGGACCGGAAACGCGACTTACGGTAGGCGCACTGCGCCGTGGGCCAGTCACGCACAGCCGCTCAAAATAACCGCCGCATACGGGCCACCAAGTTCGTTCAGCGGAAAAGGTTGCCAAAACGGGTGGGCTATAGCCAGGGCCGGGCTGGCCAACATCGTCTGCCGGACTCGGAATGGCGCGAGACTTACAAGCGTGACTGTGCTGGGGTGGCTTAGGCCGAAAGCGACAGTCACAAGACAGCACTGCCCGAAAGCTGGGCGCCAAGTTCGCTCCAGCGGAAAAGGCCAAAACGGGTGGGCTATAGCTCGGGGCGGGTTGGTCAACTTCGCCTGGCCAGACTTTAAGGGCGGCCAGATTTACGGTTACGCATTACAAGGTTAATCCGGATTCTGCTTACCTGTTCCGCTTTCCAAAATATCTGTTCAAGGCCGGGCGCCAAGTTCGCCCAGCTGAAAAAAAAAAGGCCACAAAACGGGTGGGCTATAGCCTGGGGGTGGGCTACAACTTCATCCGCCGACTCGAATGGCGCGAGAGTTTGCGGCCTGCGCGCCGTGGGCTGGGCCAAGGCACACGCGTTCGAAAATAACCCCCGGCTGGGCCGGGCGTGTTCGCCCAGCCGAAAAAGTACAAAAAACGGGTGGCTTACAGCCTTGGGGCAAGGGGAGCGGCCAACTTCGTCCGGCCGGACTGGAAAGGTACAAGACGCACGAGGCACCTCCGTGGTGCTGGGGTGGCTGAAGGGCGGCGCAGCCGCTACCGTAAATAACCGCCCGGAAGGCTGGGGCAAGTCTGCCCAGTGGAAAAAGGCTACAAAAACGGTGGGCTATAGCCTTTGGGGTGGGCTGGCCAACTTTCGTCCGTCGGACCTCGAATGGCGCGAGACTTTGCGCAGGCACCTCCGTGCCGTGGGTTAGGGCCATGGGTAACAGCCGTGTCTAAAATAACCACCAGAAGGCCGGCTACCAAGTTCGCCCAGCGGAAAAGCTCACAAAACGGGTGGACTATAGCCTTAGGGTTGGGCCATTAACATCGTCCGGCCAGGACTGAATGCCGCTTAGTTCTACAAGGTGACTCCTTGTGCTAAAATAGTCAGCGTGACAGCCGCCTCAAAAGTAATCACCAAAGCCGGGCGCCAAGTTCGCCCAGCGGAAAGTGCCTGTAAAAAGGTGGCTATAGCCTTGGGGTGGGCTGTTGAACTGTCCGCCAGACTGGGTAGGGCGCGAGACTTTATGCAGGCGCCCATGTGCCAAAAATACGCCACGGGACAGTCAAGGCCTGCAACAACTACCGCGGCCGGGCGCCAAGTTCTCGGCCCAGCGGAAAAGGCTATTAAAACGGGTGGGGCTATAGCCTGGGGGTGGGGTTGGCCAAACTTCGTCCGGCGCGGGACTCGGAATGGCGCGAGACTTCATGGCAGGCACCAGATGTATGTGTAACAGGCCGGGGGGCACAGCCACGCCTAAAAATAACCGCCTGAAGGTCAGCGCCAAGTCTGCCCCAAGTGAAAAGGCCACAAAACGTGGTGGGCTATAGCCTGGGGTGGGCTACGCCCGTCCGGACTCGGAATGGCGCGACTTTATGGGCACCGAGATAAAATAGGCCGTGGCCAGCCATCGCCCAAAAATACCGCCTGAAGGCCGGGCGCCAAGTCTGCCCTGGGTGAAAAGGCCACAAAACGGGTGGCTAGCCTTGGGGGTGGCTGGCCAATCTCGGCCCGGCCGGACTGAATGGCGCGGGAACTTAGGAGGCGCTCAGAAAGCCAAAATAGGCCACGGGACAGCCAGCCTGGGTGTCAATCTGCCCGGCGAGGCTGTTCAGCCCAGCGGAAAAGGCCACAAAACGGGTGGGCTATAGCCTTTGGGGGTGGGCTGGTCATCATTCTACCGGACTCCGGACTGGCGCCGACTCGCGTAGGCACCTCCGCATGCTAAAAATCGTCAGCGGGCACAGCCATCGCCAAAAATAACTGCCCGGCGTCACGCCAAGTTCGCCAGCGGGAAAAGGCCACAAAACGGTGGGCTATAGCCATGGGGTGGGTTGGCCAACTTCGGCCCCGCCGGACTGGAATGGCGTGCGAGACTTTGGGTGAGGCAATTCGCAGCCAAAATAGGCCGCTGGCACAGCCGCGCTCAAAACAATCACGCAGAAGGCCGGGCACCAAGTTCGCTCCACCGAAAGGCAACAAAACGGGTGGGCTATAGCCAGTGGGTTGGCTACCGCTCATTGACCGGAATGGCTCCGGGAGTTTAGGAGGAGCCCGTGCCAAAATAGGCCGACAGCCGGGCCAGCCAAAATAATCACGGACGGCCGGGCCGTTCACCAGCGAAAAGGCCACAAAACGGCGTAATATAGCCCCTTGGGCAATATAAATCATTCACGACTCGAAAGGCGCGACTGATACGAGGTGCCTGTGGTGTTAGGGTTAGTCAGCGGGCTGAATACGCTTCAAAATAACCACCTGGGGTGGCCGGGCGCCAACTTCGGCCCAGCGGAAAAGGTCACAAAACGGGTGGCTATAGCCTGGGTGGGACTGGCCTACTTCGGCCTCGCCGGACTCGAATGGCGCGAGATTTTACGAAAGCAATACTTTGTGCTGTAGACGCAGGGGCACAGCTGCCGCCTAAAAACAACTGGCCTCGGCGGCTTCGGGCGCGAAAGTTCGCCCAGCGGAAAAAAGCGACAAAACGCAAAGGGGCTATACTTTGGGTGGGGCTGGCTAACTGCTAGCCGGACTCGAATGGCGCGAGACTCCTGGCGTAGGCACCTTCAGATGCTGCAAAAATAGTCAGGGTTGTAGGCACAGCCACGCCGCAAAAATAAACTTCCGAAGGCCGGGCGCCAAGTTCGGCCGAGCGAAAGGCCATAAAAACGGTGGGCTATAGCCTGGGGTGGGTTGCAAACTCGCCCGCCGGACTCCGGAAAGCGCGAGACTATACGAGGTGCCTGCAGTTAAAATAGGCCGGGCACAGCCGCTGCCAAAAATAACCACCCAGCGTCGGGCGCCAACTTCGCCCAGCGAAAAGGCTGTACAAAAAACGGGTGGGTTATACTTTGGGTGGGTTTGGCCTACTGGCCCGCCGGACTCGAATGGCGAGATTTTTACGAGGCACATTTCTGTGCCAAAATAGGACGAAAGGGCAGCCGCGCCTAAAATAACCGGCCCGGTCACGCTGGGCGCGCAAGTTCGCCCAGCGGAAAAAGCGATAAAAAACGGGTGGGCTATAAGCCTTTGGGGTGGGCTGGCCACAATCTCATCCGGACTCGGAATAGCGCGAGACTTTGTGAGGCACATTTCTGTGCCAAAAATAGGTTGCGGGCACAGATGCTCCCAAAATAACATTCGGCGGTGGGCCAAGCTAAGTTCGCCCATGGCAGCGGAAAAAGGCCATAAAACGGGTCGCTATAGCCTGGGGCGGGTGGGCTAACTTCGTCCCGGTCTGGACTCGAATGGCGGGAGACTTTATGCGTACTATTTCCGCTAAAAAGTAGGGACGCGGGCACAGCCAAGGCTCAAAATAACACATTCGCCCGAAGGCCGGGCGCCAAGTTCGTCCAGCGGAAAAAGGCCACAAAATGGAAGCGGGCTTATAGCCTTTGGGGGTGGGTTGGCTAACTTCGTCCGGCCGGACTTTAATGGCGCGAGACTTTTGCGAGCCACATTTCTGTATCGTGGCATTAAAATAGGGGCCACGCCGGGCACAGCCGCGTCTAAAATAACCGCCTGAAGGTCAAGAAGGGCGCCAAGTTCATCCAGCAGCCGAAAAAGGCCACAAAACGGGTGGGCTATGCCTTGGGTGATGGGCTGGCCAACTTCATCCGCCGGGATTCGAAAGGCGCGAGATTCTGCGAGGTGCTTCTGTGCTAAAGCCAAAAATAGTCATAAAATAAAGCCGCTGCCAAAAAATAACCACCCAAAGGTCCGGGCGCCAAGTTCAACTCTAAACCGGAAAAGGCCACAAAAACGGGTGGGTATAGCCTTGGGGGGTGGGGCTGGCCAACTTCGTCCGCCGGACTCGGAATGGTGCAAGACTTTGCGCAGGCACCTCCGCAGCTGTAAAATAGGTCATGGGGCACCCGCCGCGACGCATTCCAAAAAATAACACTGCCGGCCAATGGCCGCAAGTTCGCCCGTCCAGCGAAAAGGCCACAAAACGGGTGGGTTACAGTAGCCTTGGGGTAAGGCTAATAACTTCATCCGCTGACTCGAATGGCGCGAGACTTTGGCGGTAGGAGCGCCTGGCAAAGTTAAATAGGCCGGGGAAGACAAAAGCCGCCCCCAAAATAACTGCGGTTCGGGCGTCAAAAGCAAGTTCGCCGAAGCGAGAAAGGCCAAAACGGTGGGGCTATAGCCTCGGGGTGGCGGGCTACAACTTCGTCCGCCGGACTCTTTCGAATGGCGCTGAGACTTTCAGGAGGCACCTCCGTGTGCCAAAATAGGCCACGGGACAGCCACGCCTTTCAAAAACAACTGCCCGGCCGGGCCGCGCTTTCGCCCAGCGAAAAAGGCCACAAAACGGGTGGGCCAGTAGCTCTTTGGGGGTGGGCTGGCTAACTCGCCCCACGACTCGGAAAGCCGCGAGACTTTGCGAGCGGCCTCGGTGTGCCATAAATAGGCTGCGGACACAACCTCGCCCAAAAATAACCGGCCGAAGGCCGGGGCGCCAAGTTCGTCCAGCGGAAAAAGGCCACAAAAACGGGTGGGCTATAGCCTTGGGGGGTGGGGCTGGCCAACTTCGTCCGCCGGACTCGGAATGGCGCGAGACTTTGCGAGGCACATTTCTGTGCCAAAAATAGGACGCGGGCACAGCCGCGCCCAAAAATAACCGCCCGAAGGCCGGGGCGCCAAGTTCGTCCAGCGGAAAAAGGCCACAAAAACGGGTGGGCTATAGCCTTGGGGGGTGGGGCTGGCCAACTTCGCCCCGCTACGGACCTCTTAATGGCGCGAGACTTTATGCAGCCACATTTCTGTGGTCAGGAAACTAGGACGCGGGCACAGCCGCGCCCAAAAATAACCGCCCGAAGGCCGGGGCGCCAAGTTCGTCCAGCGGAAAAAGGCCACAAAAACGGGTGGGCTATAGCCTTGGGTGGTGGGGCTGGCCAACTTCATCCGCCGGACTCGGAAAGGCGCGAGACTTTGCGAGGTGCCTCCGTGTGCCAAAAATAGGCCGCGGGCACAGCCGCGCCCAAAAATAACCACCCAAAGGCCGGGGCGCCAAGTTCGTCCAACGGAAAAAGGCCACAAAAACGGGTGGGCTATAGCCTTGGGGGGTGGGGCTGGCCAACTTCGTCCGCCGGACTCGGAATGGTGCAAGACTTTGCGAGGCACCTCCGTGTGCTGTGGCCGGGCACGCGGGTACTGCCAAAAATAACCAAGGCCGGGCGCCAAGTTCGCTGCCCAGCGAAAAAGGCCACAAAACGGTGGGCTATAGCCTTGGGGGGGCTGGCCAACTTCATCCGCCGGACTCGTAATGCCGCGAGACTTTGCGAGAGCGCTAGTGTTGAAAGAAGCGCGACAAAGCCGCCGCCTAAAAAATAACTGCCCGGGCTCGGGTCAAAAGCAAGTTCACCGAAAGCGGAGAAAGGCCACAAAACGGGTGGGCTATAGTTTGGGGTGGCGCTAACTTCGTCTGGCCGGACTCGGAATGGCGCGAGATTCTTAGGAGGCACTCTCCAGCTAAAAATAGGCCACGGGACAGCCGCGCCTAAAACAACTGCTCAAGGCCGGGCGCCAAGTTCGTCCAGCGGAAAAAGGCACAAAAAACGGGTGGGTTATAGCCTTGGGGGTTGGGGCTGGCCAACTTCGTCCGCCGGACTCGAAAAGCCGCGACTTTGCGAGGCGCCCGGTGTGCTATAAATAGGCTGCGGACACAACCGCCTTAAAAATAACCGCAAGGTTGGGCGCCAAGTTCGCCCAGCGAAAAAGTCCACAAAACGGGTGGGCTTGTAGCATTGGGGGTAAGGGCTAACCGTCCGCCGGACTCGGACTGGCGCGAGATTTTATGCAGGCGCCTGCAGTGTAAAATGGCCAGGTCGGGCACAGCCGCGCCAAAAATAACTTCAAGGCTGGGGCGCCAAGTTCGTCCAGCGGAAAAAGGCCACAAAAACGGGTGGGCTATAGCCTTGGGGGGTGGGGCTGGCCAACTTCGTCCGCCGGACTCGGAATGGCGCGAGACATTGCGAGCAGCCTCCCTGTGCCAAAAATAGGCTACGGGCACAACCGCGCCCAAAAATAACCGCCCGAATGCCGGGGCGCCAAGTTCGTCCAGCGGAAAAAGGCCACAAAAACGGGTGGGCTATAGCCTTGGGGGGTGGGCTGGCCAACTTCGTCTGCCGGACTCGGAATGGCGCAAGACTTTGCGAGGCACCTGCGCGCTAAAATAGGCTGCGGCACAGCCGCACCAAAAATAACAGCTCAAGGGCGCCGCCAAGTTCGTCCAGCGGAAAAAGGCCACAAAAACGGGTGGGCTATAGCCTTGGGGGGTGGGCTGGCCAACTTCGTCCGCCGGACTCGGAATGGCGCGAGACTTTGCGAGGCACCTCCGTGCGCCAAAAATAGGCCGTGGCCACAGCCGTGCCCAAAAATAACCACCCGAAGGCCGGGGCGCCAAGTTCGTCAAGCGGAAAAAGGCCACAAAAACGGGTGGGCTATAGCCTTGTGGGGTGGGGCTGGACAGCTGCATCCGCCGGACTCGGAATGGCGCGAGACTTACAGGCGCCTGCAGTTAAATAGGTGCCGGTCACAGCCGCAAAAATAACCCTCAAGGCCGGGTGCCAAAGTTCGCCCAGCGAAAAAGGGCACAAAAACGGTGGGCTAAAGTTTTGGGGTGAAGCGGCTAACTTCGTCCCGCCGGACTTCCGGATGGCGCGAGACTTCACGAGGTAAACTGCAGATAAATCCGCAGGCCGGTGGACACAGCCGCCGCAAAAATAACCGCCGAGGGCCAGGGCGCCAAGTTCGCCCAGCGGAAAGGCCACAAAACGGGTGCCTGGGTGTGAAGCTGGCCAACTTCGTCCGCCGGACTCGGAATGGCGCGAGACTTTGCGAGGCACCTCCGTGTGCCATAAATAGGCCGCGGGCACAGCCTCGCCCAAAAATAACCGCCCGAAGGCCGGGGCCCCAAGTTCGTCCAGCGGAAAAGGCCACAAAAACGGGTGGGCTATAGCCTTGGGGGGTGGGGTTGGCCAACTTCGTCCGGCCGACTCGGAATGGCGCGAGACTTTGCGAGCAGCCTCCCTGTGCCAAGAATAGGCTACGGGCACAACCGCCTTAAAATAACCGGCTAATGCCGTCAAGCGCCAAGTTCGCTCCAGCGAAAAAAGGCTACAAACCGGGTGGGGCTATCGCCTTTGGGGTGGCTAACTTCGTCCCGGACTCGGAATGGCGCGAGATTTTGCGAGGCACCTGCGGCGCCGTAGGCCGTGGCCACAGCCGCGTTCAAAAATAACCACCTGAAGGCCGGGGCGCCAAGTTCGTCCAGCGGAAAAAGGCCACAAAAACGGGTGGGCTATAGCCTTGGGGGGTGGGGCTGGCCAACTTCGTCCGCCGGACTCGGAATGGCGCGAGACTTTGCGTGCGGCCTCCGTGTGCCGAAAATAGGCCGCGGGCACAGCCGCACCCAAAAATAACAGCCCGAAGGCCGGGGCGCCAAGTTCGTCCAGCGGAAAAAGGCCACAAAAACGGGTGGGCTATAGCCTTGGGGGGTGGGCTGGCCAACTTCGTCCGCCGGACTCGGAATGGCGCGAGACTTTGCGAGGCGCCTCCGTGTGCCAAAAATAGGCCACGGGCACAGCCGCGCCCAAAAATAACCGCCCGAAGGCCGGGGCGCCAAGTTCGTCCAGCGGAAAAAGGGCACAAAAACGGGTGGGCTATAGCCTTGGGGGGTGGGGCTGGCCAACTTCGTCCGCCGGACTCGGGATGGCGCGAGACTTCACGAGGCAAATCCGTGTGCCATAAATAGGCCGCGGGCACAGCCGCGCCCAAAAATAACCGCCCGAGGGCCGGGGCGCCAAGTTCGTCCAGCGGAAAAAGGCCACAAAAACGGGTGGAAAGCTGGGGTGAAGCACAACTTCGTCACGGACTCGAATGGCGCGAGATTTTGCAAGGCACCTGCAGTTATAAATAGGCCGCGGGCACAGCCTCGCCCAAAAATAACCGCCCGAAGGCCGGGGCCCCAAGTTCGTCCAGCGGAAAAGGCCACAAAAACGGGTGGGCTATAGCCTTGGGGGGTGGGGTTGGCCAACTTCGTCCGGCCGACTCGGAATGGCGCGAGATTTTGCGAGGCACCTCCGTGTGCCAAAAATAGGCCGCGGGCACAGCCGCGCCCAAAAATAACCGCCCGAAGGCTGGGGCGCCAAGTTCGTCCAGCGGAAAAAGGCCACAAAAACGGGTGGGCTATAGCCTTGGGGGGTGGGGCTGGCCAACTTCGTCCGCCGGACTCGGAATGGTGCGAGACTTTGCGAGGCGCCTCCGTGTTCTATAAATAGGCCGCGGGCACAGCCGCGCCCAAAAATAACCGCCCGAAGGTTGGGGCCCCAAGTTCGTCCAGCGGAAAAAAGCCACAAAAACGGGTGGGCTATAGCCTTGGGGGGTGGGGCTGGCCAACTTCGTCCGCCGGACTCGGAATGGCGCGAGACTTTGCGAGGCGCCTCCGTGTGCCAAAAATAGGCCGCGGGCACAGCCGCACCCAAAAATAACCGCCCGAAGGCCGGGGAGCCAAGTTCGTCCAGCGGAAAAAGGCCACAAAAACGGGTGGGCTATAGCCTTGGGGGGTGGGGCTGGCCAACTTCGTCCGCCGGACTCGGAATGGCGCGAGACTTTGCGAGGCGCCTGAGGTTCATAAGGTCAAGCGGCACAGCCAAAAATAACCCCCCGAAGGATGGGGCCCCAAGTTCGTCCAGCGGAAATCAGCCACAAAACGGTGCAGCCTTTGGGGCTGGACAACTTCGTCCGCCGGACTCGGAATGGTGCGAGAGTTTGCGAGGTCCTCCGTGCTATAAATAGGCTGGCGGACAGAACTCGCCAAAAATAAATCACCGAAGGTCGCCAAGTTCGCCCAGCGGAAAAAGTCTAAGCACAAAACGGGGTGGGATATAGCGGGGGGGGGTGGGCGGGCTAACTGTCCGCCGGACTCGGACTGGCGCGAGACTTTGCGAGCACCTCTGCAGCCAGGTCAGCGGCACAGCCGCGTTTAAAAATAACCGCCAAGGCCGGGCGCCAAGTTCGCCCAGCGAAAAAGGGCACAAAACGGTGGGCTTATAGCCTTTGGGGTGGGCGCAACTGCCCTTCGGACTCGGAATGGCGCGAGACTTTACGAGGCGCCTCCGTGTGCCAAAAATAGGCCGCGGGCACAGCCGCGCCCAAAAATAACCGCCCGAAGGCCGGGGCGCCAAGTTCGTCCAGCGGAAAAAGGCCACAAAAACGGGTGGGCTATAGCCTTGGGGGGTGGGGCTGGCCAACTTCATCCGCCGGACTCGGAATGGCGCGAGACTTTGCGAGGCACATTTCTGTGCCAAAAATAGGACGCGGGCACAGCCGCGCCCAAAAATAACCGCCCGAAGGCCGGGGCGCCAAGTTCGTCCAGCGGAAAAAGGCCACAAAAACGGGTGGGCGATAGCCTTGGGGGGTAGGGCTGGCCAACTTCGTCCGCCGGACTCGGAATGGCGCGAGAATTTGCGAGGCGCCTCCGTGTGCTAAAAATAGGCCACGGGCACACCCGCGTCCAAAAATAACCGCCCGAAGGCCGGGGCCCCAAGTTCGTCCAGCGGAAAAAGGCCACAAAAATGGGTGGGCTATAGCCTTGGGGGGTGGGGCTGGCCTATCAGACTCGAATGGCGCGACTTTTGCGAGGCGCCTCGTAAAGGCATAGTCCGCCAAAAATAATCCAAGGCCGGTGCGCCAAGTTCGTCCAGCGGAAAAAGGCCACAAAATCGTGTGGGCTATAGCCTTGGGGGGTTGGGCTGGCCAACTTCGTCCGCCGGACTCGGAATGGCGCGAGACTTTGCGAGGTGCCTCCGTGTACCAAAAATAGGCCGCGGGCACAGCCGTGCCCAAAAATAACCGCCCGAAGGCCGGGGCGCCAAGTTCGTCCAGCGGAAAAAGGCCACAAAAAATGGGTGGGCTATAGCCTTGGGGGGTGGGGCAGGCCAACTTCGTCCGCCGGACTCGGAATGGCGCGAGACTTTGCGAGGCACCTCCGTGTGCAAAAAATAGGCCGCGGGCACAGTCGTACCCAAAAATAACAGCCCGAAGGCCGGGGCGCCAAGTTCGTCCAGCGGAAAAAGGCCACAAAAACGGGTGTGCTATAGCCTTGGGGGGTGGGGCTGGACAACTTCATCCGCCGGACTCGGAATGGTGCGAGACTTTGCTAGGTGCCTCCGTGTGCCAAAAATAGGCCGCGGGCACAGCCGCGCCCAAAAATAATCGCCCGAAGGCAGGGGCGCCAAGTTCGTCCAGCGGAAAAAGGCCACAAAAACGGGTGGGCTATAGCGTTGGGGGGTGGGGCTGGCCAACTTCGTCCGCCGGACTCGGAATGGCGCGAGACTTTGCGAGGCGCCTCCGTGTGCCATAAATAGGCCGCGGGCACAGCCGCGCCCAAAAATAACCACCCGAAGGCCGGGGCCCCAAGTTCGTCCAGCGGAAAAAGGCCACAAAAACGGGTGGGCTATAGCCTTGGGGGGTGGGGCTGGCCAACTTCGTCCGCCGGACTCGGAATGGCGCGAGACATTGCGAGGCGCCTCCGTGTGCCAAAAATAGGCCGCGGGCACTGCCGCGTCCAAAAATAACAGCCCGAAGGCCGGGGCGCCAAGTTCGTCCAGCGGAAAAAGGCCACAAAAACGGGTGGGCTGGCAGCTCGGGTGTGGGTTGCCCGCCATCCGCCGGACTCGGAATGGCGTGAGACTTAACGAGGCGCCTCCGTGTGCCAAAAATAGGCCGCGGGCACAGCCGCCTTAAAATTCAACCGCCTCAAGGCCGGGCGCCAAGTTCGCCCAGCGAAAAAGGCCACAAAACGGTGGGCTATGAGCGAGGGTGGGCTGGCTAACTTCGTCTGGCCGGACTCGGAATGGCGCGAAACTTTTGCAGGCACTCCGTGTTCAAAATCCAGGTCATGGGGCACAGCCGCGTTTAAAAATAATCCGCCCGGTGGGGCCAAGATCGTCCAGCGAAAAAGGGCACAAAAACGGGTGGCTATAGCTTTGGGGTGGGTGGCCAGCCGTCGCCGGACTCGAATCACGCGAGACTTTGCGTAAAGCCCTGCAAAAAACAGGTCGGGCACAGCCGCCAAAAATAACCGCCTGGCTGGGGCGCTGTTCGCTAAGCGGAAAAAGCCTTCACAAAACGGGTGGGCTATAGCTTCGGTGTGGGCTGGCCAATCTCGTCTTCGCCGGACTCGGAATGGCGCGAGACTTGCGCAGGCCTCCGGTGCTAAAATAGGCTACGGACACAGCTCGCCAAAATAACCGCCTCAAGGCCGGGCGCCAAGTTCGCCCAGCGAAAAAGTCCACAAAACGGGTGGGCTATAAAGATTGGGGCTGGGCGGCCAACGGCCCGCCGACTCGGAATGGCGCGAGATTTTGCGAGGCGCCTGCAGGTAAAAATAGGCCGTGCACAGCCGCCGCTTAAAAATAACCGCTCAAGGCCGGGCGCCAAGTTCGCCCAGCGAAAAGGCCACAAAATGGGTGGCTATAGCCTTTGGGGCGGGCGGCCAACCGCCCGCCGGACTCGGAATGGCGCGAGATTTTGTATGGCGCCTGCAGCGTGGCCAGGACCCGGCACAGCCGCATCCAAAAATAACCGCCCGAAGGCCGGGGCGCCAAGTTCGTCCAGCGGAAAAAGGCCACAAAAACGGGTGGGCTATAGCCTTGGGGGGTGGGGCTGGCCAACTTCGTCCGCCGGACTCGGAATGGCGCGAGACTTTGCAAGGCGCCTCCGTGTGCCAAAAATAGGCCGCGGGCACAACCGCGCCCAAAAATAACCGCCCAAAGGCAGGGGCGCCAAGTTCATCAAGCGGAAAAAGCCCACAAAAACGGGTGGGCTATAGCCTTCGGGTGTGGGGCTGGCCCACCTCGTCCGCCGGACTCGGAATGGCGTGAGACTTTACGAGGCGCCTCCGTGTGCCAAAAATAGGCCGCGGGCACAGCCGCGCCCAAAAATAACCGCCCGAAGGCCGGGGCGCCAAGTTCGTCCAGCGGAAAAAGGCCACAAAAACGGGTGGGCTATAGCCTCGGGGGTTGGCTGCTCGCCCGCCGACTCGGAATGGCGTGAGACATTGTGAGGCGCCTGCGGTGCTGGGGGCCAGGCCGCGCCACCGCTGCGCCTAAAAATAACAGCCAAGGCCGGGCGCCAAGTTCGCCCAGCGGATAAAGGCTGAAAAACGGGTGGGCTACAGCCTTTGGGTTGCCCGCCATTTCGTCTCCGGCCGGACTTGGAATGGCGTGAGACTTAACGAGGCACGTCCGTGTGCCAAAAGTAGGCCACGGGCACAGCCGCGCCCAAAACTAAGCGCCCGAAGGCCGGGGTGCCAAGTTTCACCAGCGGAAAAAGGCCACAAAAACGGGTGGGCTATAGCCTTGGGGGGTGGGGCTGGCCAACTTCGTCCGCCGGACTCGGAATGGCGCGAGACTTTGCGAGGCGCCTCCGTGCACCAAAAATAGGCTGCGGGCACAGCCGTACCCAAAAATAACCACCCGAAGGCCGGGGCGCCAAGTTCGTCAAGCGGAAAAAGGCCACAAAAACGGGTGGGCTATAGACTGGGCGGGTCGGCTGGCCAGTCTTCGCCGGACTGAATGGCGCGAGACATTGCGTAGGCCACCGCAGCGCAAAACTAGGCCACGGGCACAGCCGCGCCCAAAAATAACCGCCCGAAGGCCGGGGCGCCAAGTTCGTCCAGCGGAAAAAGGGCACAAAAACGGGTGGGCTATAGCCTTGGGGGGTAGGGCTGGCCAACTTCGTCCGCCGGACTCGGAATGGCGCGAGACTTTACGAGGTACCTCCGAGTGCCATAAATAGGCCACGGGCACACCCGCGCCCAAAAATAACCGCCCGAAGGCCGGGGCCCCAAGTTCGTCCAGCGGAAAAAGGCCACAAAAACGGGTGGGCTATAGCCTTGGGGGGTGGGGCTGGCCAACTTCGTCCGCCGGACTCGGAATGGCGCGAGACTTTGTGAGGCGCCTCCGTGTGCCAAAAATAGGCCGCGGGCAAAGCTGCACCCAAAAATAACCGGCCGAAGGCTGGGGCGCCAAGTTCGTCCTGCGGAAAAAGGCCACAAAAACGGGTGGGCTATAGCCTTGGGGGGTGGGGCTGGCCAACTTCGTCCGCCGGACTCAGAATGGTGCGAGAATTTGCGAGGTGCCTCCGTGTGCCAAAAATAGGCCACCGGCGCTGCCGCGCCCAAAAATAACCTCCCGAAGGCCGGGGCGCCAAGTTCGTCCAGCGGAAAAAGGCCACAAAAACGGGTGGGCTATAGCCTTGGGGGGTGGGGCTGGCCAACTTCGTCCGCCGGACTCGGAATGGCGCGAGACTTTGCGAGGCACATTTGTGTGCCAAAAATAGAACGCGGGCACAGCCGCGCCCAAAAATAACCGCCCGAAGGCCGGGGCGCCAAGTTCGTCCAGCGGAAAAAGGCCACAAAAACGGGTGGGCTATAGCGTTGGGCGGGTTGGTTAACTTCGCCCGGACTCGGAATGGCGCGACTTTGCGTAGGCACATTTCTGTACCAAATAGAACGCCGGCATAGCCGCCGCTTCAAAATAACCGCCAAGGCCGGGGAGCCAAGTTCGCCCAGCGAAAAAGGCCACAAAACGGTGGGCTATAGCCTGGGGTGGGTTGGCCAACTTCGTCCGGCCGACTCGGAATGGCGCTTGATTTTGCGGTATTTGAAAGTTAAAAATAGAACGCAGACAAAGCCGCGACCAAAAATAACTGCCCGAAGGCCGGGGCGCCAAGTTCGTCCAGCGGAAAAAGGCCACAAAAACGGGTGGGCTATAGCCTTGGGGGGTGGGGCTGGCCAACATCGTCCGCCGGACTCGGAATGCCGCGAGACTTTGTGAGGCACCTCCGTGTGCCAAAAATAGGCCGCGGGCACAGCCGCGCCCAAAAATAACCGCCCGAAGGCCGGGGCGCCAAGTTCGTCCAGCCGAAAAAGGCCACAAAAACGGGTGGGCTATATAGCCTTGGGGGGTGGGGCTGGCCAACTTCGTCCGCCGGACTCGGAAGGGCACAAGACTTTGTGAGGCGCCTCCATGTTCCAAAAATATGCAGCGGGAACAGCCGCGACCAAACATAACCGCCCGAAGGCCGGGGCGCCAAGTTCGTCCAGCGGAAAAAGGCCACAAAAACGGGTGGGCTATAGCCTTGGGGGGTGGGGCTGGCCAACTTCGTCCGCCGGACTTGGAATGGTGCTAGACTTTGCGAGGTGCCTCCGTGTGCCAAAAATAGGCTGCGGGCACCGCCGTGCCCAAAAATAAGCGCCCGAAGGCCGGGGCGCCAAGTTCGTCCAGCGGAAAAAGGCCACAAAAACGGGTGGGCTATAGCCTTGGGGGGTGGGGCTGGCCAACTTCGTCCGCCGGACTCGCAAGGGCGCGAGACTTTCCGAGGTGCCCATGTGTTAAAATACGCCATGGGCACAGCCGCTGCTCAAAAATAACCGCCAAGGCTGGGGCGCCAAGTTCGCCCAGCGAAAAGGCCACAAAACGGGTGGGATATAGCTTGGGGTGGGTTGGCTACAACTTCGTCCGCCGGATTTCGCGCAAGGGCGCAAGACTTGCGAAAGGCCCCATGTGCTGGGGTAAAATACGCTGCGGGCACAGCCGCTACCAAAATAACCGCCAAGGTTGGGGCGCCAAGTTCGCCCAGCGAAAAGGCCATAAAACGGGTGGGCAATAGCCTTTGGGTGGTTAAACCGTCCGCCGACTCGAGTGGCGCGAATTTGTGTGGCACCTGCGGTGCCAAAATAGTCATGGGCACAGCTGCGCCAAAAATAACCGTCCGAAGGCCGGAGTGCCAAGTTCGTCCAGCGGAAAAAGGCCACAAAACGGGTGGGCTTGGTAGCATTGGGGTGGCTGGCTAACCGTCCGCCGGACTCGGAATGGCGCGAGATTTTGGCGAAAGGCTATTTCTGCTAAAATAGAACGGGCACAGACGCGCCTAAAAATAACCACCAAGGCCGGGCGCAACTTCGCCCAGCGGAAAAAGGCCACAAAACGGGTGGGCTTATAGCCTTGGGGGTGGTTGGCTAACCGTCTGACTTGGAAGGGCGAAGAGTTTATGCAGACGCCTGCGGTGCCACAGAAATATGTCAAGTTGAACAGCCGCTGCTTAAACATAACCAAGGCCGGGCGCCAAGTTCGCCCAGCGAAAAGGCCACGCAAAACGGGTGGGCTATAGCCTTGGGTGGGGGCCAACTGGCCTGGGCAGGACTAAATGGTGCGAGACTTTGCGTAGGTACCTCATGTGCCGGCTTTCGCCCTGCCGCTAAAAATAACCGCCCAAGGCCGGGCGCCAAGTTCGCCCAGCGGAAAAGGCCACAAAACGGTGGGCGAGCAGCTCTTGTGGGTGGGGCTGGCCAACTTCGTCCGCCGGACTCGCAAGGGTGCGACACTTTGCGAGGTGCCTCCATGTGCCAAAAATACGCCGCGGGCAAAGCCGCGCCCAAAAATAACCGCCCGAAGGCTGGGGCGCCAAGTTCGCCCAAAGTGAAAAGCCAGAAAACGCGGGATATAGCCGGCCGCCAACTTCGTCCGCCGGACTCGGAATGGCGCGAGACTTTACGAGGCGCCTCCGTGTGCCAAAAATACGCCGCGGGCACATCCACGCCCAAAAATAACCGCCCGAAGGCCGGGGCGCCAAGTTCGTCCAGCGGAAAAAGGCCACAAAAACGCGGCAGTTATGGGGGTGGGGCCAACATCGGGTTGCCGGACTCGGAATGGCGCAAGACTTCAGGCGCCTGCAGGTTAACATAGGCCGCGGGCACAGACGCGCCCAAAAATAACCGCCCGAAGGCCGGGGCGCCAAGTTCGTCCAGCGGAAAAAGGCCACAAAAACAGGTGGGCTATAGCCTTGGGGGGTGGGGCTGGCCAACTTCGTCCGCCGGACTCGGAGACCAGCGGAAAAAGGCCACAAAAACGGGTGGGCTATAGCCTTGGGGAATGGGGCTGGCCAACTTCGTCCGCCGGACTCGGAGTCCAGCGGAAAAAGGCCACAAAAACGGGTGGGCTATAGCCTTGGGGGGTGGGGCTGGCCAACTTCGTCCGCCGGACTCGGAATGGCGCGAGACTTTACAAAGCGCCTCCGTGTGCCAAAAATAGGCCGCGGGCACAGACGCGCCCAAAAATAACCGCCCGAAGGCCGGGGCGCCAAGTTCGTCCTTCGGAAAAAGGCCACAAAAACGGGTGGGCTGTAGCCTTGGGGGGTGGGGCTGGCCAACTTCGTCCGCAGGACTCGGAATGGCGCGAGACTTTGCGAGGCACCACCGAGTTATAACAGGTTGCTGGCAGAGCCGCCAAAAGTAACGCCCGGGCCGGGCGCCAAGTTCGCCCAACGGAAAAGGGCTACAAAACGGTGGGGTTATAGCTCGGGGTGGGCATGGCTAACCACGCCCGCCGACTCGGAGTCCCGCGAAAAGGCCACAAAACGGGTGGGCTATAGTTTTGGGGTTGGGGCTTGCCAACTTCATCCGGGACTCGAATGGCGCGAGACTTTCACAAAGCGCCACGCAGCTGTAAAATAGGTCAGCGGCACGACGCTTAAAATAACCGCCAAGGCCGGGCGCCAAGTTCGCCGAGCGAAAAGGCCACAAAAACGGTGGGTATAGTTTGGGGCTGGGTTGCCCACTGGTCTGCCAGACTTAATGGCGCGAGACTTTGCAAAGCGCCCGTGCGCCGTGCCGTACAGGCGCGGCACAGACGCTTAAAAATAACCGCCAAGGCCGGCGCCAAGTTCGCCCAGGGAAAAGGCCACAAAACGGTGGGCTATAGCCTGGGGGGTGGCTAACTTCGCCCGGACTCGGAATGGTGCGAGACTTTGCAAAGGACCTGCGGTGCTAAAGCAATAGGTTACCGGCCGCACACCCGCCGCTTAAAAATAACCGCCAAGGCGGGGCGCCAAGTTCGGGTTCAGCGGAAAAGGCGACAAAACGGTGGGTTATAGCCTTTGGGGTGAGTTCGGTTACTCGCCCGCCGACTGAGTCCAGCAAAAGGCCACAAAACGGGTGGGTTTCGTTTTGGGGATGGGGCTGGCTAACTTCGTCCCGGACTTTAATGGCGCGAGACTTTCATAAGCACCTCCGAAAAATAGGTCACAAGCGGCACAGACGCGCCAAAAATAACCGCCAAGGCCGGGCGCCACCTTCGCCCAGCGAAAAGGCCACAAAATGTGGGCTATAGCCTCGGGGTAGGGTTGGCCAACTTCGCCCGGCCGGACTCGAATGGCGCGACTTTGCAAAAGCATCTCCGGTGCCAAAATAATGCCGCGCAGACGCGCTAAAAATAACCGCCTCAAGGCCGGGCGCCAAGTTCGGCGGAAAAGGCCACAAAAACGGTGGCGCGTTTGCGGTGGGCTGGCTAACTTCGTTCCTGCGACCGCAGTGGCGTAAGACTTTTGTGGCGCGCCTGTGCAAAGCAAAATAGGCCGCGGGCACAGCTGCACCCAAAAATAACCGCCCGAAGGCCGGGGCGCCAAGTTCGTCCTGCGGAAAAAGGCCAGAAAAACGGGTGGGCTATAGCGTTGGGGAGTGCGGCTGGCCAACTTCGTCCGCCGGACTCGGAATGGCACGAGACTTTGCGAGGCGCCTCCATGTACCAAAAATAGGCCGCGGGCACAGCCGCGCCCAAAAATAACCGCCCGAAGGCCGGGGCGCCAAGTTCGTCCAGCGGTAAAAGGCAACAAAAACGGGTGGGCTATAGCCTTGGGGGGTGGGGCTGGCCAACTTAGTCCGCCGGACTCGAATGGCGCGAGATTTGGCGAGGCGCCTGCAGTTAAACTAGGCCGCGGGCACAGCCGCGCCCAAAAATAACCGCCCGAAGGCCGGGGCACCAAGTTCGTCCAGCGGAAAAAGGCCACAAAAACGGGTGGGCTATAGCCTTGGGGGATGGGGCTGGCCAACTTCGTCCGCCGGACTCGGAATGGTGCGAGACTTTGCAAAGTGCCTCCATGTGCCAAAAATAGGCCACGGCCATAGACGTGCCCAAAAATAACCGCCCGAAGGCCGGGGCGCCAAGTTCGTCCAGCAGAAAAAGGCCACAAAAACGGCAGGGCTATAGCCTTGGGGGGTGGGGCTGGCCAACTTCGTCCGCCGGACTCGGAATGGTGCGAGAATTTGCAAAGGACCTCCGTGTGCCAAAAATAGGCCACGGCCATAGACGTGCCCAAAAATAACCGCCCGAAGGCCGGGGTGCCAAGTTCGTCCAGCGGAAAAGGGCAACAAAAACGGGTGGGCTATAGCCTTAGGGGGTGGGGCATGCCAACTTCGTCCGCCGGACTCGGAATTGCGCGAGACTTTTCGAGGCACCCAGGTGTGCCAAAAATAGGCCACGGGCACAGCCGCGCCCAAAAAAAACCGCCCGAAGGCCGGGGCGCCAAGTTCGTCCAGCGGAAAAAGGCCACAAAAATGGGTGGGCTATATAGCCTTGGGGGGTAGGGCTGGCCAACTTCGTCCGCCGGACTCGGAATGGCGGGAGACTTTCCGAGGCGCCTCCGTGTGCCAAAAATAGGCCGCGGGCACAGCCGCGCCCAAAAAGAACCGCCCGAAGGCCGGGGCGCCAAGTTCGTCCAGCGGAAAAAGGCCACAAAAACGGGTGGGCTATAGCCTTGGGGGGTGGGGCTGGCCAACTTCGTCCGCCGGGCTCGGAATGGCGCCAGACTTTACGAGGCACCTCCGTGTGCCAAAAATAGGCCGCGGGCACAGCCGCGCCCAAAAATAACCGCCCGAAGGCCGGGGCACCAAGCTCGTGTAGTGGAAGAAGGCCACAAAAACGGGTGGGCTATAGCCTTGGGGGGTGGGGCTGGCCAACTTCGTCCGCCGGACTCGAAATGGCGCGAGACTTTGCCAGGCTCCTCCGTGTGCCAAAAATAGGCCGCGGGCACAGCTGCACCCAAAAAGAACCGCTCGAAGGCGGGGGCACCTTGTTCGTCCAGCGGAAAAAGGCCACAAAAACGGATGGGCTATAGCAGCGGGTTGGCCAACTTCCTCCGGCCGACTCGGAATGGCGCGAGATTTTGCGAAACCCACGGGGAACCTAGGCCGCGGGCACAGCCGCGTCCAAAAATAACCGCCCGAAGGCCGGGGCGCCAAGTTCGTCCAGCGGAAAAAGGCCACAAAAACGGGTGGGCTATAGCCTTGGGGGGTGGGGCTGGCCAACTTCGTCCGCCGGACTCGGAATGGCGCGAGACTTTGCGAGGCGCCTCCGTGTGCCAAAAATAGGCCGCGGGCACAGCCGCGCCCAAAAATAACCGCCCGAAGGCCGGGGCGCCAAGTTCGTCCAGCGGAAAAAGGCCACAAAAACGGGTGGGCTATGGCGTTGGGGGGTGGGGCAGGTCAACTTCGTCCGCCAGACTCGGAATAGCACGAGACTTTGCAAGGCGCCTCGTGTGCCAAAAATAGGCCGCGGGCACAGCCGCGCCAAAAATAACCGCCCGAAGGGCGGCGCGCCAAGTTCGTCCAGCGGAAAAAGGCCACAAAAACGGGTGGGCTATAGCCTTGGGGGGTGGGGCTGGCCAACTTCGTCCGCCGGACTCGGAATGGCGCGAGACTTTGCAAGGCTCGTCTGTGCCAATAGGGCCGGCACAACCGCGTAAAAATAACCGCCCAAAGCGTCCGGGCGCCAAGTTCGCCAAGCGAAAAGCCCACAAAACGGGTCGCTATAGCGGGGCGGGCAGGCCAACTTCGTCCGCCGGACTCGGAATGGCGCGAGACATTGCGAGGCACCCCCGTGTGCCAAAAATAGGCCGCGGGTACACCCGCGCCAAAAAATAACCACCCGAAGGCCGGGGCGCCAAGTTCGTCAAGCGGAAAAAGGCCACAAAAACGGGTGGGCTATAGCCTTAGGAGGTGGGGCTGGCCAGCTTCATCCGCCGGACTCAGAATGGCGCGAGACTTTGCGAGGCGCCTCCGTGTGCCAAAAATAGGCCGCGGGCACAGCCGCGCCCAAAAATAACCGCCCGAAGGCCGGGGCGCCAAGTTCGTCCAGCGGAAAAAGGGCACAAAAACGGGTGGGCTATAGCCTTGGGGGCGGGTTCGTCCGGACCGGACTCCTGAATGGCGTGAGATTTTACGAGGCACCTGGTGCTATAACAGGTTGCAGCCACAGCCGCCGCCTAAAAGTAACCGCCTCAAGGCCGGGCGCAAGTTCGTCAGCGGAAAAAGGCCACAAAAACGGGTGGGCTATAGCCTTGGGGTGGGGCTAACTCGTCCGGACTGGAATGGAGCGAGACTTGGGGCCTTCGGTGTTTAATATAGGTCATGCACAGCCGCTAAAAATAAGGGCCCGAATGTCGGGGCACCAAAACCCCCCAGCGGTAAAAGGCCAAAAAAACGGGTGGGCTATAGCCTTGGGGGGTGGGGCTGGCATGTTCGTCCGCCGGTTTCGGAATGGGACGAGGCTTTGCGAGGGGCCTGCGTGTGCCAAAAATAGGCTGCGGGCACAGCCTCGCCCAAAAATGACCAAGGTCGTCCCAAGTTCGTCTGGCCGAAAAAGGCCAAAAGAGGTGGGGCTTAATTGCGCCCGCCGGACTCGGAAAGGGTTGAGACTTTACGAGGGGCCTCTATGTGCCAAAAATAGGCCGCGGGCACAGCCGTACCCAAAAAGGACCACCCGAAGGTTGGGTCCGCAAGTTCGTCCGACGTTAAAAGGCCAAAAAAATGGGTGGGCTATAGCCTTGGGGGGTGGGGCTGGCCAAGTTCGTCCGCCGGACTCGGAATGGGGCATGACATTGTGAGGGCCTCCGCAGCCAAAAAATAGGTCCGGGTCACAGCCGCTAAAAAATGAGCTCCGGGTCGGGTCCCAAGTTCGTCTCACCGAAAAAGGGAAAAAGCGTGGGCTACAGCCTTGGGGCGGATGGCTGTTCATCCGCCGGACTGAATGGGGTGAGACTTCAGGGGCCTGTGTTAAATATAGGCCGCGATGAAGCCGCTAATAATGTCCGCTCAAGGTCGGGCGCCAAAACCCCAGCGAAAAGGCTGAAAAAGGTGGGCTAAGCCTTGGGGGGTGGGTTTCTCTGCCAAGTTCGTCACGGACTCCGGAATGAGTAGTCATAGGGGCCTCAGCTAAAAATAGGGCAATATCCGCCTCAAAATAAGCGCCTCAAGGTCGGCGCCAGAACCCCCAGCGGAAAAGGCCAAAAAATGGGTGTAAGCAAATGGGGCTCAGGTCATTCGGACCGAATGGGTCGAGACTTCATGGGGCCTCTAAAAAATAGGCCGCAAGCACAGACGCACCCAAAAATGACCACCCGAAGGTCGGGTCCCCAAGTTCACCAATCGGAAAAAGGCTAAAAAGGAGGGCTACGGTGGGGTTGGGGCAAGCACGCCGACCGAATGGCCGAGACTTTGCGAGGGGTCTCGATGTGCCAAAAATAGGCCACGGGCACAGCCACGCCCAAAAACAAGCGCCTGAAGGTTGGGGCGTCAAAACCCCCCAGCGGAAAAAGGCCAAAAAAACGGGTGGGATATTGCCTTGGGGGGTGGGGCTGGCCAAGATCGTCCGCCGGACTCGGAATGGGTCGAGACTTTACGAGAGGCCTCCGTGTGCTAAACATTGGCCGCGGCCACAGCCGCACCCAAAAATGACCACCCGAAGGTCGGGTCCCCAAGTTCGTCTGCCGGAAAAAGGCCAAAAAAATGGGTGGGCTATAGCCTTGGGAGGTAGGGCTGGCCAAGTTCATCCGCCGGACTCGGAATGGGTCGAGACTTTACGAGGGGCCTGTAGCTGTTAGGCCACGCACAGCCGCCGCCTAAAAATGACAGCAGGCTCTGGGTCCCCAAGTTCGTCTGCCGAAAAGGCCAAAAACCAGCGGCTATAGCCTTTTGGGTGGGCTGGCCAAGTTCGTCTGGCCGGGACTCTGAATCGGGTCGAGCCTGGCGTATGGCCTCGTGGTGCCAAAAATAGGCCGCAAGCACCGACGATAACCCAAAATGACCACCAAGGGCGTCCCCTAAAAAGGCGAAAAAGGGTGGGCTATAATGGGGCTGGGGCCAAGTTTGTCCGCCAGACTCAGAATGGGTCGAGACTTCTGGGGGCCTGCTTGGTAAAATAGGCCGCAGCACAGCCGCATCAAAATGGCCACCGGTTTGGACCCCACTCGCCCCCCGAAAAGGCCAAAAAAGCGGGGGGCTGCTGTTCGCCGGACTCGGAATGGGGAGACTTTGGGGCCTGCGGTACTAATAGGGTCAGCGGCACATCCGCCAAAAATAAGCGCCTGTTCGGTAGGCGCCAGAACCCCCAGCCTAAAAGGCCAAAAACGGGCTATAGCCTTGGGGGGTGGGGCAGTCCAAGTTCGTCCGCCGGACTCGGAATGGGTCGAGACTTTGTGAGGGGCTTCTGTGTACCAAAAATAGGCTGCGGGCACAGCCGCACCCAAAAATGACCGCCCGAAGGTCGGGTGCCACAGTTCGTCCGCCGGAAAAAGGCCAAAAAAAGGGGTGGGCTATAGCCTTGGGGGGCTGTTCGTCCGGCCGGACTTAAAGGGTTGAGACTTTGCGAGGGGCCTCTATGTGCCAAAAATAGGCCGCGGGCACAGCCGTACCCAAAAAGGACCACCCGAAGGTCGGGTCCCCAAGTTCGTCCGACGTTTAAAGGCCAAAAAAATGGGTGGGCTATAGCCTTGGGGCCGAGGCTGTTCGTTCCCACCGAATGGGGCGCGATATTGCGAGGGCCTCCGTGCCAAAGGTCGCGTCACAGCTGCCTTTCAAAATGAGCGCCAAGGTCGGGTCCAAGTTCGCCCGCCGAAAAAGGAAAAAGCGGGCTACACCGGATGGCTTCGTCCCGGACCGGAATGGGTGAGACTTTGCGGGGCCTCCGGTGTTAAATATAGGTCATGGATGAAGCTACGCCTAATAATGTCCGCCGGTCGGCGCAAACCCCAGCGAAAAAGGCCAAAAAGGCGGGCTATAGCCTGGGGTGGGTTGCTGTTCGTCTGCCGGACTGGAATGAGGCGAAGTCATTGCGTAGGGCCTCAGGTGCTGTGGTAGGTCATGGGCCGCGACTCAAAAAAATAAGCGCCCGAAGGTCGGTGCGCCAGAACCCCCCAGCGGAAAAAGGCCAAAAAAACGGATGTTATAGCTGGGGGTGGGCAGGCCTGGGTCCGGACCGAATGGGTCGAGACTTTATGAGGGCCTCAGTAAAAAATAGGCTGCATAGCAAGATTCCAAAAATGACCGCCAAGGTCGATCCCCAAGTTCACCGGAAAGTGCCAAAAAAGGTGGTCTATAGCCTGGGGGGGCCAAGTTTGTCCGGCTGACTTAATGGTTGAGACTTCGGGCCTCGGTGCCAAAAATAGTCAACCCAGTCACCCAAAAGCGACCACCAAGGTCGGGTCTCAAGTTCGCCCGAAAAAGTCCAAAAACGGTATAGCCGGGGGGATGGCTGTTCGTCCCGGACTGAATGGGTTGAGACTTTGGGGCCTCTGCCAAAATAGGGCCGGGCACAGCCGCATTTCCAAAAGGACCACCAAGGTCGGGTCCAAGTTCGCCCGAAAAAGGCCAAAAAAGGGTGGGCTATAGGGGGATTGGGCTGGTTCGTCACGGACCTCGAATGAGGCGAGTCTTTAGGGGCCTCCAAAAAATAGGTCATGGACATCCGGCTTCAAAAATAAGCGCCCGAAGGTCGGTGCGCCAGAACCCCCCAGCGGAAAAAGGCCAAAAAAACGGGTGGGCTATAGCCTTGGGGGGTGGGGCAGTCCAAGTTCGTCCGCCGGACTCGGAATGGGTCGAGACTTTGCGAGGGGCCTCCGTGTACCAAAAATAGGCCGCGGGCACAGCCGCACCCAAAAATGACCACCCGAAGGTCGGGTCCCCAAGTTCGTCCGCCGGAAAAAGGCCAAAAAAAGGGGTGGGCTATAGCCTTGGGGGGTGGGGATGGCCAAGTTCGTCCGCCGGACTCGGAATGGGTTGAGACTTTGCGAGGGGCCTCTGTGTGCCAAAACTAGGCTGCGGGCACAGCCGTACCCAAAAAGGACCACCCGAAGGTCGGGTCCCCAAGTTCGTCCGCTGGAAAAAGGCAAAAAAAGGGGTGGGCTATAGCCTTGGGGCCAAGTTCGTCCGGACTCAATGAGGTGAGTCTTTCGAGGGCCTGCAGTTAAAATAGAACGCGGACACATCCGCGCCCAAAAATAAGTGCCCGAAGGTCGGTGCGCCAGAACCCCCCAGCGGAAAAAGGCCAAAAAAACGGGTGGGCTATAGCCTTAAAGGGGTGGCTGTTCGTCCGCCGGACTGAAAGGGTCGAGACTTTGCGAGGGGCCTTGTGTGTTAAAATAGGTCAAGGGCACAGCCGCTGCTAAAAATAAGCACCAAGGTTGCCAAAAGCCTAGCGAAAAATGGCCAAAATCGGGTGGGCGGGCGGTTCGTCTGGCCGATTGGAATGGGGCGACACGCGTAGGGGCCTGTGCCAAAAATAGGCTGCGGGCACAGCCGCACCCGAGGGTTGGGGTGCCAAAAGCCCCCAGCGTAAAAATGGCCAAAAACGGTGGCTATAGCCTGTGGGGGGGCGGTTTGTCCGCCGACTCCTGAATGGGCCGAGACCAAGTGGTAGGGCCTGCATAGGGGAGTCGTGGGCACAGTAGCGGCCAAAAATAAGTGCCGGAAGGTCGGGGTGCCAAAAGCCCCCAGCGGAAAAATGGCCAAAAATCGGGTGCGCTATAGCCTTGGTGGGGGGGGGCGGGCGAAGTTCGTCCGCTAGACTCGGAATGGGGCGAGACTTTGGGAGGGGCCTCCGTCTGCCCGTGGGGAGTCACGGGCACAGCCGCGTCCAAAAACAAGCACCCGAAGGTCGGGGTGCCAAAAGCCCCCAGCGGAAAAATGGCCAAAAATCGGGTGGGCTATAGCCTTGGCGGGGGGGGCGGGCGAAGTTTGTCCGCCGGACTCGGAATGGGGCGAGACTTTACGAGGGGCCTCCGTGTCCCCCGGGGAGTCGCAGGCACAGCCGCGCCTAAAAATAAGCGCCCGAAGGTCAGGGTGCTGAAAGCCCCCAGCGGAAAAATGGCCAAAAATCGGGTGGGCTATAGCTCATGGGGGGGCGGATAAGTTCGTCCCGGACTCGGAATGGGTGAGAATTAGGGGCCTGTGGTGCTAAGGGGAGTTGCGGGCACAGCCGTAAAAATAAGCCCTCAAGGTCGGGTGCCAAAAGCCTCAGCGGAAATTGTCAACAAAATCGGGTGGGCTATAGGCTTGGGGCGGGCGAAGTTCGTCCGCCGGACTCGGAATGGGGCGAGACTTCGTGAGGGGACTGCAGCTGTAGGTCAAGGGCACAGCCGCGCCCAAAAATAAGGCCCTGAAGGTTGGGGTGCCAAAAGCCCCCTGCGGAAAAATTGCCAAAATACGGGTGGGCTAGAGCCTTGGTGGGGGCGGATGGCGTTCCGCCGGACTGAATGGGCGAGACTTTTAGGGGCCTCAGATTCCCTCAAGGGGAGTCACATGCACAGCCACTCCCAAAAATAAGCACCCGAAGGTCGGGGTGCTAAACGCCGCCTCCGGAAAAATGGCCAAAAATCGGGTGGGCTATAGCCTTGGGGGGGGGGCGAATTTCGTCCGTCGGACTTGGAATGGGGGGAGACTTTGCGAGGGGCCTCCATGTGCCAAAAATAGGCCGCAGGCACAGCCACACGCAAAAATAAGCACCCGAAGGTCGGGGTGCCAAAAGCCCCCAGCGGAAAAATGGCCAAAAATCGGGTGGGCTATATAGCCTTGGGGGAGGGGGCGGACGAAGTTCGTCCCCCGGACTCGGAATGGGGCGAGACTTTGTGAGGGGCCTCCGTGTGCCAACACTAGGCCGCGGGCACAGCCTCGCCCAAAAATAAGCACCCGAAGGTTGGGGTGCCAAACGCCCCCAGCGTAAAAATGGCCAAAAAACGGGTGGGCTATGGTTGGGGGGGGCGGTTCTTCCGCCGACTCGAATGGGGCGCAGACAATGCGAGGGGACCTGCTTGTTACAAAATAGGTCATGGACACAGCCGCGCCCAAAAATATGCCCCCGAAGGTTGGGGTGCCAAAAGCCCCCAGCAGAAAAATGGCCAAAAAACATGTGGGCTATAGCCTTGGTGGGGGGTCGGGTGAAGTTCGTCTGCCGGACTCGGAATGAGGCGAGACATTGCGAGGGGCATCCGTGTGCCATAAATAGGCCGCGGGCACAGCCGTGCCCAAAAATAAGCCTCAAGGTCAAAGCCAAAAGCCCCAGCGAAAAATGGCCAAAATCAGCGGCTATAGCTGGTGGGCGGTTCGGTCACCGCCGGACTCGAATGAGACGACATACTTTGTGAGGCATCCAGATGCAAAATAGGTCATGCACAACCGCGCCCAAAAATAAGCGCCAAGTTGGTGCCAAAAGCCCCCCTAAAAATGGCCAAAAACGGTGGGCTATAGCCGGGGGCGAAGTTCGGGCCCGCATGTAACGGGGCGAGACTTTCGCAGGGGCCTCCGCAGTACCTGCTGGGAGCCTCAGCACAGCCGCCCAAAATAAGCGCCAGTTCGGGTGCCCAAAGCCTCAACGGAAAAATGGCCAAAATCGGGCGGGCTTATAGTTTTGAGTTGAGGCGGGTTCGCCTACTTCAAATGTGTCGAGACTTTAGGCTCGCAGTGCCTGGGTCGCCGCCGCCAAAAAAATAAGCACCTGTTTAGTGCAAAGCAAAGCCCCCAGCGTAAAAATGTCCAAAAACCCGTGGGCTATAGGGGGCGATGGTCCGGTCTGGCCGACTCGGATTGGGGCAGACATTAGGGTCGGTGCCTGCTGGGAGTCGCGCAGCCGCACCCAAAAATAAGCGCCTGGTTGGTGCCAAAGCCCCAACGGAAAACGGCTAAAACTCGTGGGCTATGTGGGGGGCGGTTCGCCCACCGCACGGAATGAGGTGTAACTTTAGGGGCCTCTGTAAAAATAGGTGGGCACAGCCGCTACAAAAATAAGCCCCTCAAGGTCGGTGCCAAAAGCCCCAGCGTAAAAAATGGCCAAAAACGGCTGGCTATAGCCTTGCAGGGGCGGGCTTCGTCTGACGGACTCGAATGGGGGGTGAGACGTGGCAGGGGCATCCGCAGTGTAAAATAGGCCGCGGGCACAGCCACGCCTGCAAAAATAAGCCGGCTAAGGGTGCCAAAAGCCCCAGCGAAAATGGCCAAAAAAACGGTGGCTATAGCTCGCGGGGGGGAAGTTCGTCCGCCGGACTCAGAATGGGGCGAGACTTTGCGAGGGGCCTCGGTAAAAATAGGTCAAGGTCGGGCGCCCAAACCCCGCGAAAAATGGCCAAAAACGGGTGGGTATAGGAGGGTGGGCGGCGGTTCGTCCGCTTGACCTCGAATGGGCAAGACTTTACGAGGGGCCTGCTGTAATAGGTCAAGACAGGAAATATAAGCGCCAAGGTCAGGGCACCAAAAACCCCAGCGGAAAAGTTGGCCAAAAACGGGTGGACTATAGCTCAGGGGGGCGGTTCGTCTACCGCCGACTCGGAATGGGGTGAGACTTTGCGAGGGGCTTCCGTGTGCCCGCGGGGAGCCGCCGGCAGAGCCGCGCCCAAAAATAAGCGCCCGAAGGTCAGGGCGCCAAAACCCCCAGCGGAGAAATGGCCAAAAACGGGTGGGCTATAGCCTCGTGGGGGGTTCGTCTGGCCGGACTCGAATCGGCGAGACTTTGCGGGACCTCCAGGCGAGAGTCGCGGGCACAGCCACGCCCAAAAATAAGCACCCGAAGGTCGGTGTGCCAATAGGCCCAGCGGAAAAATGGCCAAGAAACGGGTGGGCTATAGCCTTGGTGGGGGGGGCGGGCGAAGTTCGTCCGCCGGACTCGAAAAGAGGCGAGACTTTGCGAGGGGCCTCCGTGGGCCAAAAATAGGCTGCGGGCACAGCCGCGTCCAAATATAATCGTCCGAAGGTTGGGGTGCCAAAAGCCCCCAGAGTACAATGGCCAAAAATCGGGTGGGCTATAGCGTTGGTGGGGGGGCCGGGCGAAGTTCGTCCGCCGGACTCGGAATGGGGCAACACTTTTAAAGCGCCTGTGGTGAAAAATAGGTGGGAGGTCACAGCCGCGCCCAAAAATAAGCGCCCGAAGGTTGGGGTGCCAAAAGCCCCCAGCGTAAAAATGGCCAAAAAACGGGTGGGCTATAGCCTTGGTGGGGGGGGGGGCGGGCGAAGTTCGTCCGCCGGACTCGGAATGGGGCGAGACTTTGCGAGGGGCCTCCGTGTGCCCGCGGGTAGCCGCGGGCACAGCCGCGCCCAAAAATAAGCGCCCGAAGGTCAGGGCACCAAAACCCCCCAGCGGAGAAATGGCCAAAAAACGGGTGGGCTATAGCCTTGGTGGGGGTAGCGGTTCGCCCACTGGACTCGAATGGGCGAGACTTTGTAGGGGTCTCCGGTGGGGCCGCGACAGCCGCCGCCAAAATAATCGCCCGAAGGTCGGGGCGCCCAAACCCCCCGGCGGAAAAATGGCCAAAAAACGGGTGGGCTATAGCCTTGGTGGGGTGGGCGGGCGAAGTTCGTCCGCCTGACTCGGAATGGGGCAAGACTTTACGAGGGGCCTCCGTGTGCCAAAAATAGGCCGGCGCACAGCCGCGCGCAAATATAAGCGCCCGAAGGTCAGGGCACCAAAACCCCCCAGCGGAAAAATGGCCAAAAAACGGGTGGGCTGTAGCCTTGCTGGGGGGGGGCAGGCGATGTTCGTCCGCCGGACTCGGAATGGGGCGAGACTTTGCGAGGGGCCTCCGTGTGCCAAAAATAGGCCGCGGGCACAGCCGCGCCCGAAGGTCGGGGCGCCAAAACCACCCAGCGGAAAAATGGCCAAAAAACGGGTGGGCTATAGCCTTGGTGGGGGGGGCGGGCAAAATTCGTCCGCCGGACTCGGAATGGGCCGACACTTTCATAGGGCCTGTGCCAATATAGGCGCGCGACAGCCGCCAAAAAATAAACGCTGAAGGTCGGGCGCCAAAACCCCAGTAAAAATGGCCAAAACGGGTTATTATAAGCCTTTGTGGGCGGGCGAAGTTCGCTCGCCTGACTCGGAATGGGCGAGACTTTATAGGGCCTCCAAAAATAGGGGGCACAGCCACGCCAAAAATAAGCGCTGCTGGTTGTCGGGCGCAAAACCCCCGCTGAAAATGGCCAAAAACGGTGGGCTATAGCCTCAGGGGTGGGCGGGGCGATGTTCGTCCGCCTGTCTCGGAATGGGGCGACTTTCGCGATGGGCCTCCGTGCTGTAAATGGGACGCCGCCGCCAAAAAAATATGCGCCTGGTCGGGCGCCAAAACCCCGCGGAAAAATGGCTAAAACGGTGGGCTATAGCCAGGGTGGGCGGGCGGGTTCGCCCGCCTGACTTTAATGGGCAAGACTTTACGAGGGCCTGCAAAGCGTAAAGGCCGGGCACAGCCGACAAAATATAAGCGCTCAAGGGACCAAAACCCCAGCGAAAAAATGGCCAAAAACGGTGGGCTGTCAGACTTGCCGGGGGCAGGCGGCGTTCGTCCGGACTCGGAATGGGCGAGACTTTTTACAGCGGGCCTGTAATAAAATAAAATAGGCTACAAGACAGCCGCGTCTTCAAGGTCGGGGCACCAAAACCACCTAGCGGAAAAATGGCCAAAAAACGGGTGGGCTATAGCCTTGGTGGGGGGGCAGGCGAAGTTCGTCCGCCGGACTCGGAATGGGGTGAGACTTTGCGAGGGGCCTCCGTGTGCCAAAAATAGGCCACGGACACAGCCGCGCCCAAAAATAAGCGCCCGAAGGTTGGGGTACCAAAAGCCCCATGCGGAAAAATAGCCATAACTCGGGTGGGCTATAGCCTTGGCGGGGGGGCCGGGCGAAGTTCGTCCGCCGGACTCGGAATGGGGCGAGACTTTGCGAGGGGCCTCAGTGTAAGAAAAATAGGCAGTGCCCAAAATAGGCCGCGCCCAAAAATAAGGGCCCGAAGGTCGGGGCGCCCAAACCCCCCGGCGGAAAAATGGCCAAAAAACGGGCATATAGCGGTGGCGGGCGGTTCGGGTCCCCGGACTCGGAATGGGCGAGACTTTAGGGGCCTGTGAAGTAAAAATAGGTCATACCAAAAATAAGCGCCTGAAGGTCGGGCGCCTAAACCCCGGAAAATGGCCAAAAACGTGGGCTATAGCTTCGCGGGATGGGCGAAGTTCGTCTGACTCGGAATGGGGCGAGACTTTTACGAGGGGCCTGTGCCAAAATAGGTCAGACAGTCACAAGAAATATAAGCGCCCGAAGGTCAGGGCACCAAAACCCCCCAGCTGAAAAATGGCCAAAAAACGGGTGGGCTATAGCCTTGGTGGGGGGGGGGGCAGGCGAAGTTCGTCCGCCGGACTCAGAAAGGAGCAAAACTTTGCGAGGGGCCTCCATGTACCAAAAATAAGCCGCGGGCACAGCCATGCCCAAAATAAGCGCCCGAAGGTCGGAGCGCCAAAACCCCCCACCGGAAAAATGGCCAAAAACGGGTGGGATATAGCCCAAGGGGCGGGGTTCGCTCACCGGACTCGAATGGGCGTAGACTTTTGGGGCCTGGTGTCGAAATAGTCATGCGAGCACAGCCGCGTACAAAAATAAGCTCCCGAATGTCGGAGCCCCAAAACCCCCCAGCGGAAAAATGGCCAAAAAACGGGTGGGCTATAGCCTTGATGCCGGGGGGGGGGTGCGGGCGAAGTTCGTCCGCCGAACTCAGAATGGGGTGAGACTTTGTGAGGGGCCTCCTGCTAGCTGGGCACAGCCGCTTCAAAAATAAGCCTCAAGGTTACGCCTAAAACCCCAGCGGAAAAATGGCCAAAAAACACATGGGCCGTAGCCTTGGTGGGGGGGGGGCGGGCAAAGTTCGTCCGCCGGACTCGGAATGGGGCGAGACTTTGCGAGGGGCCTGCAGCCGAATAGTCAGGGCACAGCCGCCCAAAAATAAGCCCCGGTTGTCGGGCGCCAATACCCCCGCGAAAATGGCCAAAAACCGTGGGTCAGCCTGGGGGTCGAAGTTCGTCCGCCGGACTCGGAATGGGGCGAGACTTTGCGCGGGGCCTCCGTGTGCCATAAATAGGCCGCGGGCACAGCCAATACAAAAATAAGCGCCCGAAGCTTGGGGCGCCAAAACCCCCCAGCAGAAAAAGGCTAAAAAAACGGGTGGGCTATAGCCATGGGGGGTGGGGCTGGCGAACTTCGTCCGCCGGACTCGGAATGGTGCAAGACTTTACAGGGCTTCAAATAAAATAGGCCATGCACAGCCGTCAAAATAAGCGGCCGAAGGTCGGGGCGCCAAAAGCCCCCCGCGGAAAAATGACCAAAAAACGGGTGGGCTGTTGCCTTGGTGGGGAGGGGGGCGGGCGAAGTTTGTCCGCCGGAGTCGGAATGGGGCGACACTTTGGGAGGGGCCCCCGTGTGCCAAAAATACGCCGCGGGCACAGCCGCGCCCAAAAATAAGCGTTGAAGCGTCGGGCGCCAAAAGCTCGCGAAAAATGGCCAAAACGGATGGGTTGTTGCTGGGCGGGCGAAGTTCGTCCGCCGGACTCGGAATGGGGCGACTCTTTGGGAGGGGCCCCCGTGTGCCAAAAATACGCCGTGTGCACTGCCGCGCCCAAAAATAAGCGACAGAAGGTCGGGGCGCCAAAACCCCGCATGAAAAATGGCTAAAAACAGGTGGGCTATAGCTCATGGGAGGGCGGTTCGTCCCGGACTCAGAATGGGGTGAGACTTTCGCGAGGGCCTGCCTGCCAAAAATAGGCTGACACGACAGCCGCCGCCCAAAAAGAAGCGCCCGAAGGTCAGGGCGCCAAAAACCCCAGCGGAAAAAGGCCAAAAACGCGGTCCGTAGCCGGGGGTAGGCGGTTCGTCTCACCGACTCAGAATGGGGTGGGACTTTACGAGGGGCCTCCGACTGCCAAAAATAGGCCGCGGGCACAGCCGCGTCCAAAAATAAGCGGCCGAAGGTCGGGGCGCCAAAAGCCCCCCACGGAAAAATGGCCAAAAAACACATGGGCCGTAGCCTTGGGGGCGGGCCAAGTTCGTCCGACTCGAATGGGGCGACTTTGCGAGGGGCCTGTGGCCGAATAGGCCGGGCACAGCCGCCCAAAAATAAGCCTCAAGGTCGGGCGCCAATACCCCCGCGAAAATGGCCAAAAACGGTTGTTTGCTGGGGCGAAGTTCGTCCGCCGGACTCCGAATGGGCGAGACTTTGCGGCCTCCGCAGCATAAATAGTCGGCACAGCCAATACAAAATAAGCGCCAAGTTAGCGCCAAAACCCCCCAGCAGAAAAAGGCTAAAAAAACGGGTGGGCTATAGCCATGGGGGGTGGGGCTGGCGAACTTCGTCCGCCGGACTCGGAATGGGGCGAGACTTTGCGAGGGGCCTCCGTGTGCCGAAAATAGGCCGCGAGCACAGCCGCGTCCGAAAATAAGCGCCGGAAGGTCGGGGCTCGAAAACCCCCCAGCGGAAAAATGGCCAAAAAACGAGTGGGCTATAGCCTTGGTGGGGGGGGCGGGCGGGCGAAGTTTGTCCGCCGGAGTCGGAATGGGGCGACACTTTGGGAGGGGCCCCCGTGTGCCAAAAATACGCCGCGGGCACAGCCGCGCCCAAAAATAAGCGGCCGAAGGTCGGGGCGCCAAAACCCCCCCGCGGAAAAATGGCCAAAAAACAGGTGGGCTATAGCCTTGGTGGGGGGGGGGTGCGGGCGAAGTTCGTCCGCCGGACTCAGAATGGGGTGAGACTTTGCGAGGGGCCCCTGCAGTTAAAAAATACGCCATGGGCACAGCCGCCTAAAAATAAGCGGTCAAGGTCGGCGCCAAAACCCCCGCGAAAAAATGGCCAAAAACAGGTGGGCTATAGCCTTGGCGCAAGGGCGGTTCGTCTACCGGACTCGTAATGGGTGAGACTTTGGGCCTGCTCGCTGCACAAATAGGCTACGCGACAGCCGCTTAAAAATAAGCGCTGGTTGTCGGCGCGAAAACCCCAGCGGAAAAATGGCCAAAAACGCGTGGGGTCCGTAGCCTCGCGGGGTAGGCGGTTCGCCCGCCGACTCGTAATGGGGTGGGATTTTGCGAGGGCCTGCTCAAAAATAGGTCCGGCACAGCCGCCCCAAAAATAAGCGGTTGGTCGGGCGCCAAAAGCCCCCGCGAAAAAATGACCAAAAACGGGTGGGTTGTTGCTCAGGGGAGTGGGGCGGGCGGTTTGTTTGAGTCGGAATGGGCGAAACTTTGGGAGGGGTCCCTGCAGTTGTAAAAAATACGCCAAGGGCACAGCCGCCCAAAAAATAAGCGTCAAGGTCGGGCCAAAACCCCGCATGAAAAATGGCCAAAAACAGGTGGGCTATAGCTCATGGGGGGTGCGGTTCGTCCGAATCGTAATGGGTGAGACTTTAGGGGCCTCGCCAAAAATAGGCTACGGACACAGCCGCCGCCAAAATAAGCGCCGCTGGGGCCCCAAAACCCCCAGCGTAAAATGGCCAAAAACGCGGGTCCGTAGCCTGGTGGGTAGGCGGTTCGTCCGCCGGACTCGTAATGGGTGGGACTTGCGAGGGGCCTGCTCGTTAAAATAGGCCACGGCACAGCCGCCCAAAAATAAGTGCCCGGTCGGGGCTCCAAAATCTCCCCAGCGAAAAATGGCCAAAAACGCCAGGGCTATAGCCTCGCGGGGGCGGCGGTTTGTCCGCCGGAGTCGGAATGGGGCGACACTTAGGGGCCCTCAAGGCGCTAGGCCACGGCCTCAGCCGCGCCCAAAAATAAGCGGCCGAAGGTCGGGGCGCCAAAACCCCCCCGCGGAAAAATGGCCAAAAAACGGGTGGGCTATAGCACGGGCGGTTCGTCTACCGACGGAATGGGCGACACTTTGCGGGCCCCGCCAAAATAGGGCTACGGCCTCAGCCGCCTAAAAATAAGCGCCAAAGGTCGGATCCGAAAACCCCGCGGAAAATGGCCAAAAACGGATGGGCTATAGCTCATCGGGCGAAGTTCGTCCGCCGGACTCGGAATTGGGCGACTGGGAGGCCTCAGGTGCTGTAAAATTGCACTGCCGCCAAAAATAAGCGGTAAGGTCGCCAAAACCCCCCGGAAAAATGGCTAAAAACAGGTGGGCTAGCCTGCGTCCGCCGACTCGTAATGGGGTGAGACTTCCTGCTGCCAAAAATAGGCCACGGACACAGCCGCGCCCAAAAATAAGCGCGCGAAGGTCGGGGCGCCAAAACCCCCCAGCGGAAAAATGGCCAAAAAACGCGTGGTCCGTAGCCTTGGTGGGGGGGGCAGGCGAAGTTCGTCCGCCGGACTCAGAATGGGGTGGGACTTTGCGAGGGGCCTCCGTCTGCCAAAAATAGGCCGCGGGCACAGCCGCGTCCAAAAATAAGCGGCCGAAGGTCGGGGCGCCAATACCCCCCCGCGGAAAAATGGCCAAAAAACGAGTGGGCTATAGCCTTGGTGGGGGGGGGGGGGCGGGCGAAGTTTTTACGCCGGAGTCGGAATGGGGCGACACTTTGCGAGGGCCCCTGCAGTTAAAATACGCCAAGGCACAGCCGCCTAAAAATAAGCCGTCGGGCGCCAAAGCCCCAAAAAATGACCAAAAACGGTGGGCTGTTGCTTGGGAGCGGGCGGTTTGTCCGGAGTCGGAATGGGGCGACACTTTGGGAGGCCCTGTGGCCAAGGGCACAGCTGCCGCTAAAAATAAGCGGTCAAGGTCGCCAAAACCCAAAAATGGCCAAAAACAGGTGGGCTATAGCTCGTGGGGTGGGTTCGTCCACGACTCGTGAATGGGTGAGACTTTATGGGGGCCTGCCAAAATAGGCCACGGACACAGCCGCAAAAATAAGCGCCATGGGCCCGAAAACCCCCCAGCGGACAAATGGCCAAAAACGCGCGTCCAGAAAGCCTGGGGTGCGGGCGAAGTTCGTCCGCCGGACTCAGAATGGGGTGGGACTTTGCGAGGGGCCTCCGTCTGCCAAAAATAGGCCGCGGGCACAGCCGCGTCCAAAAATAAGTGCCCGAAGGTCGGGGCTCCAAAATCCCCCAGCGGAAAAATGGCCAAAAAACGTGAGGGCTATAGCCTTGGTGGGGGGGGGGCGGGCGAAGTTTCTTCGCCGGAGTCGGAATGGGGCGACACTTTGCGAGGGGCCGTAGCCAAAAAATATGCCGCAAGGTGCCAAGCCCAAAAATAAGCGGGTTCAAGCCAAAACCCCCATGAAAATGGCCAAAAACAGGTGGCTATACCGCGGGAGTGCGCGTTCGTCCGCCGGACTCAGAATGGGGTGAGACTTTGCGAGGGGCCTCCGTCTGCCAAAAATAGGCCACGCGCACAGCCGCGCCCAAAAATAAGCGCGCGAAGGTCGGGGCGCCAAAACCCCCCAGCGGAAAAATGGCCAAAAAACGCGTGGTCCGTAGCCTCGTGGGGTGTTCGTCCGGACTCGCAATGGGTGGGGACTTTGCGGCCTGCTCGTTAAAATTAGGCCGGGCACAGCCGCTGCCCAAAAATAAGCGCCACAAGATCGGGATGCCAAAACCCCAGCGAAAATGGCCAAAAAACGCGTGGTCCGTAGCTCATGGGGCGCGAAAGTTCGCCCGCCGGACTCGGAATGGGCGAGACTTAGGGGCCTGTGAAAATAGGCCGCGAGCACAGCCAAAGGCCAAAAATAAGTGCTCGGTCGGGCTCAAAAATCTCAGCGAAAAATGGCCAAAAACGCGAGGGCTGGCATAGCTCGGAAGGCGGTTTCTTCGCCGAGTCGAATGGGGCTACACTTTTAGGGGCCCCTATGTACTAAATTAGGGCCAAGGCACAACCGCGCCCAAAAATAAGCGGCAGAAGGTCGGGGCGCAAAACCCCCCAGCAAAAAAAGGCCAAAAAAACGGGTGGGCTATAGCCATGGGGGGTGGGGCTGGCGAACTCCTCCGCCGGATTCGGAATGGGGCGAGACTTTAGGAGGGGCCTCCGTGTGCCGAAAATAGGCCGCGGGTACAGCCGCTCCCAAAAATAGGCGCCCGATGGTCGGGGCGCCAAAACCCCCCAGCGGAAAAATGGCCAAAAAACGAGTGGGCCGTAGCTACGGCGGGGGGCCCGCCGACTCGGAATGGGGCGAGACTTTAGGGGCCTGTGTTGAAAAATAGGCCGCGAGCACAGCCGCCAAAAATAAGCGCTGGTCGGGCTCCAAAACCCCCCTGCGGTAAAATGGCCAAAAAACGAGTGGGCTATAGCCTCGGGGCGGGGCCGAGTCGAATGGGGCGACACTTTGCGAGGGGCCCCCGTGTGCCAAAAATAGGCCGCGGGCACAGCCGCGCCCAAAAATAAGCGGCAGAAGGTCGGGGCGCCAAAACCCCCCAGCAGATAAAGGCCAAAAAAACGGGTGGGCTATAGCCATGGGGGGTGGGGCTGGCGAACTCCTCCGCCGGACTCGGAATGGGGCGAGACTTTAGGAGGGGCCTGAAAAATAGGCCGGGTACAGCCGCCTCAAAAATAAGCTCAAGGTCGGGCCAAAAACCCCAGCGGAAAAATGTAAAAACGAGGGGCTATAGCCTTGGTGGGGGGGGGGGCGGGCGAAGTTTGTCCGCCGGAGTCGGAATGGGGCGACACTTTGCGAGGGGCCCCCGTGCGCCAAAAATAGGCCACGGCCTCAGCCGCGCCCAAAAATAAGCGGCCGAAGGTCGGGGCACCAAAACCCCCCCGCGGAAAAATGGCCAAAAAACGGGTGGGCTATAGCCTTGGTGGGGGGGCGGGGCGGGCGAAGTTCGTCCGCCGGACTCGGAATTGGCGAGACTTTGCGAGGGGCCTCCGCGTGCCAAAAATAGGCCGCGGGCACAGCCGCGACCAAAAATAAGCGCCCGAAGGACGGGACGCCAAAACCCCCAGTGGAAAAATGGCCAAAAAACGGTTGGGTTTTAGCCTTGGTGGGCGGGGAGGGGGAAGTTCGTCCGCTGGACTCGGAATAGGGTGAGACTTTCCAAGGGGCCTCCGTGTGCCAAAAATAGCCCGAGGACACCGCTGCGCCCAAAAATAAGCGCCCGAAGGTCGGGGAGCCAAAACCCCCCAGCGGAAAAATGGCAAAAAAATGGGTAGGCTATAGCCTGGGGGACGGGCGGTCCGTCAATCCTGAATGGGGCGAGACTTTTCAAGGGGCCTCTGGTACCAAAATAGATCATGGCACAGCCGCTAAAAAAATAAGGTGACCCAAAGGTTGGGGGTGTCAAAAGCCCCAGCCGTAAAAAATGGCCAAAAACGGTGGGCTATAGCCTCATGGGGGGGCGGGAAGTTCGTCCGGCCGGACTGGAATGGGTGAGATTTCAGGGACTGTACCATGGGGAGTCGCGACACAGCCGCATTCCAAAAATAAACTCCCGAACGTCGGGGTGCCAAAAGCCACCAGAGGAAAAATGGCCAAAAAAAGGGTGAGCTATAGCTCGTGGGGGCGGGCGGTCCGCCCGGACTCGGAATGGGCGAGACTTTACAGGGGGCCTCCGTGTGTTAAAAATAGGTCATGGCATAGCCACCAAGGTCAGTGGCACCAAAACCCCCAAAGGGAAAAAATGGCCAAAGGGAAATTATCATACGTATACCCTATATTTGCTCTGTTTTCAAAAATACTACAACACTTTGAGGGTGTATCAATCGTCCACACGCAGTTGAAAAAATGTATCAGCCGACCACCAAACCGTTAGTTGCCGTTTGAATGTTAACGGAATTACAGTGAATTGACTATTTTACCCTGGAAATTATCACTTGTATACCCTTAAATTCTCTTTTTATCACTTATATACCCTTAAATTATCAATTGTATCATATGAAAAGACCAAATTACCCTTCTAACGTCATTACACTTTAACGGCAACAAACGGTTTGGTGGTCAGCTGATACATTTTGTCAACTTAGGGTGGACGATTGATACACCTTCAAAGTGTTTTAGTATTTTTGATAAATGAGTAAACTAAGGGTATACAAATGATAATTTCCCATGGCCAAAAACCGTGGCTATAGCTCAAGTCGGGCGAACTTCGTCCCCGGACTCGAATGGGGCGTAGACTTACAGGGGCCTGTGCCAAAAAAATAGGTCACAGACGCACTCCAAAAATAAGCGGTCCGAAGGTTAGGTGTCAAAAGCCCCAACTGTAAAATGGCTAAAAACGGGTGGGCTATAGCTTGGGGAGGCGATGGTTCGCCCGCCGGACTCGGAATGGGGCGATTTTGCAGGGCCTTCAAAAGAAGATCATGGGCACAGCCGCTTAAAAATAAGCACCCAAAGGTTAAAAGTCAAAAGCCCCAGCGAAAATGGCTAAAACGGTGGGCTATAGCCTGCAAGGGGGGCGGTTCATCAGACACGGAATGGGCGTAGACATTACGAGGGTCTCCGTGCCTGTAGAGTCGCGGCACAGCCGCCAAAAATAAGCACCAAGGTTTGCCAAAAGCCTCCAGCGGAAAAATGGCCAAAATCGGGTGGTATAGCCTTGGGGGCGGGAAGTTCGTCCGGACTCTAATGGGCGAAGTCTTCGTAGGGGTCTCTGCAGCAAAATAGGCCGCGGGCACAGCCGCGCCCAAAATCAAGCCCCCGAAGGTTGGGGTGGCAAAAGCCCCCAGCGGAAAAATGGCCAAAAATCGGGTGGGCTATAGCCTTGGTGGGGGGTGCGGGCGAAGTTCATCCGCCGGACTCGGAATGGGACGACACTTCGCGAGGGGCCTCCGTGTGTGAAAAATCGTCCGCCGGACTCGGAATGGGGCGAGACTTTGTGAGGGGCCTCCGTGTGCCAAAAATAGGCCGCGGGCACAGGCCCGCCCAAATATAAGCGCCTGAAGGTTGGGGTGCCAAAAGCCCCCAGTGTAAAAATCGCCAAAAACGGGCGGCTATATCTCGTGGAAGGGCAAAGTTCGTCTTGACTCGGAATGGGCGAGACTTTGCAGAGCCTGCAGTGGGAGGTCATGGGCACAGCCGGTGCCCAAAAATAAGTGCCCAAGGTTGGTGCAAAAAGCCCTGCCGTAAAATGGCCAAAAACGGGTGGCTATATCTCTTGCGGGGCGGGTTCGTCCGCCGGACTCGGAATGGGGCGAGACTTTGCGAGGGGCCTCCGTGTGCCAAAAATAGGCCACGGGCACAGGCGCGCCCAAAAATAAGCACCCGAAGGTTGGGTCGCCAAAAGCCCCCAGCGGAAAAATGGCCAAAAAACGGGTGGGCTATAGCCTTGGTGGGGCGGTTCGTCCCGGCTCGAATGGGGCGAGACTTTTAGGGGCCTGTGTTTGACGGGAGTCGCGGGCACAGCCGCGACCAAAAATAAGCGCCCGAAGGTCGGGGTGCCAAAAGCCCCCAGCGGAAAAATGGCCAAAAATCGGGTGGGCTATAGCCTTGGTGGGGGGGGCGGGCGAAGTTCGTCCGCCGGACTCGGAATGGGGTGAGACTTTGCGAGGGGCTTCCGCTAAAATAGGTCAAGGGCACAGGCGCTGAATTAAAAATAAGCGCCTCAAGGTCGGGTTGCCAAAAGCCCCAGCGAAAAATGGCCAAAATCGGTGAGCTATAGCCTGGCGGGCGGGGCGGTTCGTCACCGGACTCGGAATGGGGTGAGACTTTGCAGGGCTTCTGCTGCTAAATAGGCGGCAAGGCGCACCCAAAAAAAGTGCCTGAAGGTTGGTCGCCAAAAGCCCCCGCGAAAAATGGCTAAAAACGGTTGGCTATAGCCTTGGGGGGCAAGGTTCGCTGGCTAGGAATGGGCGAGACTTTGCGAGGGGCCTGTTCCTTGACGGGAGTCGCGGCACAGCCACCAAAATGAGCGCCAAGGTCGGGTGCCAAAAGCCCCAGCGGAAAAATGGCCAAAATCGTGAGCTATAGCCTGGGCGGGCGGTTCGTCCGGGACTCGGAATGGGGTGAGACTTTATGTAGGGCTTCGTAGCAAAAAATAGGCCAAGACAGGCGCACCCAAAAAAGCGTCAAGGTTTAAAGGGGCAAAGGCCCCAGCGAAAAATGGCCAAAAATCGGGTGGGCTATAGCCTTGGTGGGGGGTATGGCAAAGTTTCGCCGGACTCGGAATGGGGGAGACTTTACAGGGCCTGTGGTGCCAAAAATACAAGTCACAGGCGCCCAAAAATAAGCGCCAAGGTTAGGTGCTAAAAGCCTGGGCAAAAAATCGCCAAAAACGGGGTGGCTATATCTCAGGGGAGCGGGTAAGTTCACTTGACTCGAATGGGTGAGACTTTCATGAGCCTGTGCTCAAGGAGGTCACACAGCCGCGCCCAAAAATAAGTGCTCAAGGTTAGCAAAAGCCCAGCGTAAAATGGCCAAAAACGGGCGGCTATATCTCTGGGGGGGGCGGTCAAGTTCGTCTGCCAGACTCGAATGGGTGAGACTTTTAGGGCCTCCGTGCTAAAAATAGGCAGGGCACAGGCGCACTAAAACAAGCACCTGGTTGGGTCGCCAAAAGCCCCCTGCGGAAAATGGCCAAAAACGGTGGCTATTGGCGTGGGGAAGGAAGTCGTTCGCTGGCCCGGAATGGGCGAGACTTTATAGGGCCTGTGGTGCCCACGGGAGTCGCGGGCACAGCCGCGCTAAAAAATAAGCACCCGAAGGTCAGGGTACCAAAAGCCCCTAGTGGAAAATGGCCAAAATCGGTGAGCTATAGCAGGGAAGGGAAGCGGTTCGCCCACCGGACTCGAATGGGCGCGAGACTTTTGTGAGGGCCGCGGTGCAAAAATTGGCCACGGGCACATCCGCCGCCCAAAATAAGCGCCTGGTTAAAAGTGCCAAAAGCCCCAGTGGAAAAATGGCTGGGAACAAAATGTGGGCTATAGCCGTGGTGGGGTCAGAAGTTCGTCCCGGACTTCGGCGAATGGGGAGAGACTTTACGAGGGGCCTCCGTGTGCAAAAATAGGCCGCAGGCACAGCCGCGCCCGAAAATAAGCGCCCGAAGGTCGGCGCGCCAAACCCCCCCAGCGGAAAAATGGCCAAAAAACGGGTGGGCTATAGCCGCAATCCGGTCTGACTAGAATGGGAGAGACTTTACGAGGGGCCTGTAGCAAAATAGGCCGCAGGCACAGCCACACCGGTAAAAGCGCCTGGTCGAAGGTCGGCGCTACCGCCAAACCCTAGCGGAAAAAATGGCTAAAACGGTGGGCTATAGCTGGGCTGTTCGTCCACCGGATTCGGAATGGGTTAGACTTTACGAGGGCCTGTGGTGGCAAAAAATAGGCCGCAGGCACAGCCGCCCGGTAAAAATAAACGCCTCAAGGTCGGCAAGGCCAAACCTCAGCGGAAAAATGGCCAAAACGGTGGGCTATAGCCTTGTGGGGTTGCGGTTCGTCCGGCCGACTAGAATGGGAGAGACTTCACGAGGGCCTGCAAAAATAGGTCAGTAAGCACAACAGCGTCAAGGCTTGAACAAGCTGTTGTCGGAGCAGCGCCAAAACCTCTCCAGCGAAAAATGGCCAAAAATGGTGGGCTATAGCCAGTAATAAGGGCTACAAGTTCGTCCGGATTCGAATGAAGTAGAGATTTACGAGGGCCTGTAGCTCAAAAGCTCAAGGCGGGGCGGAGCTTCATTTGCAACAAGCCTCAAGGTAAAAGCAAAAGCCCTCAATCGAAAAAATGGCCAAAATCGGTGGGTTATGCAGTGGGGCGGGCTAAGTTCATCTGCTGGACTCGGAATGGGCAGATTCTTTGCCAGGGGCCCCCTGCAAAGCTGTGTATGAAGCCGCTGGCACAGCCGCTGCCTGTAACAGCCAACCAAGGGTGGTGCCAAACCCACCTCCAAGAAAATGGCTAAAACGGTGGGCATGGGCTCAGCGGGAGGGCGTGGATAAGTTCACCCACCGGACTTGGATTAAAGGACTTTATGAAGGCCTCTGCACCAAGGGCGGAGTCAAGGCACCTGCTGACCCAAAAATAAGGGGTTCTCAATGTCGCTGTGCCAAAAGCAAAAAGCCTCAGCGAGAAATGGCCAAAAATGGTGGGATAGTCAAGTGGCGTTCGTCTCGCCGGACTGGAAAGGGGCGAGACTTCGCGAGGGTCCTCCGCGGTACTTAAAAATAGGGGTTGTCCGAAGGGTAGCGCCAAAATAATCACCAAGGTTAAAAGCAAAGCCCCTCAGCGGAAAAACGCCAAAAACTCCGGGTGGCTATAGCGGGTGGGCGGTTCGTCCGCAGACCTGAATGGGTCGAGACTTTGCGAGGGGCCTCCATGTGCCCAAAATAGGCCGCGGGCACAGCCACACCAAAAAATAAGCGCCCGAAGGTCGGCGTGCCAAAACCCCCCAGCGGAAAAATGGCCAAAAAACGGGTGGGCTATAGCCTTGGTGGGGCTGGTTTTGTCCACTGGCCCGGAACGGGCGAGACTTTGGCGTAGGGGCCTCCGTGTGCCAAAAATAGGTCACGCTGGTTCGGCCGCCGCCCAAAAAATAAGCGTCCTGGTTGTCAGCGACCAAAACCCCCAGCGGAAAAATGGCCAAAACTGGTGGCTATAGCCTTGGTGAAGGTAGTTCGGTCTACGCCGGACTCGGAATTGGGCGAGACTTTGCGAGGGGCCTCTGTTTGCCCAAATATAGGCTGCGGAAGCAGCCGCGCCCAAAAATTAGCGCCTGAAGGTCGGCGCGCCGAAACCCCCCAGCGGAAAAAGGCCAAAAAAACGGATTGGCTATAGCTTTGGGGTGTGGGGTTACGGGTTCATAAGTCATTCGCTGGACTCGAACGGGTGAGACTTTTATGGCGGGGGGTGCTGTGGGTAATATGCTGCACTGCTACCAAAAAATTAGCGCCCGAAGGTCGGCGCGCCAAAACCCACCAGCAGAAAAAGGCCAAAAAAATGGGTTGACAATAGCTGGGGTGGGGTCAGGTTTATTCGCAGGACTTGAATGGGCGAGATTTTAGGGGCCTCTGCCCAAACTAAGGCCCCTGTGCACAGCCGGGTTCCAAAAATAAGTGCTCAAGGTCGGCGCACCAAAAACCCCAGCCGAAAAAATGGCTAAAACGCGGGCTTATAGCCCGGGTACTGGGTAGGGTTCGTCTGGCCGGACTCGAACGGGTGAGATTTTGGCGGCCTCCTGTGTAAAAATATGCCGCGGGCGCACCGCGCCCAAAAATAAGCGCCCGAAGGTCGGCGCGCCAAAACCCACCAGCAGAAAAAGGCCAAAAACGGTGGTGGCACAAACCAGCCTGGGGTGTGGGCTGGCGGTTTATCCGCCGACTCGAATGGGACGAGACTTTACAGGGCCTCTGTGTGCCCAAATCTAGGCCGTAGGCACAGCCGCACTCCAAAAAATAAGCGCCGAAGTCGCCGCATCAAAACCCAACAGCGAATAAGGCCAAAAACGGGTGGCTATAGCTGGGGTGGCTAACAAGTTCGTCCACCGGACTCGGAATGGGGTGAGAGTTTCCGAGGGGCCTCCATTTGCCCAAAATAGGCTGCGGACAAAACCGCGCCCAAAAATAAGCGCCCGAAGGTCGGCGCGCCAAAACCCACCAGCGGAAAAAGGCCAAAAAAACGGGTGGGCAATAGCCTTGGGGTGTGGGGCTGGCGAAGTTCATCCGCCGGACTCGGAATGGGACGAGACTTTGCGAGGGGCCTCTGTGTGCCCAAACTAAGGCCGTAGGCACAGCCGCACCCAAAAATAAGCGCCCGATAGTCGCCGCACCAAAACCCAACAGCGGAATAAGGCCAAAAAAACGGGTGGGCTATAGCTTTGGGGTGTGGGGCTGGCGAAGTTCGTCCACCGGACTCGGAATGGGGTGAGAGTTTCCGAGGGGCCTCCATTTACCCAAAATAGGCTGCGGACAAAACCGCGCCCAAAAATAAGCGCCCGAAGGTCGGCGCGCCAAAACCCACCAGCGGAAAAAGGCCAAAAAAAGGGTGGGCAATAGCTTTGGGGTGTGGGCCTGGCGAAGTTCGTCCGCCGGACACGGAATGGGGCGAGACTTTGCGAGGGGCCTCTGTTTGCCCAAATATCGGCCGCGGACGCAACCGCGCCCAAAAATAAGCGCCTGAAGGTCGGCGCGCCAAAACCCCCCATCGGAAAAAGGCCAAAAAAATGGATGGGCTATAGCCTTGGGGTGTGGGGCTGGTGAAGTTCATCCGCCGTACTCGGAATGTGGCGAGACTTTGCTAGGGGCCTTCGTGTGCCAAAAATAGGCCGTGGGCAAAGGCGCGCCCAAAAATAAGTGCCCGAAGGTTGGCGTGCCAAAACCCCCCAGCGGAAAAAGGCCAAAAAAACGGGTGGGCTATAGAGCGCTGGGCTGGCGGTTCGTCCGCCGCACTCGAATGGGGCGGACGGCAGGGTCCTCCGTTAAAAAAATAGGCCACGGGCCCAGCTACGTCCAAAAATAAGCGCCCGAAGGTCGGCGCGCCAAAACCCCCAAGCGGAAAAATGGCCAAAACGGGCGGTATAGCCTTGCGGAGGGGGGCTGGTTTGGTCTCACGGACTGGAATGGGGCGAGACTTTGCGAGGGGCCTCTGTGCGCCAAAACTAGGCCACAGGCACAGGCGCACCGAGAAATAAGCGCCCAAAGGTCGGCGCACCAAAACCCCCGAGCGGAAAAATGGCCTAAAAACGGGTGGGCTATAGCCTCGGTTGGCAAAGTTCGTCCCGCCGCCTCGAATGGGGGAGATTTTCCGAGGGGCCACCGGGCTTGTAATGGGTCAAGGGCAATCAACCGCAAACATAAGCGCCCGTAGGTCGGCGAGCCAAAACCCCCCAGCGGAAAAAGGCCAAAAGCAATAGCCTTTGGGTGTGGGGCTGGCGAAGTTCATCCGCCGGGCTCAGAATGGGGCGAGACATTGCGATGGGCCTCTGTGTGCCCAAAATAGGCCACGGGCACAGCCGCGCCCAAAAATAAGCGGCCGAAGGTCGCACAAAACCCCAGCGAAAAAGGCCAAAACGGTTGGCATAGCCTGGGGCTGGCGAAGTTCGTCCGCCGGACTCGGAATGGGGCGAGACTTTGCGAGGGGCCTTCGTGTGCCAAAAATAGGCCGTGGACAAAGCCGTGCCCAAAAATAAGCACCCGAAGGTCGGCACGCCAAAACCCACCAGCGGAAAAAGGCCAAAAAAATGGATGGGCTATAGCCTTGCGGTGTGGGGCCGGCGAAGATCGTCCACCGGACTCGGAATGGGGTGAGACGTTCCGAGGGGCCTCCGTGTGCCAAAAATAAGCCACGGACCCAGCCTCGGCCAAAAATAAGCGCCCGATGGTCAGCGTGCCAAAACCCCCCATTGGAAAAAGGCCAAAAAAGTGGGTGGGCTATAGCCTGGGTGGGTTACGGGTTCGTCAACCGCCGGACTCGAATCGGGCGCAGACTTAGTAAGGCCTGTGCTGTAATTGGGCATGGCACAGCCGTGCTCAAAAAATAAGTGCTCTGGTAAGGCTAAAACCCCGCGAAAAAGGCCAAAAACGGATGGCTATAACCTTTGGGGTGGGTTACGGTTCGTCTCTACCGGACTCGAATGGGTGAGACTTGAGAGGGCCTGTGCCGGAAAACCAGCTCAGACACAGCCGCTGCAAAACTACCAAGGTTGGCGCGCCAAAACCCCCAGCGGAACAAGTCCCAAAAAACGGGGGGGCTACAGCCTTGGGGCGGGCTGGCGGTTCGTCTGCAGACCGGAATAGGCAGACTTTGCGTAGGGACCTCCGTGCCAAAATATCCTGCTGGCACATCCGCGCCCAAAAATAAGCGCCTGAATGTCGGCGCGCCAAAACCCCCCAGCGGAAAAAGTCCAAAAAAACGGGTGGGCTATAGCCTTGGGGTGTGGGTCTGGCGAAGTTCGTCCGCCGCACTCGGAATGGGGTGAGACTTTGCGAGGGGCCTCCATTTGCCAAAAATAGGCCGCGGACCCAGCTGTGCCCAAAAATAAGAGGCCGAAGGTCGGCGCGCCAAAACCCCCAGCGGAAAAATGGCCAAACAACGGGTGGGGTTTAGCCTTGGTGGGGGGGGCTGGCGAAGTTCGTCCGCCGAACTCGGAATGGGGCGAGCCTTTGCGAGGGGCCTCCATGTACGAAACATATGCCGCGGGCACACCGCGCCCAAAAATAAGTGCCCGAAAGTCGGCCCGCCAAAACCCCCCAGCGGAAAAAGGCCAAAAAAATGGGTGGGCTATAACCTTTGGGTGTGGGGCTGGCCAAGTTCGTCCGCCGGACTCGGAATGGGGTGAGACTTTGAGAGGGGCCTCCGTGTGCCAAAAATAGCCCGCGGACACAGCCGCGGCAAAAAATAAGCGCCCGAAGGTTGGCGCGCCAAAACCCCCCAGCGGAAAAAGTCCAAAAAAACGGGTGGGCTATAGCCTTGGGGTGTGGGGCTGGCGAAGTTCGTCCGCTGGACTCGGAATGGGGCGAGACTTTGCGAGGGCCTGCTGCTGTAAAATAGGCTGCACGCATCGGCGCCAAAAAATAAGCGCCAAGGTCGGCGCGCTTCCAAACCAACCAGCGGAAAAGGACAAAACGGGTGGGTATAGCCTTGGTGGGGTTCGCCCGGACTCGAATGGGGCGAGACTTCAGAGCCTGGTGCTGTGGGCCAGGACGCGGGCACAGCCACACCAAAAATAAGGGCCCGAAGGTCAGCGCGCCAAAACCCCCCAGCGGAAAAAGGCCAAAAAAACGGGTGGGCTATAACCTTTGGGTGTGGGGCTGGCCAAGTTCGTCCGCCGGACTCGGAATGGGGTGAGACTTTGAGAGGGGCCTCCGTGTGCCAAAAATAGCCCGCGGACACAGCCGCGGCAAAAAATAAGCGCCCGAAGGTTGGCGCGCCAAAACCCCCAGCGGAAAAAGTCCAAAAACGGTGGGCTAGCCTGGGGTTGGCGGTTCGTCTGCTGGACCGAATGGGGCGAGACTTTGCGAGGGACCTCCGTGTGCCAAAAATAAGCCACGGGCACAGCCACGCCCAAAAATAAGCACCTGAATGTCGGCGCGCCAAAACCCCCCAGCCGAAAAAGTCCAAAAAAACGGGTAGGCTATAGCCATGGGGTGTGGGGATGGCGAAGTTCGTCCGCCGGACTCGGAATGGGGCGAGACTTTGCGAGGGGCCTCCGTTTGACAAAAATAGGCCGCAGGCACATCGGCGCCCAAAAATAAGCGCCCGAAGGTCGGCGCACCCAAACCAACCAGCGGAAAAAGGACAAAAACGCTGGTATAGCCTCAGGGTTACGGTTCGTCCGCCGACTCGGAATGGGGCGAGACTTACAGGAGCCTCCGTGGGCCAAAAATAGGACGCGGGCACAGCCATACCAAAAATAAGCGCCCGAAGGTCAGCGCGCCAAAACCCCCCAGCGGAAAAAAGGCCAAAAAAACGGGTGGGCTATAACCTTTGGGTGGGTGGTTCGTCTGCTGACCTGGAATGGGGCGAGACTTTGCGAGGGACCTCCGTGTGCCAAAAATAAGCCACGGGCACAGCCGCGCCAAAAAATAAGCACCTGAATGTCGGCGCCAAACCCCCCAGCCGAAAAAGTCCAAAAAACCGGGTAGGCTATAGCCATGGGTAGCGTGGATGGCGGTTCGTCCGCCGACCGAATGGGGCGAGACTTTGCGAGGGACCTCCATGTGCCAAAAATACGCCACGGGCACATCCATGCCCAAAAATAAGCACCTGAATGTCGGCGCGCCAAAACCCCCCAGCCGAAAAAGTCCAAAAAAACGGGTAGGCTATAGCCATGGGGTGTGGGGATGGCGAAGTTCGTCCGCCGGACTCGGAATGGGGCGAGACTTTGCGAGGGGCCTCCGTTTGACAAAAATAGGCCGCAGGCACATCGGCGCCCAAAAATAAGCGCCCGAAGGTCGGCGCACCCAAACCAACCAGCGGAAAAAGGACAAAAAACGGGTGGGGTATAGCCTGCGGGGGCGGTTCGTCCGCCGACTCGGAATGGGGCGACTTTGCGTAGGGAGCCTGGTGCCAAAATTCAGGACGCGGCACAGCCATACCAAAATAAGGGCTCAAGGTCACGCCAAAACCCCCAGCGGAAAAAAAAGGCTAAAAAACGGTGGGCTATAGCCTTTGGGTGTGGCGGATTCGTCCGCTGGACTCGAATGGGCGAGACTTTGCGAGGGATCTCCGTAGCAAAAATAAGCCACGGGCACAGCCACGCCCAAAAATAAGCACCTGAATGTCGGGCGCCGCCAAAACCCCCAGCCGAAAAAAAGTCCAAAAAACGGTAGGCTTATAGCCATGGGTGCGGGATGGTGTTCGTCCGGACTCGAATGGGGCGACTTTGAAATAGGGCCTGCTTGACAAAAATAGGCCGCAGGCACATCGGCGCCCAAAAATAAGCGCCCGAAGGTCGGCGCACCCAAACCAACCAGCGGAAAAAGGACAAAAAACGGGTGGGGTATAGCCTTGGTGGGGGGGGCTGGCGAAGTTCGTCCGCCGGACTCGGAATGGGGCGAGACTTTGCGAGGAGCCTCCGTGTGCCAAAAATAGGACGCGGGCACAGCCATACCAAAAATAAGGGCCCGAAGGTCAGCGCGCCAAAACCCCCCAGCGGAAAAAAGGCCAAAAAAACGGGTGGGCTATAACCTTTGGGTGTGGGGCTGGCCAAGTTCGTCCGCCGGACTCGGAATGGGGTGAGACTTTGAGAGGGGCCTGCAGTTAAAATAGCTCATGACACAGCCAAGAAAAAATAAGCGCCAAGGTTATGCCGACAAAACCCCCCAGCGGAAAAAGTCCAAAAAAACGGGTGGGCTATAGCCTTGGGGTGTGGGGCTGGCGAAGTTCGTCCGCTGGACTCGGAATGGGGCGAGACTTTGCGAGGGACCTCCGTGTGCCAAAAATAAGCCACGGGCACAGCCACGCCCAAAAATAAGCACCTGAATGTCGGCGCGCCAAAACCCCCCAGCCGAAAAAGTCCAAAAAAACGGGTAGGCTATTGCCATGGGGTGTGGGGATGGCGAAGTTCGTCCGCCGGACTCGGAATGGGGCGAGCCTTTGCGAGGGGCCTCCGTTTGCCAAAAATAGGCCGCAGGCACAGCGGCGCCCAAAAATAAGCGCCCGAAGGTCGGCGCGCCCAAACCAACCAGCGGAAAAATGGCCAAAAAACGGGTGGGGTATAGCCTTGGGGAGCCGGACTCGGAATGGGGCGACATTTCTAGGGGCCTGTGGTGTTAAAAATAGGACGTGGGCACAGCCGCGTCCAAAAATAAGCCCCAAAGGTTGGCGCACCAAAAGCCCACAGCGGAAAAATGGCCAAAAAACGGGTGGGCTATAGGCTTGGGGTGTGGGGCCGGCGAAGTTTGTCCGCCGGACTCAGAATGGGGCGAGACTATACGAGGGGCCCCCGTGTGCCAAAAACAGGCCGCAGCCACAGCCGCGCCCAAAAATAAGCGCCCGAAGGTCGGGGCGCCAAAACCCCAGCGGAAAAATTGCCAAAAAACGGGTGGGCTATAGCCTTGGTGGGGAGGGCTGGCGAAGTTCATCCGCCGAACTCGGAATGTGGCGATCCTTTGCGAGGGGCCTCCATGTGCCAAAAATAGGCCGCGGGCATAGCCGGGCCCAAAAATAAGCGCCCAAAGGTCGGCGCGCCAAAAGCCCCCAGCGGAAAAATGGCCAAAAACCGGGTGGGCTATAGCCTTGGGGTGTGGGGCTGGCGAAGTTCGTCCGCTGGACTCGGAATAGGGCGAGACTTTGCGAGGGACCTCCGTGTGCCAAAAATATCCCGCGGGCACATCCGCGCCCAAAAATAAGCGCCTGAATGTCGGCGCGCCAAAACCCCCCAGCGGAAAAAGTCCAAAAAAACGGGTGGGCTATAGCCTTGGGGTGTGGGTCTGGCGAAGTTCGTCCGCCGGACTCGGAATGGGGTGAGACTTTGCGAGGGGCCTCCATTTGCCAAAAACAGGCCGCGGACCCAGCTGTGCCCAAAAATAAGCGGCCCAAGGTCGGCGCGCCAAAACCCCCTGCGGAAAAATTTCCAAAAAACGGGTGGGGTATAGCCTGGGGGCTGGCGGTTCGTTCAAACTCGGAATGGGGCGTAGCCATAGGGGCCTATGTAAAACATATGGGGCACACCGCGCCAAAAATATGTCGAAAGTCGCCGCCAAAACCCCCCCAGCGAAAAAGGCCAAAAATGAGTGGGCTCTACCCTTTGGGGGTGTGGCTGGCTTTGGAATGGGGTGAGACTTTGAGAGGGGCCTGGTGTTGTTAATAGCTCATGGACACAGCCGCAAAAAAATAAGCGCCTGAAGGTTACGCCAAAACCCCAGCGGAAAAGTCCAAAAACGGTGGGCTATAGCCTGGGGTGGGTTTTCGTCCGCTGGACTCGGAATGGGGCGAGACTTTGCGAGGGACCTCCATGTGCCAAAAATACGCCACGGGCACATCCATGCCCAAAAATAAGCACCTGAATGTCGGCGCGCCAAAACCCCCCAGCCGAAAAAGTCCAAAAACGGTAGGCCATGGGGTGGGATGGCGGTTCGTCCACCGACTCGAATGGGCGACTTTTGCGAGGGGCCTGCTTACAAAAATAGGCCGCAGCCACATCGGCACCCAAAAATAAGCGCCCGAAGGTCGGCGCGCCCAAACCAACCAGCGGAAAAAGGACAAAAAACGGGTTGGCTATAGCCTTGGTGGGGGGGGCTGGCGAAGTTCGTCCGCCGGACTAGGAATGGGGCGAGACTTTTAGAGGAGCCTGTGCCAAAATAGGACGCGGCACAGCCACACCAAAATAAGGCAAGGTCACGCCAAAACCCCCAGCGAAAAGGCCAAAAAACGGGTGGGGCTATAACCTTTGGGTGGGTTGGCTGTTCGTCCGGCCGGACTTGGAATGGGGTGAGACTTTGAGAGGGCCTGCAGGTGTAAAATAGCTCATGACACAGCCGCGGCAAAAAATAAGCGCCCGAAGGTTGGCGCACCAAAACCCCCCAGCGGAAAAAGTCCAAAAAAACGGGTGGGCTATAGCCTTGGGGTGTGGGGCTAGCGAAGTTCGTTCGCTGGACTCGGAATGGGGCGAGACTTTGCGAGGGACCTCCGTGTGCCAAAAATAAGCCACGGGCACAGCCACGCCCAAAAATAAGCACCTGAATGTCGGCGCGCCAAAACCCCTCAGCCGAAAAAGTCCAAAAAAACGGGTAGGCTGGGGTGGGGATGGCGGGTTCGTCCGCCGACTCGAATGGGCTTGGCGGGCCTGCTTACAAAAATAGGCCGCAGGCACAGCGGCGCCCAAAAATAAGCGCCCGAAGGTCGGCGCGCCCAAACCAACCAGCGGAAAAATGGCCAAAAAACGGGTGGGGTATAGCCTTGGTGGGGGGGGCTGGCGAAGTTCGTCCGCCGGACTCGGAATGGGGCGAGACTTTGCGAGGGGCCTCCGTGTGACAAAAATAGGACGCAGGCACAGCCGCGTCCAAAAATAAGCCCCAAAGGTTGGCGCACCGAAAGCCCCCAGCGGAAAAATGGCCAAAAAACGGGTGGGCTATAGGCTTGGGGTGTGGGGCCGGCGAAGTTTGTCCGCCGACTCGGAATGGGGCGAGACTATACGAGGGGCCCCCGTGTGCCAAAAACAGGCCGCAGCCACAGCCGCACCCAAAAATAAGCGCCCGAAGGTCGGGGCGCCAAAACCCCAGCGGAAAAATTGCCAAAAAACGGATGGGCTATAGCCTTGGTGGGGAGGGCTGGCGAAGTTCATCCGCCGAACTCGGAATGTGGCGATCCTTTGTGAGGGGCCTCCATGTACCAAAAATAGGCCACGGGCATAGCCGGGCCCAAAAATAAGCACCCAAAGGTCGGCGCGCCAAAAGCCCCCAGTGGAAAAATGGCCAAAAACCGGCGTTTAGGGGGTCAAGTTGTCTGCCACTGAATGGGGCGAGACTTTGTGAGGGGCCCTGCAAAACAGGTCATGGGCACAGCTTTGCCTAAAAATAAGCACAATTCAAGGTCGGTTGCTAAAAGCCCCAGCGAAAAATAGCCAAAAAACGGTGGGCTATAGCCTGGGCGGTTCTTCCGCCGACTCGGAATGGGGTGAGACTTTGCGAGGGGCCTCCGTGTGCCAAAAATAGGTCGCGGGCACAGCCTAACCCAAAACTAAGCGCCCGAAGGTCGGGGCGCCAAAACCCAAAGCGGAAAAATGGCCAAAAAACGGGTGGGCTATAGCCTTGGTGGGGGGCGCTGGCGAAGTTTGTCCGCCGGACTCGGAATGGGGTGAGACTTTGCGAGGGGCCTCCGTGTGCCACAAATTGGCCGCGGGCACAGCCGCTCCCAAAAATAAGCGCCCGACGGTCGGCACGCCAATACCCACCAGCAGAAAAAGGCCAAAAAAATGGGTGGGCTATAGCCTTGGGGCGTGGGGCTGGCGAAGTTCATCCGCCGGACTCGGAATGGGGTTAGACTTGAGGGGGCCTGCAGTTAAAAATAGGTCAAGGGCACAGCCGCCCCAAAAAAAGCGTCCGGTTGGCGCACCAAAACCTCCTGCGAAAAATGGCCAAAAACGGTGGCTTATAGCCTGGGGTGGTGGGACCATGGTTCATCCGCTCGGCTACACGAAATGGGGCGAGACTTTGCGAGGGGCCCCCGTGTGCCAAAAACAGGCCGTGGGCACAGCCGCGTCCAAAAATAAGTACCCGAAGGTCGGGGTGCCAAAAGCCCCCAGCGGAAAAATGGCCAAAAAACGGGTGGGCTATAGCCTTGGTGGGGGGGGGCGGCTGGCGAAGTTCGTCCGCCGGACTCGGAATGGGGCGAGACTTTGCGAGGGGCATCCGTGTACCAAAAATAAGACGCGGGCACAGCCGCACCCAAAACTAAGCACCCGAAGGTTGGGGCGCCAAAACCCACAGCGGAAAATTGGCCAAAAAACAGTTGGGCTATAGCCTTGGCGGGGCTGGGTTCGTCACCGCCGACTCGAATGGGGCGAGATTAGGGGCCGCCAGGTGCCACAATAGTTGGGCACAGTCGGCCCCAAAAATAAGCACCCCAAGGTCGGCGCGCCAAAACCTCCAGCGGAAAAAGGCCAAAAAAATGGGTGGGCAATAGCCTTGGGGTGTGGGGCTAGCGAAGTTCGTCCGCCGGACTCGGAATGGGGCGAGACTTTGCGAGGGGCCTCCGTGTGCCAAAACTAGGCCACGGGCACAGCCGCGCCCAAAAATAAGCGCCCAAAGGTCGGCGCACCAAAACCCTCCTGCGGAAAAAGGCCAAAAAAATCGGTGTGCAATCGCCTTGGGGTGTGGGGCTGGCGAAGTTCGTCCGGCAGACTCGGAATGGGGCGAGACTTCAGGCGCCTGCAGTAAAACAGGTCGGGCACAGCCGCCGCCAAAAATAAGCCAAGGTCGGGAAGCTAAAAGCCCCAGCGAAAAATGGCCAAAACACGGTGGGCTATAGCCTTGGGGGGCGGTTCGGCAGGACCTGAATGGTGCGCGAAGTCTTGTAGGGGCCTCCGTGTGCCAAAAATGGGCCTCGGTCACAGCCGCGCCCAAAACTAAGCGCCCGAAGGTTGGGCTGCCAAAAGCCCTAGCAGAAAAATGGCCAAAAAACGGGTGGGCTATAGCCTTGGTGGTGGGGGGGGGGGGGCTGGCGAAGTTCGTCCGCCGGACTCGGAATGGGGCGAGACTTTGCGAGGGGCCTCAGTGTGCCAAACATATGCCGCGGGCACAGCCGCGCCCAAAACTAAGCTCCCGAAGGTCGGGTACCAAAAGCCCCAGCGGAAAAAAGGCCAAAAACGGGTGGGCTATAGCCTTGGTGGGGGGGGCTGGCGAAGTTCGTCCGCCGGACTCAGAATGGGGCGAGACTTTGTGAGGGGCCTCTGTGTGCCAAACATAGGCCGCGGGCACAGCCGCGCCCAAAAATAAGCGCCCGAAGGTCGGCACGTCAAAACCCTCCAGCGGAAAAAGGCCAAAACAACGGGTGGGCAATAGCCTTGGGGTGTGGGGCTGGCGAAGTTCGTCCGCCGGACTCGGAATGGGGCGAGACTATACGAGGGGCCCTCGGTGTAAAAACAGGTCCGCCACAGCCGCTGCTTAAAAATAAGCGCCGAAGGTCGGGCGCCAAAACCCAGCGAAAAATTGCCAAAAACGGTGGCTATAGCCTCAGGGGAGGGCTGGCGAAGTTCATCCGCCGAACTCGGAATGTGGCGATCCTTTGCGAGGGGCCTCCATGTACCAAAAATAGGCCGCGGGCATAGCCGGGCCCAAAAATAAGCACCCAAAGGTCGGCGCGCCAAAAGCCCCCAGTGGAAAAATGGCCAAAAACCGGGTGGGCTATAGCCTTGGGGTGTGGGGCCGGCGAAGTTCGTCCGGCCGACTCGGAATGGGGCGAGACTTTGCGAGGGGCCCCCGTGTGCCAAAAACAGGCCGCGGGCACAGCCTTGCCCAAAAATAAGCACCCGAAGGTCGGGGTGCCAAAAGCCCCCAGCGGAAAAATAGCCAAAAAACGGGTGGGCTATAGCCTTGGGGGGGGTGTTCGGCCCACCGGCCTGGAATGGGGCGAGACTTAGGGGCCTGTGGTGCTGGGGCCGCGGGCACAGCCGCGCCCAAAACTAAGTGCCCGAAGGTCGGGGCGCCAAAACCCACATGGGAAAAATGGCCAAAAAACGGGTGGGCTATAGCCTTGGTGGGGGGGGGGCTGGCGAAGTTTGTCCACCGGACTCGGAATGGGGCGAGACATTGCGAGGGACCTCTGTGTGCCACAAATAGGCCGCGGGCACAGCCGCTCCCAAAAATAAGCGCTCGAAGGTCGGCGCGCCAAAACCCACCAGCGGAAAAAGGCCAAAAAAATGGGTGGGCTATATAGCCTTGGGGTGTGGGTCGGGCGAAGTTGGTCCGCCGGACTCGGAATGGGGTTAGACTTTGCGAGGGGCCCCTGTGTGCCAAAAATAGGCCGCAGGCACAGCCGCGCCCAAAAATAAGTGTCCGAAGGTTGGCGCACCAAAACCCCCCAGCGGAAAAATGGCCAAAAACGCAGTGGGGTTATGCTCATGAGGGCTGGCGTTCATCCGCCGGACTCTAATGTGGCGAGATTCTTATGAAAGCGCATCCATGTGTTAAAATAGGCTGGGCATAGCCGCCCAAAAATAATCAACTGCTCAAAGGCGCGCCAAAAGACCCCACCGAAAATGGTCAAAACAGGGTTATAGCCTTTCAAAGCGGCTGCCCCGCCCACTGGAATGGTGGGAGACTTTGGAGGGGCCCTGTGTTAAAACAGGCTGCTGGGCACAGCTAAAAAAATAAGCACCAAGGTCGGTGCCAAAAGCCCCAGCGAAAAATGGCCAAAATATAGTGGGCTAGGCTTTAGGGGGGCTGGTTCGTCCTGCCGGACTGGAATGGGGCGAGACTTTGTGAGGGGCCTCTGTGTGCCAAACAGGCTGGGGCACAGCCAAAGGCCTAAAATAAGCGCCGGTCGGGTAACAGAAACCCCGCTGAAAAATGGCTAAAAACGGTGGGCTATAGCCAGGGGTGGCGGTTCATCCACCGGACTTTAATGGGGCGAGACATTGCAAGGGGCCTCAAAAATAGGTCGCTCACAGCCGCCAAAAATAAGTGCTCAAGTCGGCGGCGCAAAACCCTCCCGCGAAAAAGGCCAAAAAAATCGGTGCAATCGCTTTGGTTAAGGTTCGGCCGGATTCGAATGGAGCGCAGACTTGCGAGGGGCCTGCGGTGGGTCTGGGCACAGCCGCGCCCAAAAATAAGGACCCGAAGGTCGACGCACCAAAACCCCACCGTGGAAAAATGGCCAAAAAACGGCTGGGCGACAGCGGGGGCCGGTTCATCCACCGGACCAGAATAAGGGCGTGACTTTCGCGAGGGGCCTCAGCAAAATAGGTCGGGCACAGCCGCCAAAAAATAAGCCTCAAGGTCGGGTGCCAAAAGCCCCAGCGGAAAATGGCCAAAACACGGGTGGGCTAGCCGCTGGGCGGCGGCACGTCCCCGGACTCAGAATGGGGCGAAGCCTTGCGGGGCCTGTCCAAAAATAGGCTCTCACAGCCGCGCCCAAAAATAAGCGCCAAGGTTAAAAGCCAAAAGTTCCCTAGCGGAAAAATGGCTAAAAACGGGTGGGCTATAGCGCTGGGGTTGACGGTTCGTCCGGACTCAGAATGGGGCGAGACTTTGCGAGGGGCCTCAGTGTGCCAAACATAGGCCGCGGGCACAGCCGCGCCCAAAACTAAGCTCCCGAAGGTCGGGTACCAAAAGCCCCAGTGGAAAAAAGGCCAAAAAACGGGTGGGCTATAGCCTTGGTGGGGGGGGCTGGCGAAGTTCGTCCGTCGGACTCAGAATGGGGCGAGACTTTGTGAGGGCCTTCAAAGCAACATAGGCCGCACAGCCGCAAAAAATAAGCGCCTCGGCACGCCAAAAACCTCCAGCGAGAAAGGCCAAAACAACGGGTGGCACCTTAAAGCGGGCGTTGGCTGGTTCGCCCCGCCGGACTCCTGAATGGGCGAGACTTTTAGGGCCTCATGTACCAAAACAGGCATGACACAGCCGAACCCAAAAATAAGCATCCGAAGGTCGGTGCACCAAAACCCCCTCGCGGAAAAATGGCCAAAAAACGGGTGTGCTATTGCCTTGGTGGGGGGGGGCTGGCGAAGTTCATCCGCCGGACTCGGAATGGAGCGAGACTTTACGAGGGGCCTCCGTGTGCCAAAAACAGGCCGCGGGCACAGCCGCGCCGAAAAATAAGCGCCCGAAGGTCGCGGTGCCAAAAGCACCCAGCGGAAAAATGGCCAAAAAACGGGTGGGCTATAGCCTTGGTGGGGGGGGGGGGGGTTGGCGAAGTTCGTCCGCCGGACTCGGAATGGGGCGAGACTTTGCGAGAGGCCTCCGTGTGCAAAAAATAAGCCGCGGGCACAGCCGCGCCTAACAATAAGCCGCGGGCACAGCCGCGCCTAAAAATAAGCGCCCGAAGGTCGGCGCACCAAAACCCCCCAGCGGAAAAAGGCCAAAAAAATGGGTGGGCAATACTGAGCGCGGATTTAAATTATTCACCGGACTCGAATGGGTGAGACTTTGCGAGGGCCTCAAAAAAACAGGCCGCGGATGCAGCCGCGCCCAAAAATAAGCACCCGCAGCTCGGGGTGCCAAAAGTGCCCCGCGGAAAAATGGCCAAAAAACGGGTGGGCTATAGCCTTGGTCGGGGTGGGCGGTTCGTCCGGACCTGAATGGGGCGAGACTTTGTAGAGGCCTCTGCGTAAAATTGGCCGCAGGCACAGCCGCAAAACTAAGAGCTCAAGGTCGGGTGCCGAAGCACCCAGCGAAAATGGGCAAAACGGTATAGCCTGTCACGGGTTCGTCCGGACTCGAATGGGGCGAGACTTTTCGTGGCCCTCCGCAGGCCAAAATAGGCACAGCCGCGCCCAAAAATAAGTGCCCGAAGGTCGGCGCGCCAAAAGCCCCCAGATGAAAAATGGCCAAAAACGGCAGTGCTATAGCCCGGGGCGCATAAGTTCGTCTGGACTGAATGGGGCGTGACTTCAGGGCTCCATGCGCCTAAAAGGTCAAGGGCACAGCCGCCTAAAACTAAGCGCCAAGGTCGGGTTAAAGCAAAAGCCCCAGCGAAAATGGCACAAAGATGGGGCCTATACCGGGGGGCTGGCGAATTGGTCCACGGACTTTAATGGGGCGAGACATTGCGAGGGTCCTCCGTGCTGTAAAATAGGTCAGGCTGGCACAGCCGCTACCAAAAAATAAGCTTCGGTTAACGGTGCCAAAAGCCCCAGCGAAAAAATGGCCAAAACGGGGGCTATACCTGGTCGGGGGTACGGGTTCATCCATGACTCGAATGGGGCGAGAATTTGCAAGGACCCACGCGCCAAAGGCACAGCCGCGCCCAAAACTAAGTGCCCGAAGGTCGGGGTACCAAAAGGCCCCAGCATAAAAATGGCCAAAAAACGGGTGGGCTATAGCCTTGGCGGGGGGGGGCTGGTGAAGTTCGTCCGCCGGATTCGGAATGGGGCGAGACTTTGCGAGGGGCCTCCATGTGCCAAAAATAGGCCGCGGGCACAGCCGCGCCCAAAAATAATCGCCCGAAGGTCGGCACACCAAAACCCCCCGCGGAAAAATGGCCAAAAAAAGGGTGGGCTATAGCCTTGGTGGGGGGGGCTGGCAAAGTTTGTCCGCCTGACTCGGAATGGGACGAAGCAGGCCTCCATGTGTTGAACTGGCCGCTGGCTCAGCCGCTGCCGTAAAATAAGTTTCGGTCGGCGCACCAAAACCCCCCCGCGAAAAAATGTCCAAAAAACGGGTGGGCTATAGCTTATTTGGGGGGGGGGGCTGGCGAAGTTCGTCCGCCGGACTCGGAATGGGACGAGACTTTGCGAGGGTCCTTCGTGCGCCAAAAATAGGCCTCGGGCACAGCCGCGTCCAAAAATAAGTGCCCGAAGGTCGGGGTAACAAAAGCCCCCAGCGGAAAAATGGCCAAAACGAGGTATAAAGAGCGGGTGAAGGTTCGTCCGCCGACTCGAATGGGCGAGACTTTATGCCAGGGCCTGTGGTACCAAAAATAGGACGCGGCGCAGCCGCGCCAAAAATAAGCGCCAAGTGTCGGTGACACACCAAACCCCCGCGAAAAATGGCCAAAAACGGTGGCTATAGCTGGCGGGGCTGGCGAAGTTCATCCGCCGGACTCGAAATGGGGCGGGACTTTGCGAGGGGCCTCCGTGTGCCAAGAACAGGCCGCGGACACAGCCGCGCGTAAAACTAAGCGCCCGAAGGTCGGGGTGCCAATAGCCCCCAGCGGAAAAACGGCCAAAAAACAGGTGGGCTATAGCCTTGGTGGGGGTGGGGCTGGCGAAGTTCGTCCGCCCGACTTTGAATCGGGCGAGACTTTGCGAGGGGCCTCCGTGTGCCAAAAATAGCCCGCGGGAACAGCCGTGCCCAAAAATAAGCACCCGAAGGTTGGCACACCAAAATCCCCAAGCGGAAAAATGGCGAAAAAAAGGGTGGGCTATAGCCTTGGGGTGTGGGGCTGGCGAAGTTCGTCCACCGGACTCGGAGTGGGGCGAACCATTACGAGGGGCCTCCGTGTGCCAAAAATTGGCCGCGGACGCAGCCGCGCCCAAAAATAAGCGCCCGAAGGTCGGCGCACCAAAACCCCCCCGCGGAAAAATCGCGAAAAAACGGGTGGGCTATAGCCTTGGTGGGGGGGGCTGGCGAAGTTCGTCCGCTGGACTCGGAATGGGGTGAGACTTTGCGAGGGGTCTCAATGCGCTAAACATTGTCCGTGGGGACAGCCGCGCCCAAAAATAAGCGCCCAAAGGTCGGCGCGCCAAAACCCCCCAGCGGAAAAAGACCAAAAAAATGGGTGGGATATAGCCTTGAGGTGTGGGGCTGGCGAAGTTTGTCCGCCGGATTCGGAATGGGGCGACACTTTGCGAGGGGCCTCCGTGTGCCAAACATAGGCCGCGGGCACAGCCACACCCAAAAATAAGTGCCTGATGGTCGGGGTGCCAGAACCCCCCAGCGGAAAAAGGCCAAAAAAACGGGTGGGATATAGCCTTGGGGAGCGGGGGCTGGCGAAGTTCGTCCGCCGGACTCGGAGTGGGGCGAAACAGTACGAGGGGCCTCCATGTGCCAAACATTGGCCGCGGAGGCAGCCGCGCCCAAATATAAGCGCCTGTCGGGTGCAACAGCTCCAGCGGAAAATGGCCAAAAACGGGGGCTATAGCCATGCGGGCAGGCCAAGTTCGTCCACCGGACTCGGAATGGGGCGAGACTTTACGAGGGGCCTCCGTGTGCCAAACATAGGCCGACGGCACAGCCGCACCCAAAAATAAGCGCCTGATGGTCGTCGCGCCAAAACCCCCCAGCGGAAAAAGGCCAAAACAATGGGTGGGCTATAGCCTTGGTGTGTGGGGCTGGCGAAGTTCGTCCGCCGGACTCGGAATAGGGCGAGACATTGCGAGGGGCCTCCGTGTTCCAAAAATAGGCCGCGGGCACAGCCGCTCACAAAAATAAGCGCCCGAAGCTCGGCGCGCCAAAACGCACCAGCGGAAAAAGGCCAAAAAAACGGGTGGGCTATAGCCTTGGGGTGTGGGGCTGGCGAAGTTCGTCCGCCGGACTCGCAATGGGGCGAGACTTTGCGAGTTGTCTCCGTGTGCCAAAAATAGGCCGCGGGCACAGCCGCGCCCAAAAATATGCGCCCGAAGGTCGGGGTGCCAAAAGCCCCCAGCGGAAAAATGGCCAAAAAACGGGTGGGCTATATAGCCTTGGTGGGGGGGCGGTTACGGTTCGTCTGACTCGGAATGGGCGACCTTTTGCGGGGCCTGCAAAATAGGTCCAAGGGGCACAGCCGCCGCCTAAAAATATGTGTTCAAGGTCGGCATCAAAACCCCCCAGCGGAAAAATGGCCAAAACACGGGTGGGCTATATAGCCTCGGGGTTGGCGTTCGCCCTCCCGACTCGAATGGGCGACTTGCAGGGACCTGGTGTTAAAATAGGTCAAGGGCAATGCCGCGCCAAAAAATAAGCGCCCGAAGGTCGGCGCGCCAAAACCCCCCAGCGGAAAAAGGCCAAAAAAACGGGTGGGCTATAGCCTTGGGGTGTGGGGCTGGCGAAGTTCGTCCGCCGGACTCGGAATGGGGCGAGACTTTGCGAGGGGCCTCCGTGTGCCAAAAATAGGCCGCGGGCACAGCCGCGCCCAAAAATAAGCACCCGAAGGTCGGCGCACCAAAACCCCCCAGCGGAAAAATGGCCAAAAAACGGGTGGGCTATAGCCTTGGGGTTACGGTTCGTCTGGCCGGACTCGAATGGGCGCAGACTTTGCGAGGGCCTGCGGTGCCGCAGGCACAGCCGCCCAAAAAAGCACCAAGGTCGGCGACTCAAAAACCCCCAGCGAAAAATGGCCAAAACGGTGGGCGGTAGCCTTGCCGGGTCAAGTTCGTCCGCCGGACTCGGTTTGGGCGAGACTTTGCCAGGGGCGTCCGTGGTGCTGTAGGTCAGGCACAGCCGCGCCAAAAAAGCACCGAAGGTCGGCGATCAAAAACCCCCAGCGGAAAATGGCCAAAACGCGGCAGCCTCGTGGGTTTAAAGTTCGTCCGCCGGACTCGGAATGGGGCGAGACTTTGCCAGGGGCGTCCGTGTGCCAAAAATAGGCTGTGGGCACAGCCGCGCCCAAAAATAAACACCTGAAGGTCGGCGTACCAAAACCCCCCAGCGGAAAAATGGCCAAAAAACGGGTGGGCTATAGCCTGGGGGTTTGCATGGTTCGTCCGCCAGACTCGGAATGGGGTGAGACTTTGCGGGGCCTGTAAAAAATAGGTGGGCCACAGCCGCTTCAAAAAATAAGCACCGAAGGTCGGCGCGCCAAAACCCCCAGCGGAAAAATGGCCAAACAACGGGTGGGCTATAGCTTCGTGGAAGTTCGCCCACCGGACTCGAATGGGCGAGACTTTGCGTAGGGGCCTGTGCAATAGGTCAGGGCACAGCCGCGCCCAAAAAAAAGCACCCGAAGGTCGGCGTACCAAAACCCCCCAGCGGAAAAATGGCCAAAAAACGGGTGGGCTATAGCCTTCGTGGGGGGGGGGTTTGGTGAAGTTCGTCCGCCGGACTCGGAATGGGGCGAGACTTTGCCAGGGGCGTCCGTGTGCCAAAAATAGGCTGTGGGCACAGCCGCGCCCAAAAATAAACACCTGAAGGTCGGCGTACCAAAACCCCCCAGCGGAAAAATGGCCAAAAAACGGGTGGGCTATAGCCTTCGGGGGCGGTGGTTCGTCTACCGGACTTAATGGGTGAGACTTTAGGGGCCTCTGTAAAAAATAGGCCGTGGGATCAGCCACGCCCGAAAATAAGCACCTGAAGGTCGGCGTACCAAAACCCCCCACCGGAAAAATGGCCAAAAAACGGGTGGGCTATAGCCTTGGTGGGGGGGGTTTGGAGAAGTTCGTCCGCCGGACTCGGAATGGTGTGAGACTTTGCAAGTGGCCTGTGCCGTAGAAATAGGTCCGTGGCACAGCGCCCAAAAAATAAGCACCTGTTGTCGGCGCACCAAAAACCCCCAGCGAAAAATGGCCAAAAAAGCGTGGGCTATAGCGGGGTTACGGTTCGGGCTCGGCCGACTCGAATGGGAGGAGACTTTGCATAGGGGCCTGCGGTGCTGTAAAAATAGGCTGGGCACAGCCGCCCAAAAAAAGCACCGGGTCGGCGCACCAAAACCCCCCCGCGGAAAAATGGCCAAAAACGGTGGGCTATAGCCTCAGCGGGAGCGGTTCGTCCACCGACTCGAATGGGGCGAGACTTTGCGTAGGGGCCTGTAGCTAGGTCAGGGCACAGCCGCCGCCCAAAAATAAGCACCGAAGGTCGGCGACTGTAAAACCTCAGCGAAAAATGGCCAAAAACGCGTGGGCTATAGCCTCGTGGGGGGTTCGCCCACCGGACTCGGAACGGCGAGACTTTAGGGGCCTGTGGTAAATAGGCACAGCCGCCCAAAAAATAAGCACCGGAAGGTCGGCGCATCAAACCCCCAGCGGAAAATGGCCAAAAACGGTGGGCTATAGCCTCGCGGCGACCGGACTCGAATGGGGCATGCGAGCCGTAGGTGCCAGCAGCCGCTTTCAAAAATAAGCACCTGAAGGTCGGCGCATCAAAACCCCCAGAAAAATGGCCAAAAACGGGTGGCTATAGGCTCAGCGGGGTTTGGGGTTCGTCCGCCGGACCGGACTCGGAATGGGGTGAGACTTTGCAGGGGCCTCTGGTGCCAAAAAGGCCGTGGCAGCCACCGGAAAAATACACCAAGGTCATCAAAACCCCACCGGAAAAATGGCCAAAAACGGGGGCTATAGCCTTAGCGTTCGTCTGCCGGACTCTGGAATGGTGAGACTTGGCTCCGTGTGGCCAAAAAAAGCACACCGGACTCGGAGCGGAAAAATCGGGTGGCTTCGTCCGGACGGAATGGGCGAGACTTTTGCGAGGGCCTGGTGCAAAATAGGTCGGGCACAGTCACGCAAAATAAGCACCCGAAGGTCGGCGCACCAAAACCCCCCAGCGGAAAAATGGCCAAAAAAAGGGTGGGCTATAGCCTTGGGGTTTGCGGTCCCACCGGACTCGAATGGGCGAGACTTTGCGTAGGGGCCTGTGGTGCCGTGGCCAGGCCGGGCACAGCCGCGCCCAAAAATAAGCACCGGAAGGTCGGCGTACCAAAACCCCCCAGCGGAAAAATGGCCAAAAAACGGGTGGGCTATAGCCTTCGTGGGGGGGGGGTTTGGTGAAGTTCGTCCGCCGGACTCGGAATGGGGCGAGACTTTGCGAGGGGCCTCCGTGTGCCAAAAATAGGCCGTGGGCACAGCCGCGCCCAAAAATAAGCACCGGAAGGTCGGCGTACCAAAACCCCCCAGCGGAAAAATGGCCAAAAAACGGGTGGGCTATAGCCTTCGGGGGTTTCAAAGATGTTCGCCCACCGACTAATGGGGCGAGACTTGTGCCAGGGGCGCCTCCGTGGTGCTGTGGGGGTCACAGCCGCTACATCAAAAAATAAACACCCAAGGTCGGCGCACTAAAAACCCCAGCGGAAAAATGGCCAAAAACGCTACCGTGGGGCTAAACAAAAATAAACACCCAGTGGGCTATAGTTTTACGTTCGTCCACCGGACTCGGAATGGGTGAGACTTTTACAGGGGCCTGCCAAAAATAGTCAGGGATCAGCCACGCCCGAAAATAAGCACTGAAGGTCGGCGCCTATCAAAACCCCCACCGAAAATGGCCAAAAACGGGTGGCTATAGCCTCAGGGGTTTGAGAAGTTCGTCCACCGGACTTAATGGTGGAGACTTGCAAGTGGCTCTGTGCTGTGAAATAGGCCGTGGGTACAGCCGCGCCCAAAAATAAGCACCCGAAGGTCGGCGCACCAAAACCCCCCAGCGGAAAAATGGCCAAAAAAAGTGTGGGCTATAGCCTTGGGGTGTGGGGCTGGCGAGGTTCGTCCGCCGGACTCGGAATGGGAGGAGACTTTGCGAGGGGCCTCCGTGTGCAAAAAATAGGCTGCGGGCACAGCCGCGCCCAAAAAAAAGCACCCGAAGGTCGGCGCGCCAAAACCCCCCAGCGGAAAAAGGACAAAAAAACGGGTGCCCTAAAGCCTTCGGATGGTTCGGGTTCCCGGACCGAATGGGAGGAGATTTCATGTAGGGGCCTCCGTGTGCCAAAAAATAGGCTGTGGCAGGCCGCCCAAAAATAAGCACCAAGGTCGGGCTAAAACCCCCAGCGAAAAAAGGACAAAAAAATCGGTGGCCTATAAAGGTGTGGGTTGAGAAGTTCCGTCCGGACTCGCAATGGGGTGAGACTTTGCGTAGGGGCCTGTGCAAAAAATGTTGGCACAGCTTCATCCAAAATAAGCACCAAGGTCGGCTACCAAAAACCCCGCCATGAAAAAGGCCAAAAAACATGTGGGCTATAGCCAAAGGGGGGCGATATGGTTCGCCCACGACTCGGAATGGGGCGTGACTTCAGAGGGCCTGCAGTTAGGCCGGCACAGCCGCCGCTGCCAAAAAATAAACGCCCAGGTTTCGCGCACAAAAGCCCCCAGCGAGAAAAAATATCAAAAAAAATGGGTTATAGGGTGCCTGGCTGGCAAGGTTCACCGGGTCTCTCGAATGAGACGACACTTTGTGAGGGGCTCCATGTGCTGTAATAGGCTGCCAGGGCGACAGCAAGCCGCATCCCAAAAATAAGTGCTCGGACGCGTAAAAAACCCACCAGCGAAAAGGCCAAAAACGGTGGCTATAACCTAAAAAGGCTGATGGGGAAGTTCATCCGCCGGACTCGAATGGAGCGACATTAGGGGCCTGTGGTGCTGGGGCCATGGGCACAGCCGCTACCAAAATAAGCACTGGTCGGCGCACAAAACCCCCAGCGAAAAAATGGCCAAAACGGTGGCTATAGCCTGGGGTTTGGGCGGTTCGTCCCGCCGGACTGGAATGAAGTAGACTTGTAGGGTCCTCCGTGTGTGCTTAGGTGGGCACAGCCGCCAAAATAAGCACCCAAAGGTCGGCGTACAAAACCCCCAGCGAAAATGGCCAAAATCGGGTGGTCTATAGCCTCGGTTTTACAAGTTCGTCTCGCCGGGACTCGAATGGGGCGAGACTTTACGAGGGCCCTTCGTGTGCCAAAAATAGGCCAGGGCACAGCCGCGCCCAAAAATAAGCACCAAGGTCGGGCGCATTCAAAACCCCCAGCGAAAAATGGCTAAAAAAGTGCTGGGTTATACTGGGGCGCGGTTCGGTTCACGGACTCGGAATGGGCGAGATTTTGGGGCCTGTGTTAAAATAGGGTCAAGGGCACAGTCACGCAAAAATAAGCACTGGTCGGCGCACCAAACCCCAGCGGAAAATGGCCAAAAACGGTGGGCTATAGCCGCGGGGGGGTTTGGGCCGTCTCGGAATGGGGCGACTTTTAGGGGCCTGCTGTGGGTTAGGCGGGCACAGCCGCTCAAAAATAAGCACCAAGGTCGGCACAAAACCCACAGCGGAAAATTGGCCAAAAACGGTGGGCTATAGCTCGCGGGGTTGAGAAGTTCGTCTGGCCGACTGGAATGGGTGAGACTTTAGGGGCCTCAGATGCTGTGTAAAATAGTCAGGCACAGCCGTACCCAAAAATAAGCACGCCAAAACCCACCAGCGGAAAAAGGCCAAAAAAACGGGTGGGCTATACCCTTGGGGTGTGGGGCTGGGGAAGTTCGTCCGCTGGACTCGGAATGGGGCGAGCCTTTGCGAGGGGCTTCCGTAGGCCATAAATAGACCGCGGGCACAGCCGCTCCCAAAAATAAGCACCTGAAGTTCGGCGCGCCAAAAGCCCCCAGCGGAAAAATGGCCAAAAAACGGGTGGGCTATAGCCTTGGGGGGCGGGGATGGCGAAGTTCGTCCGCCGGACTGGGATTGGGGTGAGACTTTACGAGAGCCTTCCGTGCACCAACAATAGGCCGAGGGCACATCCGTGCCCAAAAATAAAACCCCCCAGTGGAAAAAGGCCAAACAAACGGGTGGCTAGCAGCCTTTTGGGTCTGGTTCGGCCCGCCGGACTTTGGACAGGGGCGTAGACTTTCATGGGGGCCTGCAAAAGGCGGTACAGCCGCCAAAAATAAACGCTCCAGGTTTGGCGCGCCAAAAGCCCCCAGCGGAAAAATATCAAAAAAAATGGGTGGGCTATAGTCTTGGGGTGGGTCACAAGTTCGTGACACCGGTCCTCGAATGGGACGACACTTTAGGGCCTCCATGTGCTGTAAATAAGCCGCGACTCAAAAATAAGCACCTGGTTGGGGTGCCGAAACCCCAGCAAAAAAAAAGGTCAAAAAACGGTGGGCTATAGCCTTGGGGTGGGCTGTTCGCCGGCCGGACTGGAATGGGGTGAGACTTTGCAAGGCGCCCAGGTGCAAAAATAGGCTGGCACAGCCGCTTCAAAAATAAGCGTCAAGGTTGGGGCGCCAAACCCCCAGCGAAAAGGTCAAAAACGGGTGGGTATAGCCTGGGCTGGGTTACGGTTCGTCCGCCGGACCGGATTGGGGCGACTATAGGGGACCTGTGTGCCAAAAATAGGCCGCTCCCAAAAATAAGCGCCCGAAGGTCGGGGCGCTGAAACCCCCCAGCAGAAAAAGGCCAAAAAAACGGGTGGGCTATAGCCTTGGGGGGTGGGGCTGGCGATGCTCGTCCGCCGGACTCGGATTGGAGCGAGACTTTTCGAGGGGACCCAGTAAAGGTCAGGCACAGCCGCCGCCAAAAATAAGCGGTCAAGGTCGGGCGCCAAACCCCAGCGAAAAAAAAGGCCAAAAAATGGGTGGCTCAGCCTTGAGGGTGGGTTGACGTACGTCCGCCGGACTCGGAATGGGGTGAGACTTTGCGAGGGTCCTCCGTGTGCCAAATATAGGCTGTGGGCGCAGTAATGGCCAAAAATAAGCGCCCGAAGGTCGGGGCGCGGAAACCCCCCAGCGGAAAAAGGCCAAAAAAACGGGTCGGCTGTAGCCTTGGGGGGTGGGGCTGGCAAAGTTCGTCCGCCGGACTTGGATTGGGGCAAGACTTTGCGAGGGGCCTCCGTTTGCCAAAAATAGGCCGCGGGGACAGCCGTGCCCAAAAATAAGCACCCGAAGGTTGGGGCGCCGAAACCCCCCAGTGGAAAAAGGTCAAAAAAACGGGTGGGCTATAGCCTTGGGGGGTGGGGCTGGCGAAGTTCGTCCGCCGGACTCGGAATGGGGCGAGACTTTGTAAGGCGCCTCTGTGTGCCAAAAATACGCCGCGGGCACAGCCGCGCCCAAAAATAAGCGCCCGAAGGACGGGCGCCAAACCCCAGCCGAAAAAAGGTCAAAACGGTGGGCTATAGCCTTGGGCTGCGGGTTACGGGTTCGTCCGGCCACCGGATTGGGGCGAGATTTTGCGAGGGCCTGTGCCAAAAATAGGCCGCCTCTAAAATAAGCGCCTGGGTTGTCGGGCGCTGAAACCCCAGCAGAAAAAGGCCAAAAACGGGTTATAGCCTGGGGCGGGCGATGATGCCGTCGCCGACTCGGATTGAGCGAGACTTTTCGAGGGGACTCTGTAGGCAATAGGTCGGGCACAGCCGCCAAAAAATAAGAGGTCAAGGTTTGCGGGCCAAACCCCAGCGAAAAAAGGCCAACAACGGTGGGTTATGTGGGGGGGATTGGCGAGCTCGTCCGCCGACCGAATGTGGCGAGACTTTGCAAGGCGCCTGCAGTTAGGCCAGGGGGCACAGCCGCTGCCAATAATAAGCGCCCAATGTCGCGCGGTCCCGAAACCCCAGCGAAAAAGGCCAAAAATGGGTGGGTATAGCCGAGGGGGGTTTGCCGACGTCGCCGGACTCGGATTGGTGCGAGACTTTTACAGGGGGCCTCGGTGCTGGGCCAGGCGCGGCCACAGTCAACCAAAAATAAGCGCCCGAAGGTCGGGCGCCAAATCCACCCAGCGGAAAAAGGCCAAAAAAACGGGTGGGATATAGCCTTGGGGGGTGGCGCTGGCGATGTTCGTCCGCCGGACTCGGATTGGGGCGAGACTTTGCGAGGGGACCTGTAAGCAAAGGTCATGGGCACAGCCGCCACAAAAATAAGCGGTCAAGGTCGGGCGCCTAAAACCCCAGCGAAAAAGGCCAAAAAATGGGTGGGTTTCAGTCTTGGAGGAAGTGGGGTTACGACGCCGGACTCGGAATGGGGTGAGAGACTTTGTTACAGGGTCCTCCGTGGTGCCAAATATAGGCTGGGGTGCAGTAATAAAATAAGCCTGGCTCGGGCGCGGAAACCCCCAGCGAAAAAGGCCAAAAACGGTCGGTCAGCCTTTGGGCTGGCAAAGTTCGTCCGGCCGGACGGATTGGGGCAAGACTTTTACAGGGGCCTGCTTCCAAAAATAGGTCAAGGGACACCCAAAATAAGCACCAATTAGCCAAACCCCAGTGAAAAAGGTCAAAAAACGGGTGGGCTATAGCCGGGGCGGGGTTGGCGGTTCGTCTACACGGACTCTAATGGGCGAGACTTTGTAAGGCGCCTGTGCTGGGGACAAATAATATTGCTGGGCCAGCCGCGCCTAAAAATAAGATCCGTCGGGTCAGCCTCAAACCCCAGCCTAAAAAGGCTGCTATACCGGAGGCGGGCGGCGACGGGCTGACTCGATTGGGGCGAGACTTTGCGAGGGCCTGCTTGCTGTAATAGGCCGCGCCACAGCCGCACCAAAAAATAAGCGACGAAGGCGGGGCACCAAACCCCCCAGCGGAAAAAGGCCAAAAATTGGGTGGGCTATAGCCTTGGGGTGGCTGCTGGCGGCCTGCTCGGACTCGGATTGGGGCGACTTTAGGGCCTGTGGTAAAAATAGGTCAGCCGGGCACAGCCACGCCTAAAAATAAGTGGTCGGGCACCAAACCCCCAGCGAAAAAGGCTAAACAACGGTGGCTATAGCCTTGGGCGCGGTGCTACGGTTCGCACGCCGACCGAATGGGCGAGATTTTGTGAGGGCCTCCGCGGCGCTAAAAATAGGCCGCGTCACAGCCTTTGCTCTGGTAAAATAAGCCCCCGAAGGTCGGGGCACAGAAACCTCCTCAAAAAGCGACAAAAAACGGTGGGTTATAACGTCGGATGGGCGGTTCGCCATTCCGGACTCTGAATGGGTCGAGACTTTTCGAGGGACCTCCGTGTACCAAAAATAGGCCGCGAGCAATACCGAGCCCAAAAATAAGCGCCCGAAGGTCGGGGCCTCAAACCCCAGCGAAAAAGTGCCAAAAATGGGTGGGCTGGTAGCCTTTGGTGTGGGTTGGCGAGGGTCTTTTGACCGGACATGGATTGGGCGAGATGGGCCTCCTGGCTCAATAGGCCGTGCGCGCTGAGCCGCACTCAAAATAAGCAAGACGAAGGTCGCACCAAAACCCCAGCAGAAAAGGCCAAAAACGGTGTGGGCTAATACAGCCCAGAGCTGGGCCAAAAAGCGGTTGAAGAACGTCCGGCCGACTTCCTCGAATGGGGCGAGACTGTGAGGGTCTCCGCGGTAGCAATATAGGTCCGCGACAAGACAGCGGCGCTTAAAAATAAGCGCCGAGGGTCGGGCGCCGAAACCCCAGCGAAAGAGGCCAAAAATGGGTGGGCTATAGCTCGCGGGTGGGCTGGCGTTCGCCTGCTCACGGACCTGGATTGGGGTGAGACTTAACGTAGGGGGACCGTCAGGTGTTAGCCAAGGTCGCGGGCAGAGCCAAGGCCCAAAAATAAGAGCATCGGTTGTCGGCGCCAAAAGCCCCCAGCGGAAAAGGGCCAAAAAAACGGTGGGGCTATAGCCTTGGGGTGGGCTACAGGGTTCGGGCCACGCCGGACCTTGAATGGGGCGAGATTTTATGGTAGGGGACCTCGTGTTAAAATAGCCGGGCAGAGCCGTCATTCAAAATAAATGGCCGAAGGTCGGGGCGCCGAAACCCCCCTGCGGAAAAAGGCCAAAAAAACGGGTGGGCTACATAGCCTTGGGGGGTGGGGCGGGCGAAGAACGCACGCCGGACTCGGAATGGGGCGAGATTTTGAGAGGGCCCTCCGTGCGCCAAAAATAGGCCGCGGGCAGAGCCTTGCCCAAAAATAAGCCCCCGAAGGTCGGGGCACCGAAACCTCCCAGCCGAAAAAGGACAAAAAAACGGGCGGGGGTATAAATGCACGGGCGGGCGATGGTTCGTCATTGGACTCTGAATGGGTCGAGACTTTTCGAGGGACCTCCGTGTACCAAAAATAGGCCACGAGCACTGCCGGAAGCCTGAAAAAATAAGCGCCTAAGGTCGGGGTTCCAAATTCCGACCCCAGCCGGAAAAAGACCAAAAATGGTGGGCTATAGCCCGGCGCGGGTCGGCGGTTACGACGTCATTCACGCTGGACCGGATTGGGGTGAGACTTTAGGGGCCTCCGCGGAAATAGCTGCCAGAGTCAGCCCATCTAAAATAAGAGCACGCATCGGCGTCGGCAAGCCGTCAAACCCCCGCCGAAAAAAAGGCTAAAACTGGGCGAGGCCTTTAAAGGGGGCTGAAGCGGTTCGGCTACACGGACTCTACTGGGGCGAGATTTTTTGCGCAGGGACTCAGAAGCTAGGGGAAGGCTGCATGGCAGACAAAGGCCCAAAAAATCACCCAAATACGTCAAACCCCTCGCGAAAAAAGGGCCAAAACGGGTGGGCTACATACCGGCGGGCGGGCGCTAAGAACGCACGACTCGAATGGGGCGAGATTTTGAGAGGGCCTCAGGCGCCAAAAATAGGTCAAGCGGCAGAGCCTTTGCCCTGAAAATAAGCTCCCCGGCTGCCTGGCAATCCGAAACCTCCCAGCCGAAAAAGGACAAAAAAACGGGTGGGTTATAACGTACGGGGGTGGGGCGGGCGAAGTTCGTCCGCTGGACTCTGAATGGGTCGAGACTTTTCGAGGGACCTCCGTGTACCAAAATAGGGTTAATGAGCACTGCCGGAACAAAAATAAGCGCCCGGGTTGTCGGGCCCCTGAAACCCCCAGCGAAAAAGACCAAAAAATGAAGCGGGCTTATAGCTCTGAGGGTGTTGGACGTCGTCATCTCGCGGACTTGGATTGGGTGAGACCTGCGGTGGGAGGCCTGTGTTGGGGCCAAGCTGCCGCCGAGCCGCACTCCAAAAATAAGAGCACGAAGGTCGGCGCGCCGAAACCCCCCAGCGTAAAAAGGCCAAAAACGGTGCGGCTATAGCAGCCTGGGGCGGGCTGGCTGTTCGTCACCGGACTCGGAATGGGCGAGACTTTGCAAGGCGCCTGCAGTTGTGGAAGGGTCGCTGGTACAGCCGCCCAAGAATAAAGCGCCGGGCGTCGGGCTCAACCCCCAGCAGCGAAAAAGGTTAAAAAACGGTGCAGCCTTGAGGGGCGGGTTGGCGATCACGTCGGCTACCGGACCTCGGATTGTGGAGATTAGACTACAGGGCCTGGTGTTGGGGCTAGCGCGCCAGTAGCCGCACTCCAAAATAAGCGACGGGTTAAGCATCGAAACCCCCCAGCGGAAAAAGGCCAAAAAAACGGGTGGGCTAAATAGCCTTGGGGGGTGCGGCTGGCGAAGAACGTCCGCCGGACTCGGAATGGGGCGAGACTTTGTAAGGGTCTCCGTGTGCCAAATATAGGTCATACAGACAGCGCGCCTAAGTGGTCGGGCGCCAAACCCCAGCGGAAAAAGGCCCAAAAATGGGCGCGCACAGCTCGGGTGGCGGGTTGGCGGTTCATCCGCCGACTGGAATGGGGCGTAGACTTTATGCGTAGGGGCCACCGCGCAAAATATACATGGGTACAGCTGCACGCCTAAAGGTCGGGGTAATCACCGAAACCCCAGCGAAAAAAAGGCCAAAAACGGTGAGCTAAAAACGAAAGCGGTGGGGTTGGCTGTTCGCCGCCGGACTCTGAATGGGTCGAGACTTTTCGAGGGACCTTTGTGTACCCAAAATAGGCCACGGGCACAGCCGCTTACCAAAACAAACCGAGGTCGGGCGCCTTTAAAAACCCCCAGCGGAAAAAAGGCCAAAAATCCAAAAGGTGCGCTTATAGCCTTGGGTGGTGGGGTGAAGTTTGTCCGGGTGACTGAATGGGGCCAGACTTGGTAAGGGGCCTTCGTACCAAAAATATGCCGCTGGGCACAGCCGTTACGCCTGGTTGCTCGGGCAAACCAAACCCCCAGCGGAAAAGGCCAAAAACGTGGGCTATAACGAGGGGCGGGCTTGGCGGTTCGGTCTCACGCCGGACTCTGAATGGGTCGAGACTTTTCGAGGGACCTCCGTGTACCAAAAATAGGCCGCGGGCACAGCCGCACCCAAAAATAAGCACCCGAAGGTCGGGGCGCCAAAACCCTCCCGCGGAAAAAGGCCAAGAAAACTCGCGCTATGGTGTGCTCGGGGCGGGTTACGGGTTCGTCCACCGACGATTGGGCGAGACTTTGTGAGGGGCCTCCGTGTGCCAAAAATAGGCCGCGGGCACAGGCACGCCCAAAAATAAGCGCCCGATGGTCGGGGCGCCGATACCCCCCAGTGGAAAAAGGCCAAAAAAACGGGTGGGCTATAGCCTTGGGGGAGGGGCTGTCGAAGTTGGTCCGCCAGACTCGGAATGGGGCAAGACTTTGCGAAGGGCCTCCGTGCGCCAACAATAGGACGCAGGCACAGCCGTGCCCAAAAATAAGCGCCCGAAGGTCGGGGCACCGAAACACCCCTGCCGAAAAAGGCCAAAAAAACGGGTGGGCTATAACGTTGGGGGGTGGGGCTAGCGAAGTTCGTCCGCCGGACTCTGAATGAGTCGAGACTTTTTGAGGGACCTCCGTGTTCCAAAAATAAGCCATGGGCACTGCCGCGCCCAAAAATAAGCGCCCGAAGGTCGGGCGCCAAAACCCCCCAGCGGAAAAAGGCCAAAAAAACGGGTGGGCTATAGCCTGGGGTGGAAGAACGCATCACGGACTGAATGGGGCGAGACTTTGCGTGGGGCCTCCATGTGCCAAAATAGGTCAGCGCACAACCGGCCGTTACAAAATTAAGCGCCCGATGGTCGGGGCGCCAAACCCCCAAATGAAAAAAGGCCAAAAACGGGTATAGCCTGGGGGCGGGCAGGCGGTTTGTCCGCCGACTGAATGGGGCGAGATTTATGTAGGGGCCTCCTGCAGTAAATAGGGTCAGGGCACAGCCGCCACAAAAAAATAAGCACCAAGGTCGGCCGAAACCCCGCGAAAAAGGCCAAACAACAGTGCGGCTATACCCATGGTGGTGGATGGGTTCGCCCCGGACTCGAATGGGTGAGACTTCATGGCCTAAAAAATATGTCATGCGGCATACCAGCCGATGGTCGGGCGGAAACCCCCACCAAAAAAGGCCAAAAACTGGTATGGCTTTATGGATGGCGGTTTGTCCGCCGGACTCGATTGGGGAGGGGCCTGAAATAGCACAGCCACGCCTAAAAATGAGTGCTCAAGGCGATTGCACAAACCCCAGCGAAAAAAGGCCAAAAACTAAAGGATATAAAGGGTTGGGGGTTCGGCCGACTCGAATGGGGCGACATTATCGGGCTCGCAAAAAAATAGGCCGCGGGCAGAGCCGTGCCCAAAAATAAGAGCCCGAAGGTCAGGGCGCCGAAACCCCCCAGCGAAAAGAGTTCAAAAAAACGGGTGGGCTACAGCCTTCGGGGGTGGGGCTGGCGCAGTTCGTCCACCGGAATCGGATTGGGACGAGACTTTGCGAGGACCTCCGTGTGCCAAAAATAGGATGCGGGCACAGCCGCGCCCAAAAATAAGGGCCCGAAGGTCGGGGCGCCGAAACCCCCCAGCGGAAAAAGGCCAAAAAAACGGGTGGGCTATAGCCTTGGGGGTGGGGCTGGCCAAATTTGTTCGCCGGACTCGGAATGGGGCGAGACTTTACAGGGCCTCCATGTGTGTAATAGGCTGCGGCACAGCCGCCAAGACAAAAAATAAGCCCGATGGTCGGGCGCCAAACCCCCAGCGAAAAAAGGCCAAAAACGGTGGGCTATAGCCTTGGGGCGGGCAGCGGTTCGGTCCTACCGGACTCGAATGGGGCGACATTTTGCGGGGGCCTATGTGCTAAAAATATGCCGCTGGCAGAGCCGTGCCTAAAATAAGAGCTCCGGAAGGTCGGGCGCCAAACCCCAGCTAAAAAAAAGTTCAAAAAATCGGGTGGGCAGCCTTCGGGGCTTACGGTTCGTCCCGGACTCGATTGGGACGAGACTTATGCGAGACCTCCGCCAAAAATAGACGCGGGCACAGCCGCCGCCTAAAAAATAAGGGCCAAGGTCACGCCGAAACCCCGCGAAAAAGGCCAAAAACGGGTATATAGTTTGGGGTTGGCTGGCCAAGTGCTTGTCCGCCGGACTGGAATGGGCGAGACTTTTGCAAAGGGCCTCGCTGCCAAATATTGGCAGCGGCACGCAAAAATAAGCGCCTGCTCAAGGTCGGGCGCCAAACTTTTTGCGGAAAAAGGACAAAAGAACGCTGGCTATAGCCTTTGGGGGGTCAAGGCGGTTCGCCCGCCGACTCTGGATTGGGGCGAGACATTGCGGGGCCTCAGTTAACATAGGTCAAGGGCACAGTCACAGATAAAAATAAGCGCCCGATGGTCGGGGCGCCGAAACCGCCCAGCGGAAAAAGGCCAAAAAAACGGGTGGGCTATATAGCCTTCGGGGGTCGGGCTAGCGAAGTTCGTCCGCCGGACTCGGAATGGCGCGAGACTTTGCGAGGGGCCTCCATGTGCCAAAAAATAGGTCATGTACAGCCGCCGCCCAAAAAATAAGCGCCTGGGCAAGCCAAACCCCCGAAAAAGGCTAAAAACGGTGGGCTATAGCTGGGGCGGGTCGGTTCGTCTGGACTCGGATTGGGGCAAGACTTTTAGGGCCTCCGGTGCTAAAATAGGCTACGGACACAGTCGCTCAAAAATAAGGCCCGGTTTCGGCGCTCAAACCCCCAGCGGAAAAGGCCAAAACGGTGGGCTATAGCTTGGGCGGGCGAAGTTCGTCCGCCGGACTTAGATTGGGGCTAGACTTTGCATGGACCTCCGTGTGACAAAAATAGGTTGCGGCACAGCTGCTGCCTAAAATAAGGGGTGGTCGGATACGAAACCCCAGCGGAAATAGCTAAAAACGGGTGGGCTATAGCCTTGGGGCGCGGGGCTGGCAAAGTTCGTCTGCCGGACTCGAATGGGCGAGACTTTAGTGGCCTGTGGTGCCATATATTGGGTGCGGGCACTGCGGCGCCCTATAATAAGTGCCCGAACGCCGGGCGCCAAACCCCATGAAAAAGGACAAAACAACGGCGGCCATAGCCTGGGGTGGGCTGGCGATATTCACCCCACGGCTCGGAATGGGGCGAGACTTTGCAGGGGCCTGTGCCAAAAGGACGCGGGCGAGCTGCACTAAAATAAGCGCCGACAGTGGGGCCTCAAACCCCCAGCGGAAAAAGGCCAAAAACGGGCTATAGCCTTTGGGGTGGGTTCGGCCCAACGGACTCGGATTGGGGAGTATTTCTAGAGGCCAGCCAAAAAAATCGCCGCAGGTACTAACACGCTTAAAATTGTTACGTCGGGCGCCAAACCCCGCGGAAAAAGGCCAAAAACGAGTGGGCTATAGGGGGGGTGGGTTACGGTTCGTCCGCCGACTCGAATGGGGCGAGATTTGCGAGGGGCCTCCGAGTGCCAAAAATAGGCCGCGGGCACAGCCGCATTCAAAAATAAGCGCCGACGGTCGGGCCTCAAACCCCAGCGAAAAAAGGCCAAAAACGGTGGGCTATAGCGGGGTGGGTTCGTCCCAACGGACGGACGGGCGTAGTATTTCCGAGCGGCCAGCGTGTGCCAAAAATCGGCCGCGGGCACTAACACGCCTAAAATTAAGCGCTGGTCGGCGCAAAAACCCCGCGAAAAAGGCCCAAAAACGGTGGGCTATAGCCTGGGGTATGGTCGGGCGTCCGGACTCGGATTGGGTGACATCATGGCGAGGACCCCATTTGCCGTAATAGGCTATGGGCACAGCCGCGCCAAAAAATAAGGGCCTGAAGGTCGGGGCGCCGAAACCCCCCAACGGAAAAAGGCCAAAAAAACGGGTGGGCTATAGCTCAGGGGCGGTTGGCGGTTCGGCCCCGCCGGACGATTAAGGGGCGAGACATTAGGGGCCTGTGCCAAAATAGGCCACGGCACAGCCGCATTAAAAAACAAGCGCCCGACGGTCGGGGCCCAAACCCCAGAAAAGGCCAAAACGGGTGGGTATAGCCTTGGGGCTGGGTTCGGTTCCCAACAGACCGGATTGGCGGTATTTCCGAGGGGCCAGCGTGTGCCAAAAATTGGCCGCGGGCACTAACACTTTAAAATTAAGCTACCAAGGTCGGGCGCCAAACCCCGCGAAAAAGGCCAAAAAACGGGCTATAGCCTGGGGTGGGGAAGGGTTCGCCACCGGATCGGAATGGGGCGAGACTTGCAAGGCGCCTGGTGTTAAATAGGTCATGGCACAGCCGCCAAAAATAAGCGCCTCAAGGTTAGCAGCCAAACCCCCAGAAAAAGGTCAAAACGCGTGGGCTATAGCTGGGACGGGGGCGGTTCGGACTCGGATTAAAGGGGAGACTTCGCGAGGGCCTCCGTAGCCAAAAATAGGTCAGCCCCAAAAATAAGCCCTTGTCGGGGCGCTGAAAACCCCCAGAGAAAAAAAGGCAAAAACGGTGGGCTATAGCAATGGGGGCTGGCGATGCTCGTCCGCCGAACTCGGATTGGAGCGAGACTTTTCGAGGGACCTGTGGTGTTAAAATAGGGCGGCACAGCCGCCGCCTAAAAATAAGAGGCAAGGTCGGGCCAAACCCCCAGCGAAAAAGGCCAAATAAACGGGGCTATAGCTGGGTGGATCATGAAGTTCGTCTGCCGGACTCGAATGTGGCGAGACTTTGCAAGGCCCCGTGCTAGGGCAGCACAGCCGTCTAAAAATAATGGCCCGGTTCGGGCGCCGAAACCCCAGCGAAAAAAGGCCAAAAAACGGGGGCTATAGACTGGGGGTGGGATAAGTTCGTCTGCCGGACTCGGATTGGGTGACACTTTAGGACCTGCTAATAGGCTACGGCACAGCCGCCAAAAATAAGGGCCTGAAGGTCGGCACGAAACCCCCAACGGAAAAAGGCCAAAAACGGGCTATATTGGGGCGGGCTGGCGTTCGGCCCGCCGGTTCAATTGGGGCGAGACTTGGAGGGCCTCGCAGGTAACAAAATAGGCGGGTACAGCCGCATTAAAAATAAGCGCCGATGGTCGGGCCTCAAACCCCAGCGAAAAAAGGCTAAAAACGGGTGGGCTATAAATTTGGGCGGGCTGGCGGTTCGTCCCAACGGACTCGGATTGCGCGAGTATTTCCCGAGGGCCAGTTGTGCCAAAATCGTCGGGCACTAACACGCTTAAAATTGCGCCAAGGTCGGGCGCAAACCCCCGCGAAAAAGGCCAAAAACGGTGGGCTATAGCCCGGGGCGCGGTTACGGTTCATCCGCCGGACTCGGATTGCTTAACTTTGCGTGGTCCTCCGCGCCAAAAATATGCTGCGGGCACTAACACGCTTAAAATTGGCGCAAGGTCGGGCGCCAAACCCCCAGCGGAAAAAGGCCAAAAAAAGCGGCTATACCTGGGGCGGGTTGGATAAGTTCATCCGCCGGACTCGGATTAGCGAGACTTTTGCGAGGGCCTCAGATGCCAAACATATGCCGCGTGGCAATTAACACGCTTAAAATTAAGCGCTCAAGGTCGGGACGCCAAACCCCAGCGAAAAGGCTAAAAACGGTGGGTTATACTGGGGTGGGCGGCAAAACCGTTCGCCCTACCGGACTTTAATGGGGCGCAGACTTTGCGGGGTCTCCGTGGTGCATAAAATAGCCGCGGAACAGCCGCGACCAAAATAAGGTTCAAGGTCGAGGTGCCGAAACCTCAGCGTAAAAAAAGGCAAAAAACGGTGGGCTATTTTGGGGGTCGGGCTTGACGGGTTGTCCGGCCGGACTTGAATGGCGTGAGACTTTGCAGGGGCCTCCGTAGCTAAAAGTATGCGGGCACCGCCGCCTCTAAAATAAGCGCCAAAGTCGGGGAGCCAAACCCCAGCCAAAAAAGGACAAAATGTGTGGGCTATAGCCTTTGGGGGCGGGTTACACGTCATTCGCCCGCCGGACTCGGATTGGGCGCAGACTTTAAAATAGGGCCTATGTGCCAAATAAAATACGCAGCTGCTCAAAAATAATGGGTCAAGGTCAGGTCGCCAAACCCACCAGCGAAAAAGAAAAAAACGGGTGGGCTTTGGGCGGAAGTTCGGTCTGCCGGACTCGGATTGGGAAGCAGATCACGGCGTAGGGGCCTCCATGTGCCAAAATAGGTTACGTGCAAAGCCGCGGTGCCTAAAATTAATGGTCTGAAGGTCGGGCGAAACCCCCAGCGAAAAAGGCCAAAAAACGGTGTGGCTATAGCCTGGGGTGCGCGGGTTACGGTTCATCCGCCGGACTCGGATTGGGGCGAAACTTTGCGAGGGCCCTTCGTGTGCCAAAAATATGCTGCGGGCACTAACACGCCTAAAATTAAGCGCGGTCGGCTACCAAACTTCAGCGAAAAGGCCAAAAACGGGTGGGCTATAGCCTCGGGGGCGGGCGGCTAAGGTTCGCCGCCGGACTCGGATTGCGATTTGCGAGGGCCTATATGCAAAAACAGGCTACAGTGCAAAGCCGCGCCTTTAAAATTACGGCTCAAGGTCGGGAAGCGCCGAAACCCCAGCCGAAAAGGCCAAAAAAGCGCCGGGGTTATAGATCGTAAAGGGGCGGTTCACGGACTCGGATTGGGGTTGACACTTTGCGAGGACCTGCTTGCTGTGTAAAATAGGTTACGATGGGCAAGCCGCCAAAAATATGGGTCAAGGTCGGGCGCCAAACTTCTAACGAAAAAGGCCAAAAACGGGTGGGCTATAGCCTGGGGCTATGGGTTCGGCCACGGACTCTTTGATTGGGGCGAGACTTTTCGAGGGCCTGTGCCAAAAATAGGTTACGCCGCACAGCTGCATCAAAAAATAAGGGCCCGGAGGTCGATTGAGCCGAAAACCCCCAGCGAAAGGCCAAAAACGTTATTATAGCCTTGGGGTTGGGATGGGTTCGGTCACGGACTCCTGGGATTAGCGTAGACTTTGTAGGGGCCTGTGGTGCCAAAATGAAAGGTTGGCGGCACAGTCGCAAAAATAAGGCCAAGGTTCTGGGCGCCAAACCTCAGTGGAAAAGGCCAAAAACGGGTGGGCTATAGCTCAAGGCGGTGCTGGACTCGGATTTGCGACACTTTGCGAGGGCCTGCAGCCAAAATAGGTTACGGGCACAGCCGCTGCCTAAAAATAAGGCTCAAGGTCCGCCGAAACCCCTGCAACGAAAAAGGCCAAAACGGTGGGCTATAGCCTTGGGGGGTGGCTGGGCGGTTCGTCCACGACTCGGATTGGGGCGAGACTTACAGGGGCCTCAGGTAAAAATAGGCGCCGCAGCACAGCTGCATTCAAAAAATAGGGCCCAAGGTCGGAGCGGAAACCCCCAGCGAAAAAAAAGGCCAAAAAACGGTATAGCCTCAGCGGGCGGGCGGTTCGTCCGGGCCGGACTCGAATGGGGCGAGACTTCATAGGGGCCTCGTGAGTAAAAATTAAGCTCCGGTCGGGGATACTGAAACCCCCAAAAAAAGGCCAAAAACGGGTGGGCTATACTTGGGGGTGGGTCATGGGTTCGTCACCGGACTGGATTGGGGCGAGACTTTTGGCAGAGCCTCAGTTCCAAAAATAGCTACGGCACTAACGTGTTAAAATTAACGCCTCAAGGTCGGGCGCCAAAACCCCAGCAAAAAGGCCAAAAACGGTGGTATAGCCTTTGGGAAGGGGGAGGCGGTTCTGGCCACGACCGTAGAATGCGGCGAGATTTTACAGGGCTCCATGTAAAGAACATAGGTCAAGGGCACAGCCGCTGCTCAAAAATAAGCGCTGAAGGTCGAATGGCGCCGGCCCCCAGCAAAAAAGGCCAAAAACGGTGGGCTATAGCCTTGGGCGGTGGGTTACGGTTCGTCCGCGGACTCGGATTGGGACCCACGCAGGGGCCTCCATGTGAAAGTCAAGGCTGCACAGCCGCGTCCAAAAACAAACTCCCGAAAGTCGGGGCACAGTAACCCCCTAGCAGAAAAACGCCAAAAACGGGGCAAAGCAGAAGGTTGGGGCGGGGGCGGTTCGCCTCACGGACTCGAATGGAGCGAAACTTTATGCAGGTTCCTCCGGTGTTGGGAATAGGCCGTGGCACAGCCATTACCCAAAAATAAGTGCCCGAAGGTCAGGGCGCCAAACCTCAGCGAAAAAGGCCAAAAACGGTGGGCTATAGCCTTGGGGGGGCGGCGGTTCGCCTTCGGACTCGGATTAGCGACACTTACAGGACTTTGTGCCAAAAATAGGTTACGGGCACAGTCGTCGTCTAAAAATAAGGTTCAAGGTCGAAGCGCCAAACCCCCAGCGGAAAAAGGCCAAAATCGGGCGGGCTATAGCCTGGGGCGGCTATGGCGGTTCGGGTCCGCCGGATTCCTGAATGGGGTGAGACTTTGAGTGGCCTCCGTGGTGCCTGCCACGGGCACAGCCGCCGCCTAAAAATAAGCCATCGGGGGCAATCAAACCCCCACCAAAAAAGGCCAAAACCGGTGGGCTATAGCCTGGGGACGGGTTATGGGTTTGTCCACGGACTCGGGATTGGGGAGACTTTTACGAGGGGCCTTGTGCTGGGGGTTAGGTCATGGGCACAGCCTCTGCCGCCTAAAAATGAGTGCTCAAGGGCGACGGGTTTCAAAACCCCCAACCAAAAAGGCCAAAAAATTGCTGGCTAAGGCGGCCTTTGGGGCGGCTGGGTTCGTACTGGCGCCGACTCGAATGGGGCGAGACCTTGCGTAGGGCCTCGCGAATGAAGCTGAAATTAAGCGCTCGGTCGGGAAAACCCCCCAGCGGAAAAGGCCAAAAACGGTGGGCCTTTGGGGTGGGTTGGGTTGGCCCGCCGGACTCGATTGGGACGCAGACACCTGAGGGCCTTATGCTGGGTAAAAGGTGTGCCGCGGCACAGCCAGCCGCTTCAAAACAAAACTCCCGAAAGTTTGCCAAAAATGGCAGCATGGGGCGAAGTTGGGGGTTGGCGAAGTTCTCAAGGGATTCCTAATGATGAGGTCAGCTGCCGGAGGGTGCCTGCAGGGCCATCGTAGCCAAAAAAGCGCCAAAATCTGGCCGGGCAAACAGGCCAAAAATGGGGAATAGCCTTGAGGGGGCTCACAGGGCTGGGGGAGCCAAGTAAAAACATCATGGGCACCAAGCCCCCAAAATAAGCACCGGAAGGTTTTACGGAGCCACAACCCCGGGCCAAAACCAAAGTCCTTCAAAAAACTCACTGGGATAAGTCAAGCTGGGCCGGACTGGGATTGGCTGGCGGAGACTGCCTAAAAATGGGTTCCGTAACAGGCCTGTTCTGGCAAGCGCTCACAACGGGGCACCCGAAACCCCCTAACCGAAAAAAGGCCAAAAACCTGGCTATAAAAAGGGGACGGGCTGGTGTAAGGCCAAAAATCAGGTCCGCCGGACTCGGAATGGGGCAGACCATTGATTAGGGCCTACAGCCTCGCCAAAATGAGTGCGTTCAAGATACGGCGTACGGGCGCCGAAAACCCCCAAAAAAAGGCCAAAACGCAAAAGGGCGCGGGGGGCGGGTTGATAAGTTCGTCATAAACGCCGGACTCGGAATGGAGCGAGACCTTAGGGGCCTACGTGGCTGACAAAATTGTTAAAATTACCGTCAAAAAACCAAAAACCAGCTTTTAAAAAAAAGGCCAAAAACCTGCAAAGCGGCTATGCATCGGGGCTGGTCGGTTCGTTCCCGCCGACCTTCTAATGGAGCGAGACTTTTACAGGTGCCTGCAGCTGGGGAAATCAAGCCAGCCATTGGGAAAAAATAAGCCGCTACCGTCGCCGTAAAACTTTCAGCGGAAAAAAGTGCCAAAACGGGGTAAGGCTCGGTGGTCAGCTTTACGGCGTCATAATTCGGTCACCGGACCGGATTAGCGATTCTTTACGACGGGCCTGTGGTGCAAGACCGCGGCACAGCCGCTTTAAAAATAAGCACCGAAGGTTGTCGGGTAGCCAAACCCCAGCGAAAAGGCCAAAAAAATCGTGGCTAATACAATAGCGGTCAAGTTCGGGTTCGGACCTGATTGGGCGAGATTTACCAGGGGCCCTGTAGCCAAAAAGGACAGCCGCCTAAAAATAAGGGCCCGGCTGGGAGCCAAAACCCCAAATGGAAAAGTCCAAAAACGGGTGCTTATACCCTTAGGGCAGAGCGGTTCGTCTCAAGTTCTAATGCTTGGGCGACTTTACAGGGGCTCCATAAACATAGGGGTCATGCAAGTAACAGCTGCAAAAATAAGCTGCAAATGAAGGTCATATGCCTTGGTTACCAACAGAAAAGGCAAAAACTGGCTTACAGGGGTTGGGTTCACGGACTCGGATTGGGACGAGACATTGCGAGGGCCTCCATGTGCCAAAAGTGGTCATGGCACAGCCGCCGCCTAAAAACAAACTCCCGAAGTCGGGCACGTAACCCCAGCGAAAAAAGGCCAAAAAACGGGCGGCAATATTGCGTGGGTCAAGGTTCGGGTCCGCCGGACCTTAATGGAGCGAGACTTTGCAGGTGCCTCCGCAGTAGAAAATTGGTCACTGCACAGCCACGCCCAAAAAATAAGCGCCTGGAAGGTCGGGCGCCAGAACCCCCGAAAAAAGGCCAAAACGGCGGCTACGAGTAGCCTTGACGGGTCAATGGGGCGAAGTTCGCCCACGGACTTTGATTGGGCGAGATTCTTGGCGACGGGCGTCTGCAGCGCTTAAAATAGACCGGCAGCCACAGCTTAAAAAATAAGCACTGGTCGGGCGCCTGGGGTTAAACCACCTGCGGAAAAAGGACAAAACCAGCGGCTATAGCCTCGGGGTGGCGGGTTCGGTCTGCCGGACTCGGATTGGGGCGAGACTTTAAGACGGGCCTCCGTGGAATACAAAGGTTGTGGCACAGCCGCAAAACAAGCTACTGAAGGTTTCGGGAGCCAAAACCCCCACGAAAAAGTCCAAAAAACCAGGGTTGATACTGGGTCAAGCGGACTACCTGGATTGGGAAGGGCCTAACAGCCAAAAATAACGCCTCAAGGTCGAAAAAGCGCCAAAAACTAAAGGGCTATAGCCTTGAAGGTTGGGGCTGGTTCGTCTCACGGGACTCCTGAATGGGGCGAGACTTTGTAGGGCCTCTGTGGTGCTGTAATAGGCTGCGGGCACAGCCGCGCCTAAAATAAGAGCGGTTGGTGCCAAAACCCCAGCGGAAAAAGGCCAAAATAACGGTATAAATACTGGGGCGGGCGGTTATTCTGGCCGGACGTGAATGGGGCGAGACTTTACAGGGGCCTGTAGCCGGTTAAAGCGCGGCACACCGCATCTAAAAATAAGAGCCTGGTCAGGGCGCCAGAACCCCCACCGAAAAAAGGCCAAAATAACGGGTGGGCTATGGGGCTGGGGCGGGTCGGCGGTTCGTCGGCCGGACTTCCGGAATGGAGCGAGACTTTGTGAGGTGCCTGCAGGTAGAAAAATTGGTCGCACAGCCACGCTTCAAAAATAAGCTACCAAGGTGGGGCGCCAGAACTTCGCGAAAAAGTGCCAAAAACGCCAAAAACGCGGGCTATACCAGGGGTCAATGGGGTTCGTCGGCCGGACTCGGATTAGGGGCGAGACGGCCTCCGGCGCTAAAAATAGACCAAGGTACAGCCGCTTAAAAAATAAGCACCAAGGTCGGGGCGTCAAACCACCTGTGGGAAAAAGGCTAAAACGCGGGCTATAGCCTCAAAGGGATCACGTAAGGTTCGTCCGGCCGGACTCCTTGGATTGAAGGAGACTTTGCGTAGGGCCCAGGGTTGTGGCACAGCCCAAAAATAAGCGCACGAAGGTCGGGGTGCCAAAACCCCCAAAGGGAAAAAGGCCAAAATAACGCGCGGCTATAGCCTGGGGCTGGGGGATGGTTCGCCTCACCGGACACCTGGATTGGGGCGACATTTCCGAGGGACCTCCGGTGCTAAAAAGCCGCGGAACAGCCGCACTGCAAAAATAAGTGCCCAAAGGCTCGGGCGCCAAAAACCCCAAACTAAATACACGGCCAACAAAAAAATCGGTGGGCTATAGCCAAGTGGGCTGGCAAAGTTTATCCGCCGGACCGGATTGGGGCAAGACTTTTAGGGTCCTCCATGTGCTAATAGCCGGGCACAGTCGACTCAAAAATAAGCTGGTTCATCAGAACCCCCGCGAAAAGGCCAAAAAATCGCGGGCTATATGCGGGTCAATGGGCTGGCGAAGTTCGTCTGCCGGACTCGGATTGGGGCGAGACTTTATGACGGGCCTCCGTGCGCCAAAAATAGACCGCGGGTACAGCCGCGCTAAAAAATAAGCACTGGGTCGGGCGCCACCGAAACCACCTGTGGAAAAAGGCCAAAAAACGCGGGTGGGGGGATCGGCGGTTCGTCCGGACTCGGATTGGCGAGACTTTGTAGGGGCCTCAGTGCCCAAAATAGGCTGTGGCACAGCCGCTCCCAAAAATAAGCGCACGAAGGTCGGGGCGCCAAAACCCCCCAGTGGAAAAAGGCCAAAATAACTATGGCTTATAGCTCAAGTTTCGTCCACGGACACCTGACGATACTTTTCCGAGGGACCTCCGTGCTAAAATAGTCCGCTGAACAGCCGCACCCAAAAATAAGTGCCCAAAGGTTCTGCGCCAAAACCCCCAGGAAAAAACGCCAACAAAACGTGCTAGCCCGCGGGCAGCAAAGTTTATCCGCCGACGGATTGGGGCAAGACTCGAGGGTCCTCCATGTGTGTAAAAATAGGCGCACAGCAAGACAAAAAAGTCACCGGTCGGGCGCCAAACCCCCAGCGGAAAAAGGCCAAAAAAACGGGTGGGCCATATCCTTCGGGTGGTCATGGGTTCGGTCCACGGACCTTTGGATTAGCGATTTACAGCGTTCCATGTGCAAAGAGCCCGTGGGCACAGCCACGCCCAAAAATAAACTCCGGTCGGGCGCCAAACCCCCTGCAAAAAAACGCCAAAAACGGACGGCTACGCCTGAGCTGGCGGTTCGTCTCACGGACTAATGCGAGACTTTGCGAGGGCCTCCGTAGTTAAAATAGGCCGCGGGCTTAGCCACGCCCAAAAATAAGCGCTCAAGGTTGGCAGTGTCCAAGCCCCCGCTTAAAAAAGGCTAAAAACTAAAGCGGCTATAAATGGGGTTATGGGTTCGTTCACGGACTCGGATTGGGGCGAGACAAGGGCCTGAAGCAAAATAGGCCGTGGGAACAGCCGCGACCAAAATAAAGCACCAAGGTTCAGTTCGGGGCCCGAAACCCCAACAGAAAAAGGCCAAAAACGGGCTATATACCCTGGGGCGGGCGAAAGTTCGTCTGGCCGCACTTTTAATGCGGCTAGATTTACGGGGCCTCCAAAATATAGGCGGCACAGCCGCCCAAAATAAGCACCCGAAGGCGGGGTGCCGAAACCCCTCAGCGAAAAAAGGCAAAACGGCCAAGTATAGCGGGTTGGTCAAGGCGGTTCGTCCACCGACTGAATGGCACGAGCCTTTACGTAGGGCCTGTGTGCTGGTGGGCACAGCCGCGCCCAAAAACAAACTCCCGAAAGTCGGGGCAATCAAACCCCAGCGAAAAAGGCAAAAACGGGTTATAGCCTGGGGGCGGGTTCGTCCGCCGACTCGATTGGGCGTAGACATTTGCAGGGCCTGTGTGCTGTAAAAATAGGCGTAGTAACAGCCGCGCCTAAAAATGACCACCAAGGTCGGTCCCAAGTTTGTCCACGGAAAAGGCCAAAAAAAGGGGTGGGTTGGCTATAGGTCTCGTCACCGGACTCGGAACGGAGCGAGACTTTGTGCCCATGTGTTGTAACAGTCATGCACAGCCACGCCTAAAAATAAAATACCGGCGTCGGGCAGAACCCCTGCGAAAAGGCCAAAAAACGTGGGCTATAGTTCAGGTCAATGGTTCGGGTCTAACCAATTGATTGGGGCGAGACTTTCACGACGGGCCCGCGCTAAATAGATCAAGGGCACAGCCGCTAAAAAATAAGCACTGATGGTCGGGAGCCGAAGTTCTCGGGGAAAAAAGGCCAAAAACGCGTGGCTATAGCCTTAGGGCGGGTCATGGGTTCGTCCACGGACTCTAATGGGTGAGACTTTAGGGTGTATAATAGTTAAGTTGGCGGCACAGCCGCTACCAAAAAATAAGAGCTGTCAGCGCAAACCCCCAATTTTAAAAAGGCCAAAATAACGGGCTATAGCCGGGTCATGGCGTCCACGGACTTGATTGGGGCGATACTTTCCGAGGGACCTTCGTGTGCCAAAAATAGGCCACGGGAACAGCCGCGCCCAAAAATAAGTGCCAGAAGGTCTGGGTGCCAAAACCCCCCAAGGGAAAAAGGCCAACAAAACGGGTGGGCTATACCGGCGGGTTTACGGCGGGTTCGTCCGCCGACTGGATTATCGGGCGAGACTTTCGGCGAGGGGCCTGGTGCCAAAAATAAGTGCACAACCGCAAAAATAAGCTCCCGAAGGTCGGGGCGCCAAACCCCCAAATGAAAAAGGCCTAAAAACGTATAGCCTGGCGGGTTGGCTTCAATGTCCCGACTCGAATGGAGCGAGATTTGCGGTGCCTCCGTGGTGTTAAAATAGTCATGCACAGCCACGCCTAAAAAATAGCCACTGGTCGGGCGCCAGAAACCCCCAAATGAAAAGGCCAAAACGGTGGGGCAAATAGCTTTGAGGGGTTGGGGGTCATCGTTCACGGACTCGGATTGGGACTTTTACGATGGGCCTGTGGCGCTAAAGACCTGGGCACAAATTGCCACTAAAAATAAGCAATGTTTGAAACAAATGGAAAAAGGCCAAAAAACGGGTTGGCTTTAGCCTTAAAGGGTCGGGCGGTTTGTCCGCCGGACTGGATTGGGGAGAGAATTTCCGAGGGCCTCAAGCGGTGTGGTTAGGTCAAGTGACGAGTCAGCCGCTTAAAATAAGGCGGGCGCCAAAACCCCAAATGAAAAAAGGCCAAAAAACTGGGCTATAGCGGGCATGGTTCGTCCACGGACCTTGAATGTAGGTCAAGCGGCCCTTGCTTTGTATATTAGAAAAGACGGTGAGGTCGACATAAAAGATTGGTCATTAAGACTCACGATGCATTATGGCGATAGAATCGGGCTTTCAAGACTCGATCGATTTCACCACAAACTAGTGTATGGAAAGCTTAAGCCACCTACCCGTGGAACTCGAGCATTGTGCATAATGGCCATCAAGAAATTAACTTTGACATGCAGCAAGTTAGCTCAAAAGAAGATTACAACGATGTAACTGAAGAAATTTTAAATGATGCATACAAAATGCCAAATTTACATAAGCAGCTTAACGAAAATCTTTCATAATCAAGCAAATTATGAGAAAATCTTTCACTCTAGGTCGAAAGTGCTTTTATTCAACTCGTCACCTATTCCTGTGTAAAGTTACGCCTCGATGGTCCGCCCTTTTATTATTCACACTGCTTTCCACACGGGCAATCAAATTAAGGACCAAAGAACTGTCACGCTTAAAGTTAATGGTCAAATATTAAAGCCATATCTAGAGTACCAACCATTATTAGAGGCCACCGAAAAATTAGGACCCACCAGATTCAATTGAGTTTTTCTTCTTTTCTTGATTTGATTGTTTTTTTCTCTTCTTTTACTATTCTTTTGCTAATTGAAATTATTTTGCATATGTGTTTGTTTAACCATTAAGTTTTCTTATCATTGTTAATCATGAGTGCCCTAGCTAAATAGTTCCTCCCGGACATTCTGACCACTTCAACGTAAAATCTCATCTCAAAAGGTAGATTCAATTTGTAAAACACATCATATTTGGGCTCAAGAACCACCGTAGTTAGTATCCCGTGTCGAGATATGAAAGCCAACCTCGTAGACATCGAGAAGTGTCTACAACATCCAATGAGCTCGAGGTAAATTCATAAGAGGATCTATTGTAATTTTCTTTATGTGTTTTAGTTTGTTTTCTTTGTTTAAAGCGCTTTTAGTTTGTTACCCCTGCTATGGCGATAACTGCATTCGTGACAATCAAGCCATTTTGGGCTTCCCATGATAACCGGAGCATTCGAGGCGGGCGTACGGACAGAGACTTATATTTTAGCAAAGCTTCACAATCGATTCTTCACTTCCTCGTAATGCCCTCCTACAATCTATAAAAGCTCGATCCGAACGCGATGCGCTTATGAGGAATAACATACCATCGACATCCATTGTTAATCGAGGCCAAAGTGCGATTGGCAAGTGAGTTACCTCCAAATTTATCGTGATACATGCCGGTTGTGGTAAAGGAAATTATGCAAGAAAACGAAGAGCTCAAGAATTTCGTTGTTTGTCATAAGCGCAGTGAATGAAATGCTATAAAAACCATGTTTTTAGAACGGTGTCTGATAATGTGGAATATAAGATTCAATTCATTAGGATGGCTTGAATAAGGAGTCATTAAATGATATCCTTTGGTTCTCAAATGCATCCTGATATGTACAAGGAGCACCTCCGCTTATGGCCATTATTCCGTAAAGAGCATGCACAGTATAGTCCTCGGAATCGACTATAAACAACCTTGTTTTGCCGCTTATAAGAAAACCGACGGGAAGCCCATCCCGAATCTACAAAGGCATTCAAGTCAAGCTCTCGGAAAAACTGTAGAAGATGCAGCCCAGCAACCACCGAATATCATTTTACCAATCGTTGTTTTATTTCACTATTGTTTTATCATTTCATTATTGTCTTTAATAATTTTATTTCATCAGTTATTTTTCCTTTTACTTATTTCTTTTTTGACTCAGTAAGCCATGTGCTTTTACATTATTCATTATTCGGCTTACTCATACACAACAGGACGACCGTCACCCAAGATTCTTAAATATGACTTTTTGTCAAGCACTCACAAATTATTTTTTAGAAGTATCCCAATGGCAGCTACTCCCAATAGACAATTCGCTGACATTTCCAGTGCTTTCCGATTTAACTATGGCAAACATAAAGAGTCTCGGCTGAGGCTAGGATCTCTGGTCGTAAGATAAAGCAAAGCAGAAAAATTACACTTTGGTGTACGGAGGAGGAAACCGAGGGTTATAAAAATTGGTCTCGTGGTCGCTTTGTCAAAGGAAGCTGCAAGAGTTAAAAATCATCCACGAGCCCTAAAACCTGGGCGCTTTGTCCGACTCACCACCAAAGAGTTAGTCGCTCCTGATATGCAAAGAAAGAATAACTTAAACGCTTTAATCACGCTGTTTATATTTTCCTTCCGTGAGGTCTTGCAACTCTGTAGGCACTTATCACGCTTAGCATCTGGGGCCCATCTCAAGACATTCACCGTAAACTCATCTTTGTTAAATGTCAATAACTTTTACGATGGCTTTTATCGATTTTTTAACCATGCAATAAAAAAACTATTTCATTCCTTCTACAAATAAAAAAGCTTTTTTATTTACGCTCATCACCGCCAATGAGCTACTTGATCTGCTATGTTTATAAACCGTGAGCTTACTCAAGGACCCTTGTGTTGAGTCTCCAAATAACGATGGTAACAAGAAATGCAGTAAGAAGTACAAATTAGATTTAACCTCCACTTCAGAATATTTTCTTCTACGTTCACTCACCTGTGTGATGTCTTCTAAACTCTACTTTCTCCTTTAAAATATCGAGGACAATATTTCGCCGCTCCGTTTGGGGAGAATAGTCAACAATTGTAATCTCAAGTTTTTACTAATTTTTGTAGACTAACCAATGGCTAACGTTAAGAAATTATTGAATATAGAGCGTAGGACTTCAAACGATCTTCTTGGTTTTAAAAAAATCTTTTTAATTTTCTCTTTATAAATATACACTTCAAAATTTTGAGTCGAAATTTAATATGGAGAGAAGTGCTCTTGAAACGATCTTCTTAGTTTTAAAAAACCATTTTCTTTTTCATCATTTTAAGTGTAACTTTTCTAATTAGCTTTTTCTCAAGGCCATTTTTCACCTTCTCCAAGTATATTTTCTTTCATGTTTGTAATAGGTTGGGGTAGACTCGTCATTTTAAAAAAATTGTGTGCTTTTTTTAATATCGGATGACAATTTACGACTTTCAAATTTTAGATCAGATTATCTTTTAGATAAGTAATGTTACGCTATGTTTGCATATTCTATATGAACGCTTGGTAGATGACATGGAAGTTATTCGGCCCAATGAACGCACACGTCATAATAAATACCAAGTTGAGTGAAATGCCATTTTTCTTGAGAAAGAACCCATTTTGCCTATTCTCCTCATACAAATTAGCGCTTTATTATTTTACATACGATTATCTCAGAATTTTTTCGAGTCAACCTCTAAAAAAAATTGTTAAATAAAATCAAAAAAATTGTGTTGTTGCTTATCATGAGGTCCATCTAACTGAAGAGATACTAAGATTATTTAGAGTAAAAGACAATGGAAATGCCATTTTTGGACCCGCTTTGAGCCTTTTCTATCCATCCCTTTAAAAAATCCATAGAACCCTTTTTGAGCCTTTAAAAAAAAAACTTTCTTTGTCAAACTTATCATCTTCGACCCACTGATTGGAGTATTACATATCTTACAAGTTTCATCACCTATTTATATTTCGAGAAAAGAAATAATTATTTTGTTCAAGAAGAAGTTAACAAACAAAAACAAAAAATTTTGTTTACGTTTCAAAAAAAGAGAGAAAAGAAAAATAAAAATAACAAATACAAAACTTTGTAATTTCTAAAATAACTCATTTTTTCAAACATATATTTTGTTTTCCTTATTTCTCTCCTTTATTAGCCATGTCCCCAAATTTCACTACTAATAAAAAGTCCTTCTTCGATTTTAGTGAACTGTAATCAAAGTAGGTTAGTTATAGGGCTAAAAAAAAGATGTAGTATATAAAAAAAAAGAAAAATAATAAATAAATAAATCGGGTTGACTAGCATTTTTTATTCGACTCTAAGATCGTTATTTTTAAAATGTCATGTATATTCCTTTCATCTCTAAAGCTGCTGGTGCGAAAGAATATTATTCTCAGATTATTTTTCTCAAATTTAGCATTCATCAAGTGGACTTATTTTATTTAGGTTTAATTTTCAGAGAGTCATACTTTCCAAAGGAGATTGGATTTCGAGCACGCTATTCTCGAAAGAATGTGACACAAAGTTAAAGTCTACTAAGTTCGATTCACGTGGTCAGAAAGATGCTTTCCTCGAGATAATGCTTATATTTTATTCGACCGCTATCATTAACTGATCCAATAAAACATGTGTTTTTAAAAAAAATCATTTTGGATTTGACTTGCTTTTCGCTTATTTACTGTAGACTAAATAATAAGTTCGGGTGCCGGCTGGTGTGTTGAAAGTTAAAAGCGATATTTATAAAGGAGAAAACGCTATTTTACATTTCAAAGTCTTACTAAACATCCTTACTTTTATGTATTTTAGTCTCTTTGTAATTTAATTATGTCTCTGCTTTTATTTTAATTAAGTATTTATGTATTTTAGGGGCATCATATCATTTTATTAAATGAACGAGAGTTCGCAAGAAACCGGACTATCACTAACCTGCGAGACAAAAACCCAGAGACCATAAAAGGAAAATGGCATTGTTCATACGTAACGCTATCGCTCACACGCATATTATTCACATGTTCGGTATCGGTTTACCGCTCACGATACATCGCTCACATGTATCGATCCGATGACGACCGATTGGCGATACGATATGGCATCAATCGATGAGATGTCATGATTCTATTGATAAAATTTTATACATCGTTGGATCGCGACGCGGCACAAGATTTTAATGACCAAAAATAGCGCGACGCAGAGACGATATATACACGTGATTATTTTCAATCAACCACACCGCTCAAAACCGGCCACTATTCAAAACCTGCGTGTCAAACCGCGGTCACTGCTCAAAACCAAGCGTCAAACCGCCAGACCGCTGATGACGACGGGCGAAACTCGAAAGGCCCCAAATGTTTTAATTACTACTTACGATGCATTCCTAACGATCTATAAAAATCGGGCTTCTCCAATTTGGCATCCCCGAATTCATTTTTGAATTCCATTTCTGTAATTCCTTCTCCATCTTGTATTTTCTACTTATTTTAATACATTTATTTTATCCCTGCTCACCATGAGTAGCTAATTTTCTTCAAGTCGCTGTCTTCACACGCCACTGGGCTTTGCCTGAGCAAATTTATTTTCTCTCCCCCACTCTAATTTTTAGGATGTTGATTTTTACCCTTACGACAAATAATAATACCTCTTTGCTCAGATACCGCCTCGCTCACCTGGCCTCCTAAGATGCGTTATTATTATTCTAAGACGGCCTCAAGACCATATCGACAGAGCGTAGCTTGCTTATATTATAAAATCCCCTCACGATTTAATTACATTAATGGGAATATATATTAGTCATAGTACGCTGAAAGGGATCCGCATACGCCCCAAATAAGCGCTTTCAATTATATAGTTTCACTTTAATTTAATTCCATTCCAATTTAAATTCTAAGATACTAAATCACTTTCACCACAAATCCAACCACCCATTTGTAAAATTAATTCTATACACAATTAACATCTACCTCCTCGTGATTCATTTCACTACTGATCTATTCTATAATAGATTCGCACTTTTGAAGTTCAATAAAATTACACAACAGCTTATAACCTTGCTTTTTGGGATCGAGGAGAGAAAGTTTGAGTTTTCTCCAAAAGACTTAATTTTTCTCTCCATAAGACATTCGGTAGTAGTGGAAGTGCTCCCCAAGTATTTTATATCGCTACGCATGGAGGCTCTAATAGTCTTCTAGGAATTTATTCTAACAATAGGCCAAAAATCTGTTTTTCTTTTTTAATTTTGAATAAATTTCGCCAAACCATCTTCCCAAGGCCCAATGGACTCCTTGATTTTTCCCATCGCACGCTTGCTCGTGGATGGTGCATACAACAACTGGGAGCTAAAATTCCAAGGCGTACTCAAGGAGGCCCATGAAAGAACCACAAAACTCAGGTGTTACAGTAACCTTTGCTTTGAGTCCAATGAGAGCTGGATTTTCCAAGACAGAATTTGGCTTTTCTCCCTTAGGCATTCCTCAATGGACAGATACTTCCAAGTGTTTTCTATCACTTGGAGGCTCATAGTTTTTGGGAATTTATTTTTGCAAACCAAAAACTTGTTTTTTCTAGCATTTGAATGAATTATGCCAAACTACCTGTGGCTCCAAATGGACTCTTCATTTTTTTCCTCAACAGTATTGCTGTTTAGAAAGTGTATGGTGCAAAAGACTGAGCTACTCCAAAGGAGGTCTATGGAAAGGGCCAAAACCTGTGTGCCAAGCATAAGCACCTTTGCCTTGGCTCAAATCTCTATGAGCGGAAGTTTGATTTTGTCTCCAAAAGGCATGTACCATGGTTTTCTCCCCTGACATCAGTTAGATCAAGTGAGTGCCTCTAAGACTTTGGTTACTGGAAGTTTTTAAGACCTATTCTAAAACAACAAAAAAACTTTATTTTTTCAATTTTGAACAAATACCGCAAAACACTTGGAGCACTAAATGGACTCTTGTTTTTTCGATGAGCAACGTATGCTTCATGGAAGGTGCGTGGTAAAAAACTAGGCTGTAAATTCCATAGTACTTTGTGGAGGCCCATGAAAAAGAACTAAAACCGGTGTTATAGCCTTTTGGCTTTCATACCGAAAGGTAGAAGCTGGGTTTTTTCTCCAAAACAACTCCAAGCCACTCGTGACATTCCTGCGTCAAGGAAAAGTTCTAAATATTTTGTACACTTTGTAGATCGAGGTTTTATTAGTTTGGGAATTTATTCAAAAAAATAATGAAAAAATCGACATTTTTCATGAATTTTGGAATAAATTCCACCAAACTACCCCGCTTCTAAATGGACTCTCAGTGGCATCGTCGCTTTACATGACAGGCGTGACAAACCGTGCTAAATTCCTGTAATCCATGAGTTCATGGGTTAACCAAAACTGTGCTATAACATTTGCTTTGGGGGCCCATGAAATTGATATCTAACAAATGCTTTGGTTTTTCTCCCTATGACATTGTCAAGTGTGTGGCTCTGCGTTTTCCACCATCATGGGGAGTGCTCGGAGGCTGGAATTGACAAATAGCTGGGCCGAATCTTTATCAAAATTCAAAGAAAATCCACCCGCTTTTTGGAATAAATTCAAAACTATAGCCTCCGGACAACAACGTATACCAACTTAGAAGAACCCCTGAAAACCCATAATGATTGCTTCGTACTGATTCCTAGAAAAACCCAACTTTCTCCTTAGGCCCGCAAACCAAATATTATAACACACCCATTCCTCTCGAATTTTTCATATTGGCTTCTCTGGGCCCTCAATTTTGACCAATTTTTTGCACGCATTCGACATGGTGAAAACGTATACCATCTAAAAAATGAGAGTCCTGTTTAATCCTCAGAGTATTAGACCAATAGCGCCAAATTCAAAGAAAACTAGGTTTTTGGCTTATTTTAGAAAAACTTTCCAAAAACTACGAACCTTCGACAACGGGCATGAACTGTCAGGACGGCTCTCGCTGCGAACCCAAAAATGTTTTCGGAGAGAAAACCAGATTGTTTTAGAGAAAACCCAACTTCTTTCTCCTGCCCCCAAAACCAAAACGCTATATCACACTAGTTTTGCCTTTTCACGCAGCTTCTCCTGCACGCTAGTCAATCTTTTTTTCCCACGACCGGGACACGGGCAAACGCCACCAAAAAAAATCCAGAGTATTTCTAATAATTTTTTCCAAACTTACGCGGCACTGATTTTTCGACATATTTTTCTAAAAGCCAGATACGCTTTCAAAGTTCAGAATTCTATGTACGATTCTGTTTTGCGCAGATAATATACCGTCAGTTCACGACGAGACAAACGAAAATCTAAAATGAGCATCCATAAAATCACTGGCGATGCGGCCAGACAAAAGACCCTCGTCCTAACGACGTCTTCATTAAATTCCGGGCGAGACAAGTTGGATACGTGGTTGTCTCTTTAATTTGTTCTTGCCTGCTGGCCTCATTTCAAGGTTTAACGATTTTTCTCCAACTCAACCAAGACTTTAACAAATCACATTATTTTACGAATTTAAAAATAACAACATTTCAGAATAAAACCCACTTTAATTCTCAACTTGGGCTGGAGCAAAATCACGATTAAAGGCCATATCAGGTAAAGAAGATAAACCAACTTTAAGCAGTTTCTCCAATCGATTTATTATATCTTCAATTATATAATGCTTGCTTTGATGGAATTTATTGATTTATCGGTGTTGGTTTAACGTTTCATGTTCGCCGAATGGAAATCAGATGGACAAGGCTTAATTTAAAAATGCAGACGTTTCAGAATTAATAGTTGACGCGTAGACCCAATCTAAAAATACTATATAAGTTTACAGTTTATATGAAAAAACTTTAGTGGTGACAAAAGTTTCGAAAACGCAAAAAATTTAATGCTATTCTCAGGAAATTCCCAAACCCCAAACCAAAAAAATGCTACATCTATCTCAATCGTTGTCCGGCCGTTATATGCACTTCCTCAAATCAGAAGTTAAATTTATCTAACCACACAAACACAGTTCGTTCGATCCAACGGCTAACGTAGATTGAACCCAATATTTATATTGTTCATTTATAAAATCGAACACCGCAAGTTATACTGTGCTGGCCTGCCAGCAGCCCAAACACCTGAGCCGGAATTAAGCAGACTGTTCCGAGCTAGTCATTAGTCAGCTGCTCTGGTGTTAGATTATCTGTCTCACGTATCATCTGGTTAAGCCAAAAGGATTTAGGAAGAAAAAGAGCAATATTATAGAAGACTTCTCCTTCCGTGTTCTCTCAAAGTCTGCGACTTCTCCTTTTTCCGAAATCTAATACGACCACAGCAAATCGTCAGCATTGGAGAAAAAATACTCAAATATCCCCAAATCAAGTTGGTGTACTTGTTTCTGTGATATTAGAAAGCATTCGTTTAAGCTTAGGTTATAAATTTTCACATTTTTGATAAATGTCTTGAATTACTCTGACGATTTTAATTTCTTAAATTTTTATTGCTTATGAAATTTATTTGCTCTAATTATTCTAGGGTTTTGGTCCATTGCCTCCTTCTTTGCGAAAGGTGTTATTGTTATACAACAGAATCAGTTTGCCAACGAAAATGCATATGTGGTGCCAATCACTCTGTCAATAATTTTGTTGCTAATTTAAATTGATGAAATTGTTGCTCTTGTCTGATCATTAATGCTGATAATTTAGTCTTCTCTTACTCCAGCCTTTGCATTACGATAATGCTTATTGGACTTGCAATTTATTGTTCTTATTTGAGGATAGGCGTTGGCGATTTTGAAAAATAAATAACAAAGAAAGAAAAGTCTATGTTTTGTTCTCTATAAAATTGTTAGCATTGTCGCCTGAAGAAACCTGATTATCAAGTATTCTTATGGGAAAGTAATATATGTATCTCCTGATGGTTTTCTATGTTCTCTCACCTGTTGATTGAAATTAATATGACAAGTAAAATCTTTTTATCAATGATTCCCTGCAGAGCTGGTTGTTTATACATGAGCAGACCAACCACACGGAGTAAAATAAAAGACAATAGTAATGGCTACCTGATGTGTGGATACAACTGGAAATATTGAGGTACAGGCATTTCTCTGTTTCCATATGCAAGTTGAATGTTTGCTTTCTCAACCACATGTTCTGTTCTTCGTATATATAGTTTTTGTTTTGCTTCGCCCTGTGTGTAGGAAAAATCCATGCTACAGGCGTATAACTGATGGTGATTTAAAACAGCTGTATAAGATTTCAGCCAATTTGTCAAGGCTGCCGGTAAATATTAAGGATAATCCTAATTGCTTTGTGCACCGATTCCACCTCCTCCTAATGGAAGTCGGAAATCTGGTTGGTGGCAGAAAGTATCGTATATTGTTGAAGTTTCAATATCCACAGACCTGTAGATCTTCGTGTTCCCTGCTGCCCACCTGTTGGCTTACAAATCTGCGTAACTTGCTATGCAATACATACTGCAGTGCCTATATACATGAATAAATCATTTCGTGAAGGCTGTTGAACCACAGATGTTCTGGAACAACATCCCGTGTTGATGAGCTATGCGACAGGTGCTGCAGGTAGAAAGAAGCAGAATCGGATTAACCTTAGCAATGGCCGTAACCGAACGTATAATACTGT
>JAUJEN010000402.1:0-385241 GCA_030448925.1 Citrus cavaleriei
GTGTTGTTGGTGATGAAGAATTGGTGAGATGTCTCTTCAATTGACAAGAAAAATAACATCTATTTGTTTTCAATTGAACTTTGAATGTACGCACTGTTGACATCACATCGTATTTTATTATTTTTATATAATTTTATAGTTTTTTGATGAATTAGTTAGAAGCCAGAATGCCCCGTGAATTCTCTTGGTTTCAAATTTGATCCGGTTACCATAATTAAGTGCATCCAAAAGATTACCATCAATAATTAGCTTGAGCTGGGAATTCTAATTGGTAAATATATATATATAATATAATGTTTTGAATTAGCTTTGATTTGATCTATATTTATAGACATAATAATATCGCGCGATATCAGCTAGCAAAGCATGCAGATTCACTTTAATTAATGAGTTGAAATCTCAAAATTCAATATTGATATTTTTCTTTAATATTTATATATCATCTCACCGGCCGTGACATTATCATCAATTTTTGCGTTTTAAATTTTATTAACATCGCTTAGAACTCAAGCCTCTCAATTAATATGATGTACTATTCATTATACTTTGGCACGTTACAACTTTGCTGCCTCTTTCTGCAAACGATGTCGTATATTTTGTAATCAAAACAAAAGAATGTTGGGATAAGACGTGTTAAATATTAACAATCTTTTTACTTAAATTAGTGAGGCCAGTTACTCATTGCCACCTACACACCTCGGTGGAAGGCAAACAGTCCGAAGTTGATTCCAATCCAATCAATTAATTAACCCAATCATATATCAGTCATTTATTATTGTAGCCACAAAGGGTACTTCAGAAGGACACCAGTTCTCTTTTCCTGTCATTTCTTCAAATTTTTGGCCTTTTTATAGAGAAAAGTAGTTTCTTTTCAAGGATGTCTGCATGCATTGAAGGGATTTTTTTATGAGTAATAGAACATAATGTGAATTTTGACTGCTTTTATTATAAAATTTGAATTGGTTAAAATATTCTACATTGTTTTATACGAGATTGAAAAAACTCTTTTTACTAATGTTTTGCACTTTCTATTTTAAAAAATTGTAAACCATGAAAACAATAGTTTTGATAATCATGGATTAAATCAGAAATTAATTTTGGCTATTGATATTTAACTAACAATTAACAAATGATATTCACAAAGAATTCTTTACACAAGTTAATTTATACTGCCCAATCGCATTAGTTAACACCAAGAATAGTCTTTATAAATTAACTATTTTGAATTATTGCTATAAATAGTTATTTATTATGTTTGTATGTTAAATAATATTTTTCCGTAAAATTATGTAACATATGTCGTTGTTTGCCCCAACTTCGCAGCAGATATTAATTGGGTTTAGGAGATAATTTAATATTTGTAATCATGTTTGTAACATTTAATAAACACGGTTGATGAACTACTTAAACCAAATGATATCTCCTAAAATTGGCCATAATAATCAACAATAACATATATAATAACATTATATATAAATAACTCTTTTTAATATCAAAGCCTGTTATTTTAGCAATATGTCATAAAAATATACCAAATTTTTCTAGTATTATACAAATTTCTAATTAATCAGCGATATTCTCACCTCCTGCAGCCATTGAACTAACTAATATGCACATGGCAATTGCCTAAACTGATACCTTGCTCTTTTTTGGCAACATGCATTATCACATGACACCCCAACACGCGCATTGGTGTCACTGCTGGCTTCTGTAAGGTTTACTTGAAGCTTCTCTATATATAAGCGCACTCATTCTGTACAGAGACACATTGCATCATATGACTTTCTTCAAAGCAAAGAAAAGCATTTTTAGAAACCTCTAGAGTCTTTAATTTCCTCGATGGCCACAACGGGCAAGAATTTCGTTTTTTTTTGAATTTATAATTAATTATGATCATTATTTTAATCAGATCATGTGTCATCTTTGATAGAGCGCAAGAGAATCTTCACCGTTGATTCGAAGGCCGAGCTACCACCTCCTCTGTTCGATGGAACTCCCAGGTTGTACATTTCTACTCGTGCCTATTTGCTCAGCGTGCGTGATCACCAGGAACCACAAGGTTTATTTTTATTTCTGCTATTTTATTATTATTATTTTTTTATCACTATGGACCTGTTCTGCTTTCTAGGTTTAATAATTAAAACAATAATAACAATAACAGTAATTTATGGTTTATCTGTTTTGCCTTGTCGTAATACTCTCTTTGAATTTTTGACAACTTTTGTGCTAGCTGCTGCAGGGATTACAAGACAAGATTAAGGTTCCACTGAACCCAAGATAGGCCCTCCTTCCTACTTAAGTACAAGGAGAAGGTTTATCCTGTTAACAAGGTGATGCTGATGCTGATGCTGATGCTGGATGCTGTGATGTGTGATCTTCAACACAGTTATTTGATTTTATTTGATTGATCATTAAGTAATTTGATAGATCAACACATGCGTATCCTTTTGGTTAACATGGAGCTTAGAATCTGCTGGGAAGATTTTTGAATAGTTTTAAAAGTTTCTCGAATAATACTGGGAATTCTTCTAATCAAGTAAAGTTGATAGACCATTCAGATATATAGTGAAGAGGTTAGTTGTGTTTGTATTTATAAGAAGCGGCTGTAAATTAAAAGACATAGCATGTTGTAGTAAAACTATAATATTTCACTATTTTTGTCAAAATCTAATTTAAATTCATATTTATTACGATTTTTAACTTTTTATTTTATATTTACAGTTTTTTTTTTGGTCCGTGCAGCCAGAAGTTAAAAAACCACAGCACCTCACTGCCAACAGCCTAATTATGCACTCGTGTCCCATGTCTCTACCTTTTGAAACTTGAAAATGTTGTAATTCAGTGGAGGGAGTCTCTGAATAAAATTGAATGTGTCTTTGTGCTTTGTGCGCTTAGTAAAATCTTAACATATTCTGATTTGAGTGTTGTTGCTTGCAAGAAAACAGCCAACGAAAGAGTTAAAACTGATTGTTACACTTTCAGCAAGATTAGGGATCATTGCTGAGCAGTGCTATATTTACCTATTAGAGTTCTTCTTTACAGGTTCCAGCACTGAGCACAATGGCAAAGGCTGGAGAGAATCTCTGATGGATTAAATATGTTGACAGCAATTTTGAAGGGCCTTTACCCACATGATGTGGGCATTTTGCTGATTACATTGTTGCTTTTTAATAAAAGCTTCTCTCTCTCTCAACTTTTGCAAAGTAATGTTGTGAAAATATTGTAGATCCTGAGGAACGAAAGTTTGTTGATGAACTGTTTTCCCACGTCGATAATTTTCCACCAACGATGTGTATACTTATTCAAAGGAGACTCAGCAAAAAACAAGCTGGTAGGATTTGAAACTTGCTTACTTGTTTATAATGGACATTTTGAATATGTATATATATAAAAGAAATTCACGGAAAAGTTTTAATTTGTCACAGGTCCCAGCTTTTGATTACTTAGAGAAGGCCCTGAATTTGATGATGGCCCATTCTTCTTGGACAGACGACTAGACAACAAAGAATACTCTAAATACATACACCATATTTATTTGAAATAAATGGCTTGTTAATATTAATAAAACCCATGCTTATTAATATACATATGTACGCTGCTAATACTGACGACCATACAGCATATAAATGAATATACTTAATGTTATTAAATTCACATATTAACATCATCAATCGACAAGAAATATTAAAAATACTTAAATAGTAAGTATATTAACTATTTTTACATCAACAATATTTTACCAATCAGATCAATTATCTCTATCTTCTCTTAACATTTACCCTGTGTAGGTGTATATACAGCTATCTCCGTACGGGTTCTTGTCTTCACTGGCCAATACAGAGGAAGCGGAGCGAATAACGCAGTCCAAAGGGGGTTTGTGGGTTTGCAATGATGAGCTGGCGTACAGAGTCTGGATGCTGAATGGTGAGACCTGACCAGCTATATATCAAGAGCCTTGCGGATATCAAAGTCAAGGACTATGGCCTAATTCTCCGTGCTCCGTAAACGCAAAGAAACATAACACGAGACCAATTTGTCATTCTGGCATCAGACGGGGCAATGCATCCACATATTGAATTCATTTTGAACTAACGTCACGTTTGAAAGATCAATTATGGATTGTTCTTCAGGTTTGGGAGCGTGATTTTGAACCAAGAGGTGGTGGAGATTGTTTCTTCAGTAGTGGATAGGAAAAGGTAAAAAGATTGTAATGCTGTTCGGGGCATGGAAATATAAGAAACGAGGTATTGCAATGGATGATATTTTCGCTATTTGGTCTCTTCTTTCACTCTCTTCATCGTCCTCAAAGGTGGAGTAATAATTTGAAGGGATTTCAAACCCAGGTTTCGTATTTGGAATGAACGAAAACAAGGGCTGCTTCTTATTATTGTGTTCAAGGTTAAAGCATCACTTTGTATGTTATATATGTCTGGTGTTAGCCGCGACAGTCTAATATAATTATTACACAGAGAGAGCCCAGAGTTCAAGTGACCTAATAGTAACTTGCATTATTACAGGTAACCTTGGTTGCATCTTGTTTGCAACATGATGATTTCATTTTCATGTAATGGCATTTTACTATCACCAAATTACTTATGTTGTATACAATTATAACATAAACTACCCGATACTATTCAATGCATTTGTTAGTAAATATTTACATTAGAAATTTCAAAATTTTATTCAATGTGGTGGAGAACTAATAACAAAGAATGAAGAAGAATGAGATAACTCCACACTAAATTTTAAAACGCCAGGAACTTTCCAATTCAAATTCTGATGGATAACAAATCGTGATTAAATCTAATTTTTTTTTCGGCAATATTGAGAAACTCAAAAGATATATGCATAATTTTACATAAGGATGAAATATTCCAAACTTGATTAAAGAAGAATGCTTAATATATGTAACTTGTACATTAGTAATTTATTTTGTGGTAGGAAAGTGGGACAAAATAAAGACAAAACAAAATTACCATAATTATGGATAACGAGAATAGAAATTATCAATTGCATACTTGCATTATCAAATTTACTACAATACTTTCTTAAGATATCAGTCATTCATCTAAGTCGACAAAATATACCTTCGTCAATTACCTTAGCTTCCATGGCTTAAATATTTACTTAATGCTATGAAGAATACATATTATAAGATACAAATGATAATTTAAGATATAACAAAAAAATTGATAATCATGAAATTAATCTATATCAAGCAGCTTTTTGATTAGATTCATAATTTTTATAAATATTAATTTATAAACTAATAATGATTTAGCTAAAATTAACAGGGAGTTAATTAAGAAATTAAAATTAATATGATTTGTTAATAACAAATGATGTTTTTGTTAACTTATATATGACTTTAGTAAAAGGTGAAACATTGGTGTTATTACATCAAAATACTTGATATTATTGCAGATGTTTAGATTAAATTTTTATTAGAAAATTATTTTAAGTTAAGAACTAACTTTTTAAATTGAAATTGTCAATTTATTAGACTTAACTTTCATTGTAAAGTTCACTTGGAAAATATTACCCTGATATGACAATTAAATTTTATTATGCCCAACATATCTAGATGTTATTTCAATTAATTTTAATAAGTTCAGTTTCAGATGTAAAACCTGACCTCAATTAAATCACATATTAACCGAATATTGTTAACATGTTAAATCTAACGACTGACATCGAATCAGATACGATCAGATCATTCAGGAGGGTTCGGGTTCAGGGTCTCATCTCTTTGGCCCCTGCATATTGCTTGTTCCCCAGCAGCTTTCTTTCTAGTAACTGGAAATATATCAAGGATTATTGATTTAATTTTGTAATGTGCAATCTGCTTTTACTCTTTTACAGTTCTGACCTGACAGATGTAGACGTCTCTAGGCACCTATTCGCTGAGCTGTTTCAGAATGGAGAGAGAAAATATTGACATTTCACACCAACACACAATACACCCACTTTCGCGGTTCACTCGATCGAGAAATAAAAGGGCAGAGGTACGTCACCCACTTTATTTTTATTTATTTTTATTTTCACTAAATCCATATTATTATATACCTTCATTTGTCTATTCGTTTCCCATTCTGCCCTTTGCCCCATCTTTTATACAGTGTCGTAATCATTTTTGTAATTATAGTTAGTTAGTTTATATGTTAAAACTAGTCTAGTAGTTAATTGATGCTTAATTTATTATATGAGGACACACCTTTGTAGATGCTCAATGGCTCATTGGGTAAGTAAGGCCCATGGTTTATGTCAGGTTACTGTGTCGGTTTAGATTTATTTATTTTGTTTAGACTGCCTAGCAATATTACGTCGATACATGTCGTATATGCCTAAGAAAAGCCACTAAGTTTTTTCTTTTTAAAAAAAATTCTTTACAAGTAATTAAATCATTGGCGATTTTTCAAACATATATCTTTTCTCAGCCTATAACTTTCATTCAAATTAATAGAATCAAAAATCCCAAACCCAAGTTTATATCTGTCAATAATAAACCATTACTGTAGTTAAAATGTAATAATAATTACTAAGTTTGACCTCTTAGTGTTATAATTTTTTAATTAACAACAACAAACAACAACAATAATAATAATAATAATTTCTTATGTTAACTTAATTGTTAACTTTAGAGTTACATATAGAGTCATAGGATCAGTGTCTACAATAATATTAATGGCATATTTAAAATCTCATGATATTTATAATTTTATTCATTAAATCATGATATCAATTATTTATTTAATAAATTATGAATATAACTAATTATAATATTTTTAAACTAAGAATTAAATGAATTTAAAATCAACTTCGTTATTTATAAAACATAAAATTTTAAGTTTATTTTCAGAAAAATATAATGTATGTATTGTGTAGCATTTCATCGTACGCTATCAACATTCATCTCTTAATCATATCATATTTTAAGGCTCGTGCTTGTACCCTAAAGTTTCATCTAATCTACATCGTGTCTTAATCAAATAAATTCCATGACACTAAAGTGTTGGAATCATAGATATAAACGTCAAGTTTTATAATTAAATCCTTATCACTTTATTTTGTTATATCTGTTAACAAAGCAAATGAGAATTTTGTGATAATGATTTTTGTTTAAACTAAGGAACCGCTTTTAAAGAAAGTAAGACTAAGACTAACTACCAGAGCCATTACTCTCTTTACTGGTCGGTATCACGCTCACAAGATTAAGTAGGAGAAGGGCTTCTACTCACAAAAAGATTATCATGGGTATTTAAACGTTTTATATTAAAAATATTTTCCTCATGAACGCAGTTTGGAGATGGACATCCTCTCCCATAGGGTTATTTGTCCTGCAATTTAATTTTGCTGTAATTCAAATGTGAATAATGTCTTAACTGGGAGTATCCATCAGAATATCAAGATAATATTTCTATTACAATAAGAATTGTCAGAAATATTCGGCAGAATGCAGTAGAATCAACATTAATCGCGATTCAAAAAAAATAAGTATTTTGATGTCATACACCAATTGACAACACATTTCTTCGGAAATTATACCAATAATATACGATATCTAAATCGGTAATATAAGCGCAAATTGGAAAACAGGAGTATTAACCTCCATTAATGTTGCACTTAAAATCATAAAATTTAAATTGTGCTCGCCACAAAGGTATTCAAAAATTTGTTATATATAATAATTTATAACATAATACAGCTTAGTTGGTTCCATCATTTTTTTATAAATAAAATTGAAATCAAACTGAACTGAGTTTTGTCTGCTTCCTCGATTCAATTTTCTTGCTTTAGCTTTGGTTTTTCTAAACCGAAATTCCTCTATATATTTTGTTTTTTCTTTTCCTGCTTTTGATTTTACGAATTGATTTGTTTTTAATTTTGAAGAAACCAAACCTCTAGTTAGCTTTTATTTTTGGCAACAAATGATTTTTTTTTATACCCCTCATTGATATCAAAATTTTGTAGTGTACGAAATTGTATTTGTAGTTATATGTTGTCTTAATTTAGGCTTGACTTGTAGGCATTGACCCATACATTAATTAAACTTACTTTATATTTAAAGCCATATACATAATGATTGATGATCATTATCCTAATAATACATCGTTATTAATTTTTTTAAAAAGAATATTCATGTAAACTTTAAATATTGTTAAGAGGATAATTCCATCAACAAAAAAGACGACTGAATATTAGCCAAATAGGTTGTTTTTATTAAAAAACATTTATAGAGATATGTGAGTAATAAAATGTATTTTGGGCAGCCTAATTAGTACCTTTAAACTTTTCATTTTAGAAGCATTGAGTTTTTCTTTGGCTTTTTATTGTAATTTTGAATTTTGAGAAACTGAGGATCTTCATAGAAGTCAATTAATACCCATGCCTATTAGGCGAATTAGGCCTCGAAGCATGATTACTTAATTGCGTGCTTATTTTCGTTTACTTATTATTTCAAGTAATTTATTAAATTAATCTTTAATTAAATTTGCTAAGACTAGGTGGTGAGAGATAAATCAATCATATTTTTATCTGTATTAATTTATAGGTTATACATCGATACATGTAAATTTTTTTAAAAGAAATTTATTAATCTATGACCTAAAAAAAATATACCAACTGTTAAGGGTTAAAAAAATTAGAATTTTTACGTAATTCAAATTTATTTACTTCTCCAAATTCATCTCATACTGAAATTCCAAGGAAAATATACTAGAAGAGCAAGAGTTATAGGGTTAAAAAAATGAAAATAGGGCTCTCTCTGTTTTCAAGGTTCTGTTTTTCGTTCGGTGATTGCAAATATTTAAATCAGAATTTATGACGGTACACGGCACCTGGTGATGAGACTGTTAGGGCTTATCTTTATTCAGTTAGGCTTAATTTAGAATTTGTGGTCCTTATATATAGATCAATAGTGTAAAAAGTAAATAATCTGAAATTTATGATGCACTAGGACATGATTGTGATAAATGAGCTTTTTATGTATCCCAGAGGCTGATTATTATTTTATTACATTGAAGATTCAGTTATTCTTGCAGGTCTTGTGAATCAACAGCGGATTTAGTTAGGTAGGTAATACCTGGACTTCAAGACACTAAACGAATGGAGCATTTTTATACCTCACAATCAGTTTTTTTTTAATAAAATAATTCATCAAAACACTTTATAGCCTGGTCATGCTGGTAAAACACTAAGCCGCAACTTTAAATTCAGTCGACGAGAACCCTAACAGTCACTGTGGCTTGGGTAGAAATGAATACAGCCTTTGTATGGGCAATGCTACCCAGAAACAAGAAGAACCCAACCAAACTAAACGATGATGAAAACCATATACACCAAGAGATTTATTCGTTTCTGAGTAGGTTTCCAGAAACCCGGAACCTCTCTGTTTCTACAAACACGGCACCTTTGTTTCTATCTCATTTTTCCATTTGCGATTGTAAAAATCTAAATCTAAATTTTTTGATGCACCACACTGCACCTGCTAGGATGATTGTTGTTTGGCTTATCTTTTATCTTTAATTATGAATTAGACTGTGATCGTAGGGAAGTGCTCATGAAAGATTAACAGAATAATGTGGAAAAGAAAAGAACGCCTCTTAATTTTGACTTCACGTTGCAGTAAACTGTCCTCTTATCATCTCTGCTTAGTTTGTGTGATTGGTAAATAAATATTCTTTTCTATCTACTCTTTATTTATTTATTTTTTAATTTTTAACCTATTGTTCTGTTCTTTCTGAAGTTGCCTTTAGAAATTATATGATCACCTGATCAAATCCCTCAGCATACACATATACAACATAACTAACAAAGAGTTAGTCACCGCAACCACAGTTCCCTGAAGTTATTGAATTTATTGGTCTCAACAATACCATATATAAGTCGCTTATGAGAGAATTTGCGCCCCTGGCTTGTTTTACTTAAGATGCCAGCAGCAGACGTATTAAAGCGCTGTTTCCCACACCGTGTATTCCCTCTGTGAACACTCATGTCACACTCAAAAAAAACATAAACATAATCTATTAGTGTGGAATTTATTATTTATCATACTAAATTGAAGATTTGTTCATGCAATTAAAGGATGAGGAGTTTACTTTCGTCAAATACAAGAAGAACAATTTGTAAATAGTGTCCATGAAAGTTTGAATGAAGAATGATCTATTTAGAGACAGAGCACAATAGTAGGCTAAGATTGTATCTGATGTTATTGCTTTAAAGCTTGGTCGAAGAATACATTTTTAGAAGTTAAACTAATGCGCAATGTGTAATAATCAAAATTAAGATCAATAATGACTGATCAGTTATGCTTTTATTATTTGTTTATTCGTCCACAACTTATCCTTCCTCATTAAAATGCTCATGTCATATTTTCTATATACATAAATGCCATTCTTCATTCAAGCTTTCTTTCTTTATCTTTATCTGGCATCTTACAAATCTTATCCCTACCAAGTTACGCATTGCTAAGGTTAATCCGATTCTGCTCTTTCTACCTTGCAGCACCTAAAATTATTCTATAATAACAGGTATTTAATCGTTAAAACTTCAACTTAATTATTTCATTACAGCATATGAAACGGTGAGCCATAACCTAGTACTTTCTTTTAATTAATTTATTCACTGTATTTTATTAAGCGTTTTTTTTCTTTGTTCTTGATTATTGCAACTTCAAAATTAAATCTTAAAAATCGGCATAAAAGGGTACGTGATTAAGCTCCTCCTCTTTTGCAATTCAGCGTTACTCCATCAATTCATTCTTTAATTGCAGTTCTTACTTAATATCCGAAGCGAATAGAGGAGGTCATCGACTTTCTTGACCTCATATAATTAAAGAGGTATACATGTTCTAAACTTTAATAATATCTTTTCATAGTGCCTCCATTTTAGTTTTTCATCTACTTTCCAAGAAAAATTTCTCTGTTTGTTTAATCTGTTGGTTTTGCTGGCTTGAAAGTTATTGTTCATTGTCAAAGTCTGTAATTCATTATTGAGGTATACATGTTTCAAACTAGTGCTTTCTTTCAACTTAATTGGGTTGAATAAATTTTGAAGTTATTTTTGCCTGATCCATTTCTTGTATCTCACTGCATGCTTCTTATTAAAGCTTCTGTCTTTTGTTCTTGGATCGGAAACTTTAAACAATCTAAAAATCGGGTATAAAGGTGCTGGAGTAAGTCTTCTTCTTTTGCAATTGTTACTTCTTCTTTCAGCTTTTACTCACAAATTCTCTGCAGTTAACAGTGATCTTTTGCTCACTAAAATTGTTCTTAATAATTTCTTTAATACCAGTTCTTACTTAATATTCAAGGCGAATAGAGAGCCCACCAACTCTTGATCCCAAATAATCAAAGAGGCACATGCTCCTAAATCCTCTAATAATTTCTTTTAACAGCAGTTCTTATTTAAATTAATTTCCATCTATATTTTCCAACAAAAATTTCTCCGGTTTGTTTTTTAATTTATCATTTGTTGCTTGAGTTGTAATTTATTGTTCATTTGTAAGGTCTGTGTTCTTATTACTAGCTTTGGTTATTTTGAATCATCTTCCCAAAAAAAGAGGTTTCAAAAGCGTGGTTTTTTTTTCAGACTTCAAAACCTCCTCTGAAGATAGCCTGAAAAACAAGATAAATCAATTTCAGCAACTAGTTTTATTGAAATTTTTTGTTTTGGTTTGCCTGAAATCCCACAAAAAAATTTATGTAAGAAAAGAGTTGATGAAAAAGAAAATAAATCCCGTGTTTTCATTCCCCTTTTTTTCTTGTTTGTGAAGAAAATTTATATATTCAAACTTTTTATGATTTCCATTGGGGCTTTATTAAGAAGAATTAGAAAATCAAAATTTAAATTTACTCCTTCTGCATTGAGAGAAAATGCAATTCTAAATTTAACTTTATGCGCTGATATTATTATGTTCTAAGAACTGATAGTAATTTGGTGACAAAAAAAAAAAAAAAAAGAATTTCAAGGTTTTCACATCACAAATGCCAGCTTGGGGCACGGCTATGTGGAACTTAATTTTAACCAAGCATCATTTGTGGGAAAGAATAAATGAAATAACAAAAGAAAGCGTTGGCAAAAACAAAATAAACCTTCTTTATTTATTTATTTTGTTTCTTTTGTTCTTGAATATGCATTAACCAAACTATATATTATTGATCTTACTTTGATGATTTATTGTTTAGTTTCTCTCTAAATGATATTTGTGCTCTGGTATTCTTGCTTTATGAAAGGAGTAATTCAATCACAAAGTGCATGCGGATTAAAAAATGCACATAATTATTCTATATATGCGTCAAAGAGGCAATGTAATAACTAAATACAGATGAGCAAAAGTGTGCTTGATTAATGGCTTTCTTCTGCAAGTCATTGTTATTTTCCTCCGTCAACTTTTCTGCCACACACATCTTCTCAGTAAGTTACACAGTGATCTTTTTTGCCTTTCAAGTTGTCTTTAACAAGTGAATAGAGAGAGCTCACCAACTCACAATTTTCTAAATCCTTTAATAATTTTATTTTTTTATAGTAGAATCCCTGATCCTGGATCTTGACATCTGTTCTTCATAATTTCCATCTATTTTCCAAGAAAAAAATTTCTGGTTTGTTTTAATATTGAATTTACTTTGCATGAGTTTAAGTTATTGTTCATTGTTAAAGCCATACTTTTATTATATTGCTTGTTTGTCATTTTATTTGATTTACTTAGCATATCTAAGTTTACTTGAAGATTAAATATCAGTAGGAAAGCCCTTTTTCTAAAGCAATATACAGATTTTAGAATAGGCTTATAATGCCATGAAAAATGCTTTATCATTGTAGTATCTTATTATATTAATAATCTAAGTCAACCAATCCGTAATAAGTTCAAATTCACTAAAATTCCAAAAAGGATTGCTTTTAAGGAGCATATATACTATTAAATTTGAAGAAGATCTTCAGGCAGAATTGATTAAAATTCAGCCAGCTTTCAAAACAACCAACTAAACGAGTTCAAGTAATAGAGTCAATTGAACAAATTCATCACGCAGCTTGTTTAAGCTTCTTCAGAAATTGAATTCCATTAGAAATTTTCCCATGAGTTGACTATTACATCCAAACAAGACTACTTATATAGGAACAAGAAGAGTTAAGGAAAAAAATTGGTAAACAAGATCTATTCTCTTGTTTTCATACGATCCTCGATTGAAAAAAATTTTCTCTAAATTTTATAATTTTCCATTAAGGTTTATATTTAAATAAAGAGTTGAAAAAATCTAATTTTAAATGCATGCATTGAATGATTATTATTATTATTCTCAAATTGTTACAATATCAATTAAATAACGAATAGAGCATTGATCTTTGTTAAAAATGATCATGTTTCATTTATATATACAAAACAAAAGATGGGGTCACACTTAAGTCTTTTTGCACGATTTGTATTACCACTCATGGTCTCTTTACTCATACTCGTCTGCAGTTAATATTGATCGTGCTTGCTCTGCCCATATATTCATGGAGGCTGCAGGAAGGCATTAACTCTTTAATAATTCAACAGGTACATTTGTCCAAGAAAAATAGCTCTTTGTTTGTTTTAATCTTTGTCATTAATTTTCTTTAACTGTTCATTGTTAACTTTTGCCTTATGGTAATATTAGCAATAATTTGCATCCATCTCACAATTTTTTTTAAATTGTTGGTTTTATATCCAGACCCTTGAAACCTTTTTTAAAAAAGTTGTTGGTTTTATATCCAGGCCTCTAGCTCATTTTAATTTATTTGAATCTTAATTTTTCCAACAGCTAATATATATATATATATATAAAAGCAACAGGCTAGGCAATGGCTGCAGACCTGGTTTCCGCCACTTTTTCCGGCATTGCAACAGAAGGTGCAAAAGGCATTGTTCGAACCGATTATGCGGTGATCTCTATGTGTTCAAGTACCCAGAGCCACATAGACGAGCAAAAAGATCAAGTGAAGGGGTTGGAAGGTATAAACGAAATGGTGCAACAACATGTTAATCATGCTAATTTCGACAAGGGGAAGAGATTTACTGTAGGGTTGTCAAAGACTGGCGAAGAGGGTTGAATCTACGGAGGGGTTGCAAAACGCCCATTGATGAAGAAGGATGGAGCCAAGAAGTCCTGGGTGCTCAAAGGATTGTGTCCAAATTTGTTGTCTCGTTACAAACTCAGTAAACGAGCAGCAAAGGCCGCAAAAGATGCTGCTAATCCCATCAAGGCTGCAAACTGAAGAGTGATGTTTCCTACTGTCCTGCCCAGAGAGCGCCCAGAATATGCAAGTGAAAGATTTCGAGGCCTTTGATTCAAGAATGAAATTATTTCAAGATGTTGTGGAGGCATTGAGGGATGATAAGTTCAACATAATTGGGGTCCACGAAGGGCGTATGGCGTGGGTAAAAACCACGCTAAATCAAGAAATTGCAAAGCAAGTTATGGAAGATAAGGTGTTCGATAACGTCGTTATGGCTGAGGTAACACAGACACCAGATCATCATAAAATTCAAGACAAACCTGCTTCCGATTTAGACATGAAATTTGACCCGGGAATGATAGCAAATACGACAGAGCAAAACAACTACGTCAAAGATTGAAGAAAGAGAGCGAGTCCCCATTATATTAGGGATAATATTTTGACAAAAACTTGAGTTGAAGAAATTGGAATTCCTTCTGGGATGTTGATGAGAAAGATAGAAAGGTTGGAATCTCCTTCTGGGATGTTGAGAAAGTTAGAAAGGGCGATGATCTGAGAAGATGCACGATAATATTGACGTCTAGAAGTCTAGATTTATTGTGCAAATGATATAAAATCTCAGAAATTTTCTTGGATCGATGCTTTATCAACAGAAGAAGCATTGCAGTTATTTGAGAAGATAGTGTGATCCAACAAAAATATCTGATTTCAACCATAATGTGAGAGATCAAAGAAAATGGGTGTGGAGGCTGCCAGTTGCAATTGAGTAAAGTTGCAAATGCTGAAAAATAAGGGCTATTTGAAGGATGCGTTGAATCAGCTAAGAAGATCGATGCAAGAGAAATTCACGGATGCAAGAAAATGTACACCCATAAAAATTGAGTTACGAGTTGTTGGAAAGTAAGGAAGCACTATGTTCCTTCTTTGTGGTCTACACAGTGAAGGTCATACAAGTGTTGCTTCCCCACATTGAGATGGTGGGTTGGCTAGTCTGTTTGAAAATGCTTACAGATTGGAAGAAGCTAAGGAGTAGAGTGCATCGGTTGATCGACAATCTCAAATCTTCATGCTTATTGTTGACAAGATGCTGAGGATGAAGTTAAATGCATGACGTCATTCATGTTGTTGCTGTTGCATCAATTGCCGCAGAGGAGCGCATGTTTATATTCCAAATGTTGCTTACGTGGAGAAAAGATGGTAAGAGACAATGGAAAGATCCAATTGCCATTTCATTACCCCAGAGATATTCAAGAGCTTCCCGAAAGGTTGCAATGTCCCCGTTCCAGTTACTTTTGTTGTTTTCAAAGTGTTAGCTCATTGTCGCAAATTTCAGACCTCTTTTTGAAGGACAGAAGAACTCAAAGTTTTTAAGTCTTACTAGAATTCCTTCTCTTCATTACCTTCATCACTTGTCGCCCCCATTAACCTTCAAACATTGTACAGTTTAGACTGGTGCCAATTAGAAGATGTAGCGGCAATTGGACAGCCAAAGAAATTAGAGATTTCAGCTTTCGAGATTCCATATCAAGAAAAGTTGCTACATGAAATTGGACAATTTGATGCGGTTACAATTACAGATTTGAGCAATTGTAGGAGCTTGCTTTGTAGTGATAGCACCAAATGTCATATCAAATTTTCTGATTGGAAGAACTATATATGCTTCTGGCAGCTATTGCAGTGGGATGGTTGCTGAGGAAGTACCGCCAGTCTTTGCTGAATTGAAGGGCCACGCTTAACTACTTTGAGATACACTTTGGGATGCCCACCTGCCGCAGGATTTGGTCTTCAGAATTGCTAAGACAGGATGTTTTTATAGAAAAGTGCAAGCATGGCGCGTTAATTCTGAAACATCAAGATTGAGGGAGCCCATGGGGTTAAAAGCGTTAGCACTTTTGGAGGAATTATGGGACGAAAATGTTGCTGGTTAAGATATCAGTCTCCATGAACTTGAAGGGGGTGTCGGAATCGTTGTTCATGAATTAGATGATGGGAAGGTTTCCACGATTGAAGCATCTTTGGGTAGAAAGTTGTTCTGAGATTTTGCACATTGTCGGTTCAGTTAAAGGACATAAATCATTGTACAAGTCTTTCCTAGTTGGAGTCATTGTCTCTTAGCTATTTGAACAATTTGAGACAATGTGACAGCCAACTCACATGAAGATCAATCTTTTCAGCAACTTAAGACGATTATAGAAGCAAACCGTCAGAAATTGAAACATCTTTTCTCATTCTCCACGCCAAAAACCTACTGCGGCCATAAAAGGTAGAAGTGGATAATTGAGATCTTATTCAAAAGTGATTTTTGGTAAGTGTTGAAATTAAGTATTGGTGGGATAATGGGCTTTGCTCAATTATTTTGAACAAAAACAACAAAGATTTCTTTTCAATTATGTATATATTGTTTATTTGTTTGTTTATAGAGAATCCTGACAGGAAACCAACAACTTCTTTGGATTCAACGAAATCATTGTTGATGAGGATACCCCCCAAAGGTGATAATTTTCATTCAATAATTAATTGATTAATTATTACATCACAAGATTAATCTTCGCTCATCAAAAGAATATTATACTAGGATTTGGTTGTACTTGAAGGAACAAAATGTACGGATTTTTCTTGCAGGTTATTCTTCCGAGCTTAGAGGAATTGAATTTCTAATTTAGGAAACATCAAAAATTATGGGCCGATCATAATCAAAGAATGTACTGTTGTCGAATTTAACAAATGCTTTGCTTGTCATCGTATGAAGCTGGTATCTGTTTTCGTAAGCCCAGGTTGGCTAGTCTTTGCAACTCCAGCATCTTTGAGATGTTTACTAAGCAATTGTTTGAAGTCAATGGGTAGTCGACACCACGGGGTGGCTGAAAGAGAAGGAAAGTTGATTGAATTAAAAAGTTTTTCCAACCACACTCCCTGCAGCCTGATGGGGTTTAAACCAATAAGCTTGCCAATATGGGACATATTCATTCAGATTTGGTTGGAATTCCTCTTTGCTAAACCTCGAGATTAGTAGGTGCAGTATATGTTAAGATTCATCTCTACGAGCCTACCGAAGACACCATTCATTCTTGAAATGCAACCTCTCTCTTTGACGAAAGGATTTTATTTTTAATAAAAATATTAATTTTAGTCACAACACTTAATTTGTCTTTTCCCTTTGAGTCTTCAAATTTAGTTAATATCTGCCTCCAATTTAGTTATCAATTGATAATGCCATTAATTGATTAATTAGTTATTTAATCTTAACTGCCAGGTAACGACTTCCTTTAGTTGAGGTATTGTATATTAAGTCGATGGACAATTTGAGAAAATATGGCACCACCAGCTTCCTTCGAGTCTTTTCAGCAAATTGAAGAATTTGGAGATAGAACGGTGTAACAAACCTTCAATGAATATTTTCCTCCATTGGTAAGGTCACTGTATTCATTTCTGATTTTTTTATCCCAGATAAAATTCAACAATTTTTTAACCATTTTTAAAGTGTTTACAAATGATAAGCCACTAATTATTTATTTTAGTATTGTGTCTTTTGAACCACCACTCTGAAATCTACGTTTAAAGTTGCTGGTTTTTCAATTTAATTGTTTTTGCCTCACATCTTAATAAGTACGATTTTCAAAAATTAAAGGATCGTCTCATCTTATAGGTTCACAAATTCATCTATATATTTCTCCTTAATTCTTCACGTTTCGATTGAAAAATAAAAGTCTTCAAATTTAATTAATATCTCTAGTTTAGTTACGAATTGATTATGCCATTAATTAACCACAAATTCATGATTATTTAACTGACCTCAATTGATTGTAAAGAAATTTCTAGTCTGGGAAGTACTTAATAAAGATCCACTTACAGCAGTCCTCGTTGACAGTATTAAAGTTCTTTTTCAATTTTTTTTTCCATTTTAATATATATTAAAAAAGGACCAAGGAAATGGTCCTTTTTTAAAAAGAAGGAATAGTTTAAATTTTATAAATTTATGGCTTAAAAACTGATATCAAGATGCAAAATAAGTCTAAAAAATATTTGAATTGCTCAAATTCTTCGCCCTAATACTCAAATAGTGTAAATGCATTTTTATTATCTTTTGTTTATCTGGCTTTTATTTATTTATTTATCTTGTTACTTTTTTGTTTAACAAAAATATCTAGTTGAAGATATTCTTACATTTTTACTTTTTTAATATACACACATGCACACACTTTGCTTATTTTCAGGTTGGAATTAATTCCTAGTAGTCTGGTGAATTCCAGTATCATGTGGAGCAAGATAAGAAACGTATTATGTTGAGAAGAAGCGAAGAGAATCGATTGCTTTCAACAAATTAAAAGTTTTGGAACTTGATTATTTACAAGGTTTTACCAGCTTTTATTTCAGAATTATACTCGAATTCCCATCACTGGAACGGAGTTTCTGTGACATCTGTCCAGACATGAAGACTTTTTCCCTGGGAATCTTATCCACACCAAAGCTGTACAAAGTGCAAGTTAGTAAAAATGAAGACAGTGAATTGTACCATCGAAGGCAATCTAATTCCACTATACACAGAAGTATGTTACAAAAGAAAATGGTATGTGCTCATCGATTCATCCAAATTGCTCATGCATCTCCCTTGGCACTTGCACATTAAACATATGTTACAAAAAAGATGGTCTGTAAAGTTAATCGATTCACCCAAATTGTTCAGTTCACAAAATATCTTAGATTATAATTCAGTTATGAAATAAAATAACTACAATAATTATAGTCAAATGAATACTTCTATTAATTCTTAAATTATGTTACGTGTCACTATTTAGTCTCATATTACATTCAAAATTTATAAAAAAGCAGTTGTCTCATCGTAGAAGCACCAAACCAACCAATCTAATCCAAGATAATTATCATCAACCCAAAAATAATTACATTATATTGATATTAAAATTTGCATATCAAAACGAGCTAAATAAAAAAATGAAAATAAACTCAAACAGACTCCAAACCAACTGATGTTGCAGCTCCAGTGTTGTCCTGCTTCCACCGCCATGGGAGTTTATGGTAAGTCTGCTGTCGATGAGTGAGTAAGATAAGGTTCCAAATCAATAAGTTCCAATTCTCCTTTCCGTAATTCAAAAACAGAAATTATATATGTAAATCATAGAGTGCAATTTATGCACTTAAGTTTTGTATTGTTTACTTTCTCTTAATATCGTTGTTTTGCATTAATAATAATTTCATTTACTGTGTTTTACATTTTCAGAAATTCTATTGATTTATGAAAATTGAGGTATAAGATGATGTTTAAAGATGATTGTTCTCTTGGAGAAATTTAGAGCGCCAAGAACTTTTTATTGATAAGCATGTATGCCAAGGCAACAATTCAAACCCGTAGCTTAGCTTGTATTTTTGTTTTTTTTGGTTATTTTTGTAATTTAATTTAATATTTCAGATATTAGTATTTATTTTTAAATAGAATTTAGAGAGAAGAGAGAGAGTATTTAAGTGGAGGAATCTATTGTGAAAAAGGGGATTTTTTGGATTGGAGAAAAGAAACCCTAGATCAATTTTCTATTCTTCTATGAGAACTAAACCCATTTTTCTGGTCAAGGTTAATGAAGCTTTGATTCATCATACAAAGGAGATCTTTCTTCGTGCTTTTAAATTGTTTTTTATTACTTTTTTGTATTTGTTTATTCTTCCTAATTATTTTCATGATTATGTTTCGTTAATTGTGTAATCGCCACTCATTTAATTACATACCTTAATCTATTGTCAATTAAAATGATTCATCGACATTTAAGAATTTGATGTTTTGGATAAATAACATAGTAGAAGCCAGTTGTAATAAACAATCTAATTTAAATGAATCATCATACGGGTTGATTGTGGATTCGGGTCTCTCTCGGTTTTTCAGTCGTCAATTGATTAAATTCTATGATCAGTATCTAGGGTTGTCTATTGATTGTGGAAATAACCAACGGCGTGTAATTTTGGTTATCACTGCTAAGGAGATTACATGAGGTCTCAAGAATATAATCCCTATTCATGAAAGTAATAATAATCTATATTTGAATCAACGACGTAGAGATTAATCAAGTTCGAAAGTTAATTCCTTCAACCGTAGCTTTCCCAATTTGAGTTACAACTTTAATTGCATTCTTGTTATTTTTAATTTGATTTTCATTATTTTCAACAATTCCCCATTTTACGCTTTCACGCTTCAAAAGGATTTAAATAATTACCGATCTCGTGGACACCGCTTTCAATTACTATACATAATTTATTTAGAGTAGGAATTTATTTTTGCTACACCCATCAAATTTTGGCGCTGTCGGGATTGTCATTTATTTAATCCTTTTACGCTTTTACTGGTACGGTTCGTTCTTCTCGCAGTACACTTTCGCTTGATCCGAATTGAGAAGATACCACCGAGATGAGACAAAGATTAAAGCGAGCTAAGCAACGATCCTCGCCGCTTTTGCTTTTCTCAAATGACATGGTCGATGAATAATCATCTAATTCGTAAGAACAAGTGATGGATGAGCTGCACCCGAGAAAGAACTCCTAGAGAGTTACCGAATCCAGATTGAATCAACAACCACTCGCATTCAATATGCGAGGTAAATTTTAATTAAACCGTCTTATTCTATTTATTACCCAAGTTTCATGGTTTCAGTGAAGATCCTCATAAACATCTCAAGGAGTTTCAAGTGTTAGTGTTCAAGTACGAGACATGAAGCGATCAAGAGCGCATTAAGTCATGTTTTTCCGCTCTTCAGAGATGGGCTTAGCTAAAGACCGTTGTATTACTTGCCTCCGGATCGATTACAATGGAACGATTTGACAGGCCTCTAGAAGTACTTTCTCGCCCAAGAGCGCCAACATCGAAAAGACATTATGGATTAGACAACTTCCTGGGAGACTTCTGAGTATCGGGAGCGATTCAAACAATTGTGTGTACCGCCCCGTCAAAGATCGATTGATCAACTTTTATTCAATATTTTACGAAGGACCTACATGATGGATAGAGGATAGATGCTAAAGCGAGGCGCAAGGAACAAGACCCCTACCAAGTGAGTTGATATCAAATATGGCCGCCAACGACAACAATTTGGCAAGAAAAGATGCCACTTCAAGAAGGTGAATGAGGTAAATATTTCTTCGTGAACAACGCTAGATAAAACTCACTTCTCTGTGGAAAAGTTTGTCAGTGTGCAAAAGATTGTGGTATTTGTTACAATACATTCAACCGAGATGTGTCCTACACTTCAAGAAGAACCCGAATGCTTCAATGCATTGAGGATTTGTGCATGCCCTGAGGAGGATCCTTATGCACAAACATACAATCCTGGAAGGATCATCCTAACTTCAGCTATGGAGTTAGTCAGATTCCCACAACAAGATTCCACCAAGACAACCAACACCTCCACAAAAACTCCAAGTCGTATATCTCAAGAAATTGTTAAATCACTACTAACACTCAACAATTTCAAGAAAGTAACCATAAAGCAAGCATTCAAAACTTGAGAACTAAATGAGTCAATTGGCTTACTCATGAAGTTCTGAGTCTCAAGGAAGATTGCCTTTCACAACTGAGGTGAATCCAAAGCAAACGTTAGTGTCACATCCTTAGTGAGATAAGAGCCTAGCAAGAAAGTGACAAAGCATGAAGATGAGCTTAGAAGAAATGAATTGATACCTAAATCTCAAGACAAGAACCCACCAAAGCGAAGCCTCACCTATTGTGATACCTCCTCCTTTCTGCCGACGGTAAAATCCAAGGATGAACAAGAGAAGACATCCTCGAGACATTTCGCAAGGTTGAGGTAAATATTCCTTTATTAGATGCTATAAAACAAATAATTCTCGAGCATGCTTAAAGTCCCAAACCGCAGTGGCACCTCCAAGAGAAAATTAAGAGAGATGAAAAGTTCATACTGGGGAGAATGTTAAAGCCTCCAAAAGAAACTACCTCCTAAGTGCATGATCCGTGTATGTTTACTATCCCTTGTAAAATTGGTAGTTAGAGTTGAAAAAGGCTTTGTTAGATCTAGAGCTTCTATTAATGTCATGCCTCGCTCCATTTATTCATCTTTGAATATTGGTCCATTAAAAGAAACCTGTGTGATAATTCAACCAATGAGCAGTCTAATGCATATCCTGCTGTATTAAGATGTCTTAGGCAAGTTAACGAGTTGGTTTTTCCGCTGATTTTTATGTACTTGATATAAGATGATAACTCTCTAATTCTATCCCAATTTTGCTGTGAAGACCTTTTCTTAAGACCTGCTAGACTAAAATGGATATACATAAAGTGGACCTCACTATGGAGTTTGATGGAGAGTTATGAATTCAATATGAATGCGATGAAATATCCTAGTGAGGAACATTCGGTATTTTCTGTGGATGTTATTAACCCTATAGCGCAGGAAATTTTTTACAAGGAAAAGACGAAGACATTTCATGATAGAATGATTTTGAGAAAGGAGTTCTCTGTTGGTCAAAAAGTTCTTCTTTTTCATTCTAAGCTTTAAACTTTTTCCTGCAAATTACGCTTCTTGTGGTTGACCTTTATTGTTACTAATGTTTTTCCTCACGGTGCGCTTGAGATTCTAAGCCCCTCGATAAAGTTTTTAAAGTTAATGGTCATCGCTTAAAACCTTTTTACGGGTTTTTCGTGAATATTGTGGAAGATGGGCTATTCTCGAGTCCCAATTATGGAGATTGATGATAAATGTGTCTAGCCAAAGACATAAAACAAAGGCTGAGGCAACCTAAATGATTTGTTTGTTTTGGTTTTGTATATCTTCTTTAATTTTAATTCAAAAAAAAAAAAAATTTGCTTATTTCGTCGTAAGAAAATTTTTGATAAGCGCTCCACGCCTTTTAATAAGTATTTTTTTAAAGTAATATAGCTTTTAATTTAATAGAAAAGTACTTCCTAAATTTAATGTGTTTTATTTTGGTCAAGAAAATTTTTATATAAGTGCGCTCCATTTTATTGAAAGATTGAAATTTTTAAAGGTCTCAAAGTGATTCATCACTAAAAAAAAAATTATTATTTTTTCTTTTTTTTCGTTCCGTTATTTTTTTTTATTTATTTATTTATTTAAAAAAAAAAAAAAACCAAAATCGAAAATCATGCTCACTATTCATCGCTCACAAAATCCCTAATTTTCCAACTTGTTTTCTCCAACTTAAAGACACCAAAGAAACCAAAAACGCACCATCCGAGCGAGTAAGATCAAGATCCCAAGTAGCAGTAACTAGTAACCAAGAATTTCAAGAAGAAGAATCTGTATGCAATACACGATTTTAACACAGAACGTAACGCAAGACCAAAGATCCCGCTGAAAGCGATCCAAGAATTTGGCCAAGAACACATCAAGGCATCCTGCCCCATCAAGCAAGCTCCACCGAGCAAAGAATTCGAACGCGAATCAAATTTACCATTCCAAAGCGCGTGAATCAACCGTGACAAGATGGAGCGAACGATACTTCAAGAGTGGATTTATCCCACCATTTCCGCCAAGCCCATAGACGCATGAGATCAAAGCTCAAAATTCAGGGACGTTTCTTTTTGCCCTTAAGCTTTTATACTTAAGCTTTACTTTTTATGTGAGCTGTAATTATATTAACTTGGGGAGAATGTAAGTTCTTGGTGTGGGGGAGGGATTTTTGCATTATTGATGTCTGGAAGTATTATTTTCACTCTACTTATCTATTTTCATTCTACTCATCCTTAAATGATTTTGGAGTTAGTATGCTTCATATATTATTATTTTTCTTTTCTTTTCTTTCTCACTACTTTTTTCCCATCTATCTCAAATTATTTACATATATTTTTATTCTATCATACTCTTTCATCACTCACATTTTATCTTTCACTTTTCATATTACTACATACATCTTTCTCACTTCTTATCATTTTTACCTTTCTTTCACTCATACCTTCTTATCATTCTACACCACTATTGATGGTTGATTCATTTGAAGAGTGTACATGATTTGATGGCAAATTTACCAACTTTGTGAGGATTTGAGCCTATGAGCAACCACTTTGCTCTAATATTTTTGTTATGTGAATATCAATCTTAGTTTGTTTATTCTAGAACTTGCTTTGTTATGCATGTTGAAGCCGCATTACGGATTTTTGCATTAAAATGATAAGGGCAAACCATTTACCATTTTTCTATTCTCGATTTTCTTTTTTTCTCACCAAGACCTTGATTTATTATCTTTGTTTGAGCCTTAACCATTACCCATCTAATTTTCTCCGTCTACTTAACCATTTTTCTTCTTTTTGAGCCTTAATTTAAGGAGATTTTTGGACTCATTGTGTGGATATATTTTGTTGCTTTTTCTACCTTGTAATAAAGTTTCTTAATTAGATCAATAAGCATTATGCTTGAATTAAATTGTGCAAGGTTCGTTTCTTTTGTTTGATTCAAAAACAAAAAAAAAAGAAAAAAAAAACAACAAAAAAAAAGAGAAAAAAAAAAGAAAAAAAAAACAACAAAAAAAAGAGAAAAAAAAGAGAAAAAGAAAAATCGAAAAAAAGAAGAAAAAAAATGTTTACATTCTTGGTGACTTGAGTAGAAATAAGCATTTTGATATCATAAGTTCATTCAATGAGTTCATTCTTCTCATTTTGATCTCTTTTTCTTTCGTAAACCTTTCTTTTTCATTCAACCTATTTAACCCCATTACAACCCTTTTAAGACCCTTAGATTTTTGCATTTTATTCATGTTTTGTGGATTGAGATGTGATATATGAGCAAGCTTATGGTAATAGCATTCTTTGATTTGATTTGAGTGCATAAATGATACCCTAAACACTTTGAGTGCATGGAGTGAAGTCATTGAGAGGGCTATTAAATCTTGTTGCACTTGAATTTTGAATGGATCTTCTTGGTGGTTGAATGTTCTTATTCTATCTTATGAGATTCTATGCTTTAAAATCTTTGTCTCTCGAATGTTGATTGACTTAATTTCTTGAGGTATGCTTGCTTAAAATTATTTTTGGATGAGTTGAGATGAGAATTGAGTGGAGATTTGGGATTAATCTTGAGTTATATGCTTGAGGACAAGCATCATCTTGGTGTGGGGGAATTTGTTAGAGTGCAATTTATGCACTAGTTTTGCATTGTTTACTTCTCTTAATATCGATGTTTTGCACTTAATAATAATGATTTACTTGTGTTTTACTTTTGTAGGTGCAATTCTATTGATTTGTGATAAAATTGAGGTATAAGATGATGTTTAAAGATGATTGTTCTCTTGGAGAAATTTAGAGCGTCAGAAGAACTTTATTGATAAGGCGTGGGCGCGTGCTGTCAACTACGAACCTGCAGTTTTTAGTTTAACGTGTTTTGTATTTTTGGTTATTTTTGTAATTACGAATTTAATATTTCAGATATTAGTATTTTATTTTAAATAGAATTCTAGAGGAGAAGAGAGAGAGAGTATTTAAGGGAGGAATCTATTGTGAAAAAGGGGGATTTTTGGATTGGAGAAAAAGAAACCCTAGATCTAATTTTTCTCTTCTCTCTATGAGGAACTAAACCCATTTTTCTGGTTGAAGGTTAATGAAGCTTTGATTCATCACTACTGTGAGATCTTTCTTGTGCTTTAATTGTTTTATTACTTTTTGGGTATTTGTTTATTCTCTGAATTATTTTCATGATTATGTTTGTTAATTAGGTAATTGGCCACTATTTAATTATCAACTTAATCTATTGTCAATTAAAGGATTCATCGTATGAAGAATTTGATGTTTGTGACAAATAACATAGCAGAGAGTTGTGTTGTGAGAATAAACAATCTAATTTAAATGAATCATCATGTGTGTTGATTAGGATTTGGGTCTCTCTGGTTTTTCAATAATGATTAAATTCTATGATCGTATCTAGGGTTGTCTATTGATTAGGAAATAACCAACGGTCAGACTTTTTATCGACTAGTTAAGGAGAGATTGGCTATTAGAGGGTCTCGAGCTATAACCGGTCTATTCATGAGTAATAATAATCTATATTTGAATCAACGATGAATCGTTCGAAGTTAATTCCTTCAACCGTAGCTTTCCAATTTGAGTTACAACTTTAATTTGCATTCTTGTTATTTTAATTTGATTTATTATTTTCAACAATTTCCATTTTACGCTTTTAAAAAGGATTTAAATAATTACCGATCTCGACACTAATTTCGCCCAATTACTATACATAATTTATTTAGAGTAGGAATTTATTTTTGTTGGCTTCGACACCCATCAAAAACTATTAAAAAGTGTTAAACAACCTGTAAGTATTCAACTTCTGTCAACTCAATAGCACTTACTAAAGTTTTTATACAGAAGAAAAAGGCATTTTAAGTCCAAAAAATTAGAATTATTGGTTGAACTCCAACTCCATCAATCCATGCAACCATCCAATCTTTAACGAAAAAATGAAGCATAATTAACAAGACATCTGAATCCGAAAGATTGTGCTTTCATTTGGCACGGGGTGTTGGAAACAACTTAACAAATCTAGACACAATCTATAACCATCAAGTCCAAACAAAAGTCAGGATCTAAAATACTTTGAAAAATCAGAAAAACAGCAAAATATCAGTTTCAATTTCTTTTTCATCCATTGTAAGCTCAAACTAAAGGTAGCCGCGCTACCTTTAAACATCATTTGGGCTTATACATGTGACATTTGCTCATGAACAACTAAAGTTGAATAAGATTTTTATATGAAACAGAATATAAAAAGTCAAAGTAGAATATGACAGGAGCTACAATATATTATTCAGCATCAGCATTATGTATAAAATAAATTTAGAGGCATTATATTCATTCACAATCTTGCAGAGGTCACACCAGATTATGGCACGCAACTCTTGAATAACAGATAAAGGAGGAGATGCAGAAGGTAGTAACTTGCTTGCATGAGAACTAGAAAGTAATATCCCAAGATCATTTATAGATCTCATAAAACAAAAACAGTGAGGCAAACACAATTATTGTGAACAATTATTCATAGAACCACATACCAGCAACAAGATCAAAGTCATCTGTGTATATATCGATTCCCCACAGCTGACTGCCTCTGACCTAAACATAATGAACTTACATAACTAAGAAGTAGAGTCATAAAATATGACACAGCTATCAATAAATTTCCAGACAAATGGAATTTGATATGTAAGGCTATAACTAGCAACACTTCAAAATAATTTGAAGTAGCATGATCTTTCTTTAAGGATCAATACTACAATCTTTCAGAAAAATTAAAGTCTAAGCAAAATTAAAACCTTAAACATACTAAAATCTGGTAAATCGACCTACAGGAATTCCAATGACCTCCAAAATATTTGAAAGAAAAATTAATTTACAGCAAAAAATGTTAAAGATTTGTAAAATGGAGGCCCATACTACTATTCAAATTACAAAAGAGGAGAGGGAGCTGGCCATTAAATGATAAAGGCATGCATAAAGAAATACAAGCAGCACATTAAATGATAAAGGCATGCATATAGAAATACAAATAATATGCCCATAAAGACGTCCGCTCAAGCCTTATAAGCGGCTTTATGCAAAGGAAAGCCAATTAGTTAACAATAAATGAATTTTGAAGGTGCAATAATTAAACTCCCTGATCAGCATTTAAGGTTCATGCATTTCTACAAAACATGTAAATCATAAGAACTTTTTTGATCCAAATGCTAACCAATAATTAAGTAGATTATCAAAGTTGTCACAGAACAAGCACCACATTGATTGCTATGCAAAAGATGAAAGTAAAAGTTAATAATTTATTTTATTTTACTTTTCGAGAGTTTTGATCATCATGTGCAAAATAGTAGTATAACTTGCTCAGTGTTATCTCAAAAAGCTTGCCTAAAATACCTATTAGCACCAGTCCAAGTAGTCAAATAAATCCTTATCTATCCATTCATCTCTGACCTTGCCAAAAAGATGAAAACGAGCATCTATATTCTCACTCCAATCTTTCACAATCATAGGCTTTATCCTAGACCAGTCATTCAATATCCCTTCCACGGTGAGCCCCTCGAAAACCTTGTAAATTGAATCACATTTATCGTCAGTTCCAAATACATCTGTCAAAAGGCTAAGCAAATGAATATACAATCAACACCATTCTTCCAAACAAATATACAGTCAACACCATTCTTCTAAACACAACAAAGTTTGAACGTATGACAGATTTTTAGCCATTTAATATTCCATCAAATATAATTAGATCACACCTACCAATGATTTTTGAAAAGAATGCATTCTCATCTTAAGCAGCAACCTCACCAGTAACACATTTTCATACCCTGTTTCCACCTCCGGTCGCACCACCAAAAAAAATTCAGTACTAATTAGCTTCAACAGAGTATTTTTTTATTTCTTTTTTTTTCCAAAATAAACCTCCATTCTTATACATAAAATTAAAATATCAAGGGTGCCGTAACTAAATTTACGGAATTGATGCCGTAATGGACGTGGACCGTTAGATTTGAATAAAAAACCTCTACCATTAATTATAAATAAATAGGTAACCTGTTACCTAAGTAGCAGGTAATTACTCTTTTTTATTCAAGTTCCAGGTTACATTTACCAATTTTACGTGTGATTTACAAGTTTTATGAAACTTTTACAAGTTAATGTTGATTTACAAGTTTTATGCACCATTTACAAGTTTTTGTTTTGTTTACAAGTTCTTCGTAAAAATTACAAATCCAACATTAATTTACTCATTTTTTCATCAATTTACTAGTTTTATGTGTGATTTACATATTTTTTGTTTTATTTCACAATTAATGTCAATTTACTAGTTCTATGTCATTTTTCTAAGTTTTTGTTTTGTTTACAAGTTCTTCGTACAAATTACAACTCCAACATTAATTTACTCATTTTTCCATCGATTTACTAGTTTTATGTGTGATTTACACATTTTTTGTTTTATTTCACAATTAATGTCAATTTACTAGTTCTATGTCATTTTTATAAGTTTTTGTTTGGTTTACAAGTTCTTCGTGCAAATTACAATTCCAACATTAATTTACCATTTTTTTCATTAATTTATGAGTTTTATGTGTAGTGCACATATTTTATGTTTTATTTCACACTTAATGTGAATTTACTAGTTCTATGTCATTTTTCTAAGCTATTGTTTTGTTTACAAGTTCTTCGTACAAATTACAACTCTAACATTAATTTACTCATTTTTCCATCAATTTACTAGTTTTATGTGTGATTTACACATTTTTTGTTTTATTTCACAATTAATGTCAATTTACTAGTTCTATGTCATTTTTATAAGTTTTTGTTTTGTTTACAAGTTCTTTGTACAAATTACAACTCCAACATTAATTTACTCATTATTCCATCAATTTACTAGTTTTATGTGTGATTTACATATTTTTTGTTTTATTTCACAATTAATGTCAATTTACTAGTTCTATGTCATTTTTCTAAGTTTTTGTTTTGTTTACAAGTTCTTCGTACAAATTACAACTCCAATATTAATTTACTCATTTTTCCATCGATTTACTAGTTTTATGTGTGATTTACACATTTTTTGTTTTATTTCACAATTAATCTCAATTTACTAGTTCTATGTCATTTTTATAAGTTTTTGTTTGGTTTACAAGTTCTTCGTGCAAATTACAATTCCAACATTAATTTACCATTTCTTTCATTAATTTATGAGTTTTATGTGTAGTGCACATATTTTATGTTTTATTTCACACTTAATGTGAATTTACTAGTTCTATGTCATTTTTCTAAGCTATTGTTTTGTTTACAAGTTCTTCGTACAAATTACAACTCCAACATTAATTTACTCATTATTCCACCAATTTACTAGTTTTATGTGTGATTTACATATTTTTTGTTTTATTTAACAATTAATGTCAATTTACTAGTTCTATGTCATTTTTCTAAGTTTTTGTTTTGTTTACAAGTTCTTCGTATAAATTACAACTCCAACATTAATTTACTCATTTTTCCATCAATTTACTAGTTTTATGTGTGATTTACATATTTTTTGTTTTATTTAACAATTAATGTCAATTTACTAGTTCTATGTCATTTTTCAAAGTTTTTGTTTTGTTTATGTTCTTCATAAAATTACAACTCCAACATTAATTTACTCATTTTTCCATCAATTTACTAGTTTTATGTGTGATTTACACATTTTTTGTTTTATTTCACAATTAATGTCAATTTACTAGTTCTATGTCATTTTTATAAGTTTTTGTTTGGTTTACAAATTCTTCGTACAAATTACAACTTCAACATTAATTTACTCATTTTTCCATCAATTTACTAGTTTTATGTGTGATTTACACATTTTTTGTCTTATTTCACAATTAATGTCAATTTACTAGTTCTATGTCATTTTTATAAGTTTTTTGGTTTACAAGTTCTTCGTAAATTACAATTCCAACATTAATTTACCATTTTTTCATTAATTTACGTAGTTTTATGTGTAGTGTATATTTTATGGTTTATTTCACACTTAATGTGAATTTACTAGTTCTATTTCATTTTTCTAAGTTTTTGTTTTGTTTACAAGTTCTTCGTACAAATTACAACTCCAATATTAATTTACTCATTTTTCCATCGATTTACTAGTTTTATGTGTGATTTATATTTTTTGTTTTATTTAACAATTAATGTCAATTTACTAGTTCTATGTCATTTTTCTAAGTTTTTGTTTTGTTTACAAGTTCTTCGCATAAATTACAACTCCAACATTAATTTACTCATTTTTCCATCAATTTACTAGTTTTATGTGTGATTTACATTTTTTTGTTTTATTTCAAATTAATGTCAATTTACTAGTTCTATGTCATTTTTATAAGTTTTTGTTTTTAGTTAAATTACAAATTCCAACATTAATTTACTCATTTTTTCATTAATTTACGAGTTTTATGTGTAATGTACATATTTTATGTTTTATTACACACGTAATGTGAATTTACTAGTTCTATGTCATTTTTATAAGTTTTTGTTTTGTTTATGTTCTTCGTATTAAATTAAACCTCCAACATTAATTTACTCATTTTTCCATCAATTTACTAGTTTTATGTGTGATTTACACATTTTTTTGTCTTATTTCACAATTAATGTCAATTTACTAGTTCTATGTCATTTTTATAAGTTTTTGTTTGGTTTACAAGTTCTTCGTGCAAATTACAATTCCAACATTAATTTACCCTTTTTTTCATTAATTTACGAGTTTTACGTGTGATTTACACATTTTTTGTTTTATTTCATAATTAATGTCAATTTACTAGTTATATGTCATTTTTATAAGTTTTTGTTTGGTTTACAAATTCTTCGTACAAATTACAACTTCAACATTAATTTACTCATTTTTCCATCAATTTACTAGTTTTATGTGTGATTTAGACATTTTTTGTCTTATTTCACAATTAATGTCAATTTACTAGTTCTATGTCATTTTTATAAGTTTTTGTTTGGTTTACAAGTTCTTCAAAAATTACAATTCCACCATTAATTTACCATTTTTTTCATTAATTTACGAAGTTTTATGTGTGTGTATATATTTTATGATTTATTTCACACTTAATGTGAATTTACTAGTTCTATGTCATTTTTCTAAGTTTTGTTTTGTTTACAAATTACAACTTCAACATTAATTTACTCATTTTTCCATCAATTTACTAGTTTTATGTGTGATTTACACATTTTTTGTCTTATTTCACAATTAATGTCAATTTACTAGTTCTATGTCATTTTTATAAGTTTTTGTTTGGTTTACAAGTTCTTCGTGGAAATTACAATTTCAACATTAATTTATCATTTTTTTCATTAATTTACGAGTTTTATGTGTATTGTACATATTTTATGTTTTATTTCACACTTAATGTGAATTTACTAGTTCTATGTCATTTTTCTAAGTTTTTGTTTTGTTTACAAGTTCTTCGTACAAATTACAACTCCAATATTAATTTACTCATTTTTCCATCGATTTACTAGTTTTATGTGTGATTTATATATTTTTTGTTTTATTTAACAATTAATGTCAATTTACTAGTTCTATGTCATTTTTCTAAGTTTTTGTTTTGTTTACAAGTTCTTCGTACAAATTACAACTCCAACATTAATTTACTCATTTTTCCATCAATTTACTAGTTTTATGTGTGATTTACACATTTTTTGTTTTATTTCATAATTAATGTCAATTTACTAGTTCTATGTCATTTTTATAAGTTTTTGTTTGGTTTACAAGTTCTTCGTGCAAATTACAATTCCAACATTAATTTACCATTTTTTTCATTAATTTACGAGTTTTATGTGTAGTGTACATATTTTATGTTTTATTTCACACTTAATGTGAATTTACTAGTTCTATGTCATTTTTCTAAGTTTTTGTTTTGTTTACAAGTTCTTCGTACAAATTACAACTCTAACATTAATTTACTCATTTTTCCATCAATTTACTAGTTTTATGTGTGATTTACACATTTTTTTGTCTTATTTCACAATTAATGTCAATTTACTAGTTCTATGTCATTTTTCTAAGTTTTTGTTTGGTTTACAAGTTTTTCATGCACATTACAATTTCAACATTAATTTACCATTTTTTTCATTAATTTATGAGTTTTATGTGTAGTGTACATATTTTATGATTTATTTCTGTTTGCATTGAATTAGCTAGAGCGTTGTCAGAATCTTTAACCATTCGGTGAGATCGAAGAAATTGAGTCTCAAAATCTGCTGCCAACTCATGAGAGTGTTTCGGAACAAAGCTTCTAGCAACCCAAGTTTTGGACTCCTTATCTAAATTTACTCAATGCTTTGACTCTTGTAATAGCTCTAGGTTCACTTGATTCTTTGTATGCTCAATATACTTTTTATCCTTTCACCTTCTCTACCAAACCCAATGTTTCATTATGGGTGCACCATTTGTATCACGTCTCCCATCATAAATGCGTAACACTAAAACCCATTATTTTTTAGTATTTTTTATAAAATTTGTAGCTTCTTCAAGTGATGCAAATCGCTTCCAATAACGCCTTCAGCAGTGAGTTCATACATGCTTTTATCATCCCAATAAATAGAGTTTGAACCATCCTCCCCATAATAGAGTATGAATAATTATTTTTTTTATCATGAATAGCTAACTTCAATTGATACTATTATTTTATTATTGACAGCTAAAATAGTCTAATTCTATTATTTTATTATCAACAACTAAAATAAACTGATACTGTTATTTGATTTTCAAAATATTACAAAAATAATTTGGTTCAATTGTTTTGTTATGAACAATTAAAAACCTCGATTGTATTTCATTGCTGAGTCATGAATATCATATGATGATGGAACATCAAGTTCTGGCACTTTGTAATTTTTGTTAATGCCTGTCATAATATAATAAGAAAATATTACATTAAGTCAAATGGCACTGCTAGACAATAGCCTATAAATTATAATAGACACAATTAATATTAATTTTAAAAGGTTAAACAACACTACTCTTTTTAGAAAGAGAGAAAATAACATATAAAAAAAATAGCAACAGTAACAAATCATTAAAAGACAATGAAGAATTACCTTGTTGATCATCATTCATTGTGTTCTATGTGGTCGTTAGAAAAAACTGGGCAAAGAAATTGTAGGATTGAATGGAACTATCGAATTCTGTCGTTTCACAACTTATTCTGGACAAGTTGCAATAGTTTTTATTATGGCTAATTTCAAATTAGTACCCATTAAGTCTTTCAATTTGAATGGAACTATTGAATTAGGAAAAGACGTATTCTGGACAAGTTGCAAAAGTTGTTAATATGGCAAATTTCAAACTAGTCCCCATTAAGTATTTAAATTCTGTCGTTTCTAGACAAGTTGCAAAAGTTTTAATATGGCTAATTTCAAAATAGTCCCCATTAAGTCAAAATATTACAAATGACCCCATTTATTTTAATAATACTCATCCAGCCCCAGAAGTATAAAGTCAGCCTTAATTATGTTTTGCCTGTTGAGTATTATTGTCAGTGTCAAAATATTAACAATGTCCCTAAATAAATCGATTACTACTATGGTTGTAATTTTAAAATTATAATTTTTTTCCCGTTTTGCCTCTAGTTTCTCTTATAATGTTCTGAAAATTATTTGTTGCAAATTAATGTGTCGTGTTCATGTGCGTAGGAGTTAGATTTGAGATAATGTTCTGAAAATAACTCGGTTAATGTTTGAAATCTTGTTTATATTAGGTCTTAATTTTCTAGCTAGGTTACTATTATGCTTGCAATTTTATTTTTCTAAATAATTAGATTATTATCATGCTATCGCAGTAAGTTTGGACAGTCATGATGATTGCGTAAAACCTCAACTATTTTTTTATTATTGACTAGGCCTTGCTTGCATCTTGTTTTTCAATTTAGGCAGTGATGGTAGTAAAAGCTTTTGGAGTTTTGGACAATGATGATGGCAAACTTACACAAACACATTCAATTTTATACAACAATGATAAGTATTGACCATGAGGCGGGGATACTAAAAATCATGTTGTCCGTCAATGGTAAAATGATTATAATTGATATGGTGATTACAATTGATTTTTTTTAATGAAACCATATGTTTTAATTATTTATGCTTGTATCCGTCAATGGTAAAATTATTATGGTATATTTGTGTTAGAAATTATATTTATTTCATTTGTTGTCAAATAACATAAATATAAACTATCCGATTAACTTGAATATTTCGTTTGAGTCAAACAATGATAAAAAATAAAATAATACATAAAAATTGGAGTGTTGTGGATGAAAGCAAATAAAGGCAAAGCTCACATTAACCGCAATTAAAAGAAAAAGGGCAATTTATTGCTTGTAACATCGTCCAAATTTAATGGAAATTAATTATCGCACCTACACTCACCACTTTTTTTCCTTGTTCAGTAATATTTTTTTGCTTGTTTGCAATTATAAATATTTTGAAAAAATATATATATAATTAGTGCACGTTAACATTATTGTGATTGGCTTTACTAAATATTCATAAATTTACCAACAGTCAAAAATATAATATTTAATGCAAGAAGACTTACAAATACTCAATGAAAGGCCGATTTCTTCTTAAAATTTCATTTTCTTGGCTCACATTATCATTCTCCTTGAAATCATTCTCGTTACCCTCATCTACATTTTCAGCCATTTTCGAGTTTACAAAAACCTGTACATGAAGATTTATGCACAAAAAGAAATGTCAAATATCACAAGTTTTGGATCCTATAAACCAACAGAACATTTAACCCAAAAACAATAATAAATTTATCCAAAAACAGCAAAAAATTTAACCTAAAAATAGCAGTAAATTTATCCAAAACAAAGGACAATTTAATCAAAAATAGCAAATTTATCCAAAACAAAGTAAACTTTAACATAATAACAAGAGCAAATGGCCTGCAAAACACCGTAAAAATTAACCAAAACGGCAAATTAATCATCCCAAATACAAAGAAATTTATCCAAAAACAGCAGTATATTTACCCAGAAATAGCAAAATATTTAACCTAAAAACAACACCAAATGAAGCCCAAAACACCAAAAATACTGACCTGGAAACAGCAGAAAATATAACCAAAAAATAGTAGTAAATTTATCTAAAAACAACAGAAAAATAAAAAATACAATGACCAATTTACCTAAACAAAGAAAAAATTTAAGCTAAAAACAAGAAAATGAAGCCCAAAACACCATAAAAATTTAACCAAAAGCAATGAAAATCATCCCAAAAAAAAAAATTTAATGAGAAAAATAGCGATATTTACTAAGAAACAAAGAAAATATTTAGCCTGTAACTAAAAGAAGCCCAAAATACCAAAAAAAATAACTGGAAATAGCAAAAATATAACCCAAAACAAAGAAAATTTATCTAAAAACAAGAAAAAATAAACTTAAAAAAGCAAATTTACCTAAATAAATAGAAAATTTAACCTAAAAACAAAGAAATGAAGCTAAAACACAAGAAAATTTAACCAAAACAGCAATGAAAATCATCCCAAATACAGAAAATTTGGCCATAAACAAAAGCATATCAAACCCAAAATTTTTGCTTTCATGGTAAAATGAGTTAAAAAGTCGATATAATGAACCTTGTGGTCAAATGTCGATTGACTACTGAATCTAACTAAAGGCCAACAATGAAAATTTCACATAAAAGCAACCAGAATACCAGCAAAATAGCTTAAATTAAAAGTTTTTTGACTTGTTCAGGAGAGACATCAACAATTTCCAAAACTTTTTGCTGGACCTCACCTTTATAAATTATCAAAACTTCTGCCACCAACCTGACAACATCACAGAAAAACAAGCAACACCACATTTAATTAAGTTATAAAAAAGCTTCAAGATTTGCAGGATTCCGGGATATAATAAGAAACCAATCATAGAACATGTCATAAGCAAGGGCTCAAGCAGAGGAAAGATCTGAAATGCCTCAATGTGATGATAATCATCATGAAACAATATCAACAGATGTGATCTAGGGACACATCTCATATGAAAACCTTCAAACAATATTAATATAAGCGATAGATCATATAAAATAAATAACTTCATAACAAAAGAGTTTACATTAGGGGTTAGAAAAAAAGGCACCGAGGCTAAAGCCCCACCTCAGTTACCGCACTTTCATTTGTGTAAAGTCTCCCAAATTCTTTAGTCATGGCGTAATAGATTCTCTTATATATATAATGAATAATCATTAATGAAGCCCCGAACTTAGAATTACTTCCACTTCTTTATATTTTTAGTTCTAATAAGGCAAGAGTGAGTTTTGGTATATCTAATGGGATATAGAAAGGTATTTACCTATTTTATCTAGCAACTTGAAACCCGGTAAGTCTCTCAAAACTTGAATTTAGATGGATGGACTTCAAATGAAAGGATTTTCTAACAAAAGCTAAAAAAATTGCAATGGCATAGTGAACATAGGAAAATGAAAATATAAAGCAAAAGAAAAGTTTCCATTGGATAAGACAAATACAAAATGATCCAAGTTCTTATTGGCCATGCCAATATTATTCATGCATAATTAATCTAATTTATTTTTCAGGTTAAGGTTAGTAACAATTTATCCAAATAATCGAACCAACTTGGTTATCACAACATTACTTTTCAAAGCGTTTAGAGCTCGTAATATCAAGACAACAATTTGGTGGTTGGTTAATTGAGTCTTTGAATCAATGATTTTTTGCAAGAATGCAATTGTAAACACTACACAAGAAGTTTTCAAGGCATCCAAAGATATTAACTCAAAAACCAAATTCTCATTACCGCCTAACCCACCAATTTTCTGCATAGGCAATGGAAATCGAATACTTTATAATGCATTCAAGAATTGAAGTACCTCGATTATTGTTTCCAATGGCAAAGGTAAATCATGTTGGCAAGAATGCCCAAAGTTTATCTAAATAACTATCACTTGCTCCTCGCAAAACAAACATCAAGCATGAAAGAAAACTATGCAAACCCAAACACTTCAAAGAACTTCTTAATTCTTAGATTCAATTAGTGAACAAATTATGACCATGAAAGAAACGAAATTGCTTAGCAATTCGAGCAGACAGGATTAAACTTACCTTGCACCTGAGGACGACGGCCAAACCAAGATAGAGGGGCGAGAGACTCAAAGAATTCAAACAAGATGTAAAAATCAACTCAATGGTCACGTAATGCAGACGTATATCCGTGCAGCGGAAGTTAACGCGGTTTCTTTTGGAATTCGTTAATTAGAGATTTCAATATGAACGAGTTTTGCCTTTATATTTTTTTATTTCTTTAAAACGTAAATCTTTTTTTTTTCCTTTAAAGTTATACCGGTAAATTTTTACTTTTAAAAAGTACTTAACCGGCTTATAACCGGTTAGATGTAATTTAATTAAAAATTTTATTATTTTATAATTATTGTAAACCGTTGATTTAATCTAACGGTTCATAATAATTATGATATTGATGCCGTATTTTTAATTCCGGCATCATAGAATTTTCCAAATATCAATTAAATAAACAAGGTCTATGCTTACTAGTAAAACAAGTCCATTTTCGTGCAGAGGTATAATAAAAGAAAATTAAAATTGAGATAAAATAAGAAGAGCTTACTATGTGCACTTGATCAACAATCCAATCCTCAACGATGGAATCGATGCCATCAAATACACATGACTTAATCTTCAAACCATAAAATGCACTAAGCATAGCACCAAAGCCGAGCGTGACTATAAAGAAGAAAAAAAAGAAGGAAAAGAAGAATTAAATCAACATGAAATTGAACTTTGTTTTATCTTCCACAAGCAAGAAATTCAACGAACAATACAAAATATGAAATTTTAGCAATCTTACTAGCATTATGCACAAATCTCAATTCACAAATAGGGGAATGAATCACTAACATCACCCAATTCATATATTCAAATAATGTATCCCCACTCCTAACAAGCAACGTATACCCAGGTCGATTAGTTGTTAGGTTAAGGCTTACCATAGAGAACTGATGGCTTAACTAAATGACAAGTTGAAACGGCATAATCGTTGAATGACATCGAAAGGTAGGGTTTAAATGAATAAGAGATAAATTGGTGTGTGAATTAGGGTTTTGTGGCTACGTTTTATTTCGATTGAAAAAGGAATTTGAGCTTTTAATATATGTAAATTTTCGCTTTGAAACAGAGGAAAGCTTTTGGGTTATTAAAGCGAAAAACTATTTAGGTTGCAGTGGCCAGTGGAGAGAGGGATTAATTCAACGCTTAGCCAAAATTTGGCTGCGAGTGTTAATGGGTTTTAAGTTATACAAAACGGTGTCGTTAATTTAAACGGCACTGTTTTACAATCTTATAAGTTCACAAAACTTAAGCATGACTTATATGTATCATTTATTTACGATGGTTAAGTTATAAGTTATGAATATGTCATATACTCTGGACTTATGAATATATATAATGAATCTATCATATTTTCATGACACATTCGTGACACAACGATATATGTCATAAAATTTCTGTCATTATTTAGTACCTTTCTAGTAGTGTCAGATCTTTAAAACCTTTCTATTAATAGCAAAAATTCTAATCCTTTAGCAAAAGACTAAAAATTAAAAAAAAATTCTGTTTAAATATCAGTTGGCCCATGATCAACACTTCAATACTGTTTGTTGTATTTTCTTTCTTTCTTTCTTTATCATTTTATTAGATTTGCTTTGTATCATAGTCTGTTTTGCTTAAGTAATTGTTCATTGTTTACGTCTGTATTCTTACTAGCTTTTGATAATTTATAGTTGGTTTTATTCGCACTTAAATACCTTTAATAGCAAAACCTCTTATCCTTAAGAAAGAAAAAGAAATTATCTATTTAATTATTAGTTGGTTCAAGATCAATATCGCAATATTGTTTGCAGTCTTTTCATTCTCTATCTTTCCCTCTAGTTCATTTTAATTTATCTGTATTCCTTTCTTTGACACTTGTATTTATATATATATATTGTTAAGCAACAGGCAATGGTAAGGTGTCTCACTTTTTCTAGCATTGTATCACAAGGTTCAAAAGCATTATTCGAACCGATTATGTGGCACATATCTTATGTGTTCCGAGTACTAGAGCTACATAGATGGGCTAAAAGATTGAGTGAAGGAGGTGGAATATATAAGAGAAAGGGTGCAAACGCTGTTAGAGAGCTACTCTACAAGGAGATAGATTTATAAGGGTGTTAGACCGCTAAATAGAGTTGAATTCAAAGTGAAGGGGTTGCAAAATCCATCATTGATGATAAAGATAGAGCTAAGATGTTCTGCTTCAAAGGGTTGTGCCCAAATTTGATTTCTCGTTACAAGCTTGGTAAACAAGCAGTAGAGGCCACAAACGAAGCTGATAAACTTGTGAAAAAAGGCAAATTTAACATTTGTAATCATGTTTCCTACCGTCCTGCTCCAGAGAGTACAGAATATGTGCAAGTGAAAGATTACATAGCCTTTTATTGTAATATCTTTTCACTCTATTAACTTAAAAAAGATTGACTTCAATGTTAAAAATGTAACAATATATACATTTTATAATAATTTCAATATTTAAAAAATATTTGAATACTTTACAATCTTATATTATATTAAACTAAATTTTATAATAAATAGAAACATAATATTAAAATAAATATATAAAATTTTAAGTTAGGCTTAATATTATTTAAAATAATTTAAATATCATTAATACATGAGATACATTATATTAATTATAAATTCTATTTAATCTAAATATATATTTAAAGTTTTTATACTAAAAATAGATATATTATTAAAATAAATATAACAACTAACATTTTAAAAATTAATACTGAAATTAAAATTATAAATTATATTAATCAACTAGAAAGATTAATCTATTTGACACTAGCAGCGGACAATGAGGTCACGGCATAGGACAAGCAGTTATCGTGACCCATGGACTTTTCTACTTCTTTTGAAAAAAAAATCAAAATCAAAATCAAAGTCATTGAAGTGCGTTTGATGATTTGCTGTGTAGCTTCTCTCTCAAATGCTTTTCGAGTGCCTCCAGTATCTGCTTTTATATAAGCTTTTGTCTTTAATCATTCATTCAAGCTTTCGCTAAGAGTGATGCAGCACAGCACGTAAATATAGAAGCATTGACAGCCGTAGTCAGGAGCTCTTCGGTATTTGAAGCAAGAATGGTTGTTTGGCTTTGTGCATTGAAAGAGAAAAGAAAATGAAAGACTAATTTCCTTAATACAATTTAATTAATTAATTTAAAATAATAAGCAAATAATAATGATGAAATTAATTAATAAAAAGAAGAAAATGAAAATTGCACGTGCTATTAGCATAAACCAATTGCCGGAATGAGGTCACTTTGTAGACAAATGATTCTGGAATCAGAACTTGGGCCAGCTTTGGGTTACGGATCCAAAAAAAAAATAAGGTGGGCCACATGGTCCCTTATGATCAATAAAAATCAATTGAAAAGGATGGTATAGTGAGTGGAAGAGAAATGCCGATGGCAGATCAAGGGATGAAGATACGAGCTCACTTGCAACGTGGTATAGTTCATCATGGCTGGCTTTCCTATAAGTTCAGGTCCTTTGAATACTTTCAATGACCTTATTAGTCAGGAATTTAACAATAATTTTTACTTTTTACATCCAGGAACGGTTTTAAGCATAGGCAAATTAGGCCTATAATAGCAAATCCTCTTTTTTAACAATTAAACAATTAGGAAGTCTCCCTTTTTTATTTTTGGTATTACTTATAATATCAAATCTTCTTTTTTAGGCCTCTTTTTAGTTAGTAATTATCTTATAATTAAGAATTTTTATACACATTCTATCTTTGATAACCTTAATATTAAAGATATCTAATTAATAGTATTATCTAATTGTTAATTTATTATTAGTTTTTCCAAGAAAAAAATTAAATTCTTTATCTATTTAATACTTCAGTTTTTTTTTCGTCAGTGGCAGATAAAAGAGTCGGTTTTTCCGTTACTAAGCTTTTTATGGATGAATTTTTTTTTATAATTTTTTTGTTTTATAGGTTCTCTGTGAATGCCATTAGAAATGAGATTGACTAATTCAAACTTCCTTTTTCCCCTTAGCATCCAAACGTGTGAGGCAAGGGCAACTAATGAGTCCATTGTGATGAGAACCTTTGTCTAAGCAAAAGCAGAGGTCAATTGCTAATACCGTACTGTTATTAGTTTCAGTGCTTAAATTGCTCCATAAGTTTGCATTTTAAAGTCTTTGTCTTAATTTATGAGGTATTCTGCTAATGAGACCTCCAGCCAAGTTCAAGTTTATGGAGACTTTATAACGTCTTTCTCCTCAAAACGCGAATTGAAAGAGTAGCATTTTCCTCCATATTTGAATGCATTTCATGTAATAAAAATGTAATAATATGTTTCGATATATATTGATTGTAGAATATCAAGATAACGACCATTATATATATATGTAATATAAGAATCACGCTTAATCAAAAAAAAAAGTTTGTTGTGGTGGCTACTTTGTCATATAACTGAATGTGAGAGGCCATCAATCAGCTCTGTTTTGTATTTTTGTACCCTTTTTTTTTGTATAATGATCAATCAAATGTTAGCCCTTAGATTGCATCCAATATTTATTGATTGTCTTATATTAGGATATAAACTAAATTCATAAGACATTCCCTTATTGATATTCATTCCGACACGTCCTAGTCTTTTGCCTTGTAGAAATGCTTGTGGTTGAAGAGCTTTACAGAGAAGCTGTCGTCAGTACTGCTCGGAAATTGATTATATTGAATCAGAACGCTTGACCAGATAAGGGCTGTGTGCATGAGAATACTTGAGGAAAGCTTCACAATAGTTACGGCCGGATCTGCACTCTTCGCTCTATATGTGTCCTCAATATAAATGGCTCAAATACATGTGTTATGGTCTTTTAATATAAAATACCATTATCTCATGCGTTATGGTCTTATCCTTGTATTCTTAAAAACTATATAAAATACCATTATCTCTGCTTTTGTAGCTATTGAATTCGACTTTCACAACATAAATATTTATTAGCAACAACTTAAAATCCAAGCAAATCTAACATGCAATGTATGAATTACATATTATGATTAAACAGATTTTGATTATTTAATATTAAAATATATTCTCATTAATATCTTAAGGATAGGTAATACTCACATAATTTTTTTAAAAATCAAACCCAAATTATATGCATTGTTAATGTGTATTATTGTCTAATATTTGGATTTTACTAATTTACAACCGCTATAACTTACGGCATCTTCAAACATAATGTGGGTCCCACCACATGTTAAATTTTTTACATTATTTTTGAAGGAACTATAAGTTACAACAGCTATAACTTAGCAGCACCTCCAATATTTTACTTTACTTCCCCTAATATTTTACTTGTACTTTTATATCTTTAAAAAACAATACCAACAAGACAATAATGTATGAAATAAATAAAATAAATAAATAAAGAACTGACAACGAAATTAGGCCTATCATTAATTTCTCGTGGTGTGAACTCTTGACAATTCTCCCATATCCCACCTAAAGCTCTCGCGTGGTGTGAACGCTTGACGATTCTCCCATATCCCTCCAAATATTTGTCATATTGCGAAAAGCAATGTCAATTCAATGTCGTCTCCATTAGTCATAGTGGCAGATAGGACTAGAATTTGTTGAAACCCGTGGACTTATTTTTCCTTTTGAAAATAATTTTGTAGAATCTCATATCGTGAATAACGGACAATGAGACTCTTTTTTTTTAACTATAATATTTTTTTAAATTATTAACTAAAAAAATTAATTTTAATATTTTATAATAAATATAAGTAGGATATTAAAATAAATATAATAATATATACATGTTAAAATAATTTCATTACCAAAAAATATTTTAATATTTTACAATCTCGTATTCTATTAAACCAAATTATAATAAATAGAGACATAATATTCAAATAAATATATAAAACTTTAAATTATTTTCAATATTATATAAAATAACTTTAATATTATTAAAACATGAGAAATATTATATTAATTATAAAAAATATTTAACCCAAGGATTTGTTTAAAATTTTTTATAATAAATATATTATTAAAATAAATATATTAAATTACATTTTAAAAATTAATTATTTAAATTATACATACTAGTCTACTAGAAAATTTAAACTATTTAAATCATATTTACATTTAGTAAAAAATTTTGAAGTCATTTTTTTTTTGTGGCTACCATAAGAGTACTATAGTCAAAAAGGGTATTGGTGTTCTTTATTAAAATTTTGGGGTCTACATGAGTACAATGCTACAAAATGGAAGGTAAAAGCAATCGATTTTGATTAAACATGCAATGTATGAAATATATATTATGATTAAACAGATTTTGATTATTTAATATTAAATTATATTCACATTAATATCTTAAGGATAGGTAATACTCAAATAATTTTAAAAAAATCAAACCCAAATTATATGCATTGTTAATGTGCGTTATTGTCTAATATTTGGATTTTGCTAAGTCACAACTCTGTAACTACTCTTCAAACATATGTGGATCCCACCACATGTTCAATTTTTACATTATTTTTTAAGGGACTATAAGTTACAATAGCTAACTTAGCAGACCCTAATAGTTTACTTTACTTATATATCTTTACAAAACAATGCCAACAAGACAACAATGTATGAAATAAATAAAATAAAGAAACAAAGAACTGACAAAATTAGGGCTATATTGGTTTCGTGGTGTGAACCCTCGACAATCCTCCCGATCCCATCCAAAACTCCCGAGTGTGAACATTTGATTCTCCCATATCCCTCCAAAATTTGTCATATTGCAAAAAAACAATGTCAATTGCAATGTCGTTTCATTAGTCATGGTATGGCGATGACTAGAATTTGTTGAAACCCCTGGACTTATTTTTCCTTTTGAAAATAATTTTGGAGAACCTCATATCGTGAATAACAGACAATAAGACTCTTTTTTTTTAATTATAATATTTTTTAAATTTATTAACTAAAAAATTAATTTTAATATTTTATAATAAATATAAGCAGGATATTAAAATAAATATAATAATATGTACATATTAAAATAATTTCAATACCTAAAAATATTTTAATATTTTACAATCTCGTATTCTATTAAACCAAATTATAATAAATAGAGACATAATATTTAAATAAATATATAAATTATCTAATTGTTAATTTATTATTAGTTTTTCTAGGAAAAAAATTAAATTCTTTATCTATTTAAAAAAGTTTATTATTTAACATTATAAAAATTTTTGCGCCATTCTCTATAAAAAAAAATTATTACATTTATTGGTTCACTTTTGAATTTAAAAAAAAAGTTAATTGAAATAATAGTTCTAAAGGAATTAAAAAAGATATCATTCTTGTTTACTTTTCTGTTTTTAACTTTTTTACTAAGAGTAGCTGTATATGCTAAGGAAGCACACAGAGCACGTGTGAAGTAAGAGTAGCTGCACGACAAGCATGTGTGAGCTAAAGTCCAGTCAGCAGCATTGTTAGTTAAAGAAGTATATGCCAGCTCAGCCAATTAGTTAAGCACGCTTTTGATTATGTTATAGTTGTGTACCTTGCTTTAATTCTGTTTTTATGACGTAAGCAATGAGTATAAATACTGCTACGTTTGTCATTTGTATGTTATGGAAAGAAAAGAAATCCAGAAAATTCTATTTCACTTTCTCATGAATTTTCTGAGCTTCCAAACAAAATTATCAGTTCAATTTTAAGCTTTTCAACAGTGTCCATTTAGAAGTGCAAAAAAAACAATCATACATACCTGTACAAGGAAAGCCATGTCAATTACACCAATTACGACAAGGCCCAAAACTCCACTAGCAAAAGTAGAATAACATCTATGTCAACATCAATCTATAGAGAGATGAACTTGTTAATGGTATCGGACGAGCTATTTGAACGGGAAACATCTCATGTACTACAATAGAAATTCCAAGAGCATTTTACTTCTAAGTACTTGGGACCGCTTTTCCTAATAAACAAGGGGTGCTTCCAACACTTTCGCGCACAATCTATGACCCCTGCGTAATTCACATCTAAGTACTTGGGACCGCGGATATAGTTACAACCAACTGCATTTAGAAGGTAGTAAGATAGAAACAAAAATTTGCACTTGCGACTGATTTGTGTTTGGATTTGTGTTTTAATCTTCATTCCCCTGTTTAGTAATAAAAAAATCAAAACAGAGGAGAAACAGGGCCCTCTTTTCATTCCCCTGTTTGATAACAATAAAAACAAAACAGAGGAGAAACGTGGGCTCTCTTTTCATTCCCCTGTTTTTTTTTTCGGTTTGGCGATTTTAAAATTTTATATCTACACTCATTAAAAAAAAGTTATTCCAAGACTAGTGGCGTGTTTGTCAGAAATTAAACTTAGCAGGCTAAGTTTAAATAATATGTAATTTTAAAAGGCCAATAAATAACAAGTATCAAAATAAAAATTTACTAACATATTCAATACATTTATAATTGATTCCAAGAGCATTTACTTTATACTAGGGACCATGGATATAGTTACAATCAACCGGATATAAAGGAGTCGGTTTTCCGTTACTAAGCTTTTCATTGATGATTTTTTTTTTTGTTTTATAGGTTTTGTACCTTTTTTTTTTGGTATAATGATCAATCAAATGTTATCCCTTAAACTGCATCCAATATTTGTAGAAATGCTTGTGGTTGAAGAGCCTTACAAAGAAGCTGTGCAATACTGCGTGAAATTGATTATATTGAATCAGAAAACTTGACCAGATAAGTTCTGGGTGCATGAGAATACTTGAGAAAAGCTTCACAATAGTTACGGATCTGCACTCTTTCCTCTATATGTGTCTACAATAAGACTCTTTTTTAATTATAATTTTTTAAAATTTATTTATTAAAAAATTAATTTTAATATTTTATAATAAATATAAGCAGGATATTAAAATAAATATAGTAATATATACATATTAAAATAATTTCAATACCTAAAAGTATTTTAATATTTTTCAATCTCGTACTTATTAAACCAAATTATAATAAATAGAGATATAATATTCAAATAAATATATAATACTTTAAATTATTTTCAATAGCATATAAAATAATTTTAATATTATTAAAACATGAGATTTATTATATTAATTATAACATCTATTTAACAAAAAGATTTATTTAAAATTTTATAATAAATACAAATATATTATTAAAATAAATATATTAAATTACATTTTAAAAATTAATATTGAAATTAGTTATTTAAATTATACATACTAGTCTACTAGAAAATTTAAACTATTTAAATCATATTTACATTTAGTAAAAAATTTTGAAGTCATTCTGTTTTGGTTACCATCTACTAAAAGTACTATAGTAAAAGAGAGTATTGATGTTCTTTATTATTAAAATTTTGGGGTCTACATTGCTATTTTCTAAAATTTTATGGGTCATTTTATTTTGGAAAAAATAAAAATTTCATTTAAACAACTAAAATGGTGAATAGGACAATGCCACAGTGGGCGTAAAATGGAAGGTAAAGCAATCAAAACGACCAACAGTCTAACGCCACAACAAGGACATTTGGTCAAAGTTTGTAACATATATAATCAAGGGCCATTTTGTCTGTGAGTGGTCTTATGTGTCATTTTAAGGGCATTTCATCTTCTTAAGCATTGAATATTAAAATTTGCTCTTTTAATCATTAGAATTTAAGTCAATTATCCAGCTTATCCTTGCATTCTTAAAAACTATATACAATACCATTACCTCCGCTTTTATAGCCATTGAATTCGACTTTCACGACAAAAATATTTATTAGCAACAACTTGAGATTCAAACAAACCTAAAATGCAATGTATGAAATAAAATAATAACTAAACAAATTTTGATTATTTAATATTAAAATATATTCACATTAATATCATAAGTATAGGTGATACTTCAAATAATTTTTAAAATCAAACCCAAATTATATGTATTGTTAATGTGTGTTATTGTCTAATGTTTGATTTTACTAAGTTAGAACTGCTTGTAACTTTAGTCTCTTAAAAAACATGTGGGTCCCACCACCTATTAAATTTTTTACATTATTTTTAAAAAGACTGTAATTACATCAATCAGAATTTAATAGCACCCTAATATTTTAATTTATTTTATACCTTTACAAACAATACCAACAAGACAATAATGTAAAATAAATAAAATAAACAAATAAATAAAGAAAGATAGCAAAATTAGACCTATCATTAGTTTCTCGTGGTGTGAACTCTCGACAATCCTCCCTATCCCACCTAAAGCTCTCAGGTGAATCCTTTCGACATTCTCCAGTATCCTCCAAAAAATTTGTCATATTACTAAAAGATGTCAATTGTAATGTCAAGCTTCCTCATTAGTCATAGTGGCGGATACTAGAATTTTTGAAACCCTTCAACTTACTTTTCCTTTTGAAAATAAGAAAAGGACACCCATCCTGGATAAATAATTTTGTAACCTCACATCGTGAATAACGGATAAGACTTTTTTTTTTAATTATAATATTTTGAAATTTATTAACTAAAAAAATTAACTCTAATAATTTAAAATAAATAGGAGATTAAAATAAATATAATAATATATACATATTAAAATAATTTCAATATCTAAAAATAGTTTAATATTTTACAATCTCGTATTCTTTTAAACCAAATCATAATAAATAGAGACATAATATTCAAATAAATATATAAAAATTTAAGTTATTTTCAATATCATATAAAATAATTTTAATATTATTAATACATGAGAAATATTATATTAATTATAAAATCTATTTAACCTAAGGATTAATTTAACATTTTTATAATAACTACAGATATTTTATAAATACAAATATATTAATTTACATTTTAAAAATAATATTAAAATTAATTATTTAAATTATATATATTAGTCTATTGGAAAGTTTAAATTATTTAAATTATATTTACATTTCGTAAAAAATTTTAAGTCAATTTTTTTATTACCACCTGCTAAGGGTATTATAGTCATGGGAAATATTGGTATTCTTTATTAAAAATTTGGGATCCACATGACTATATTTTAAAATTTTAATGGTGTCATTTTATTTTTGACAAAAATAAAATTTCATTTAAATAGCTAAAATGGTGAAAATACAAAGGCTACAGTATGTATTAAGGAAACAATCAAAATGAACCGCTAACGTCACAGGCATATATAGGCCAAAGTTTGTACATCCTAATACAACAAGTTTGAAACTTACCTTCTAAATGAAACAAACTTACTTGAATATTAGCGATCAAAGTGAGAAAAGCCGCCTTTCAAAAGCAACCTTAGGGTACCGAAGTGTTATAGATTCAATGAACCATAAGTACTTATTTACATTGTAGTATCTCAAAGGCACCAATTTCTTTTGATCCGTTAAGGAAAATAAGAAAATAAAAGAAAAGAAAAGGTTACTTAGTGCAGCACAAATCCATGACGCCTAGCTACATGGTACATTCTCTTTGCATTTGAACCAATCAACAATAATGGTGCCTTTACTTGGATCGGAGAATTAGAATCCTAATCGAAATCATTAATGATGTTTACTTCATAAAATGGCAGGATCCGAATCAATTACGTGGGACTACCCAAATTTAGGAATGAGGAAATTAACATTGGTTCCCAAGTGGTGGGAATCAATCTCCCATTCCCAAGATTGATTATTTCGCCCTCTCTCACAAACTATAAAATGTCTATTTTGTCCTCAGTAAAAAATTATTATGATTATTTAAAATATGTTTATAATTAATTAATATAATTATTCTAATCAATTTATACATTTTGCATTTATTATTATTATTATTATTAAATAATTAATTAATTAATATATTTTGAATTTTATTATTATTATCATCATCGTCATCACCATCATTATTATTGTTATGAATGATAAAAAAATTTACAATTAATTAGTATATTAATATATTATTGACAATAATTAATAATAATAATAATTTTTGAATAAATAAATATGTATAATTAATTACTGAGTTTGCTAGCATATGTAAGGTTTAATTTGAATGCATGCAGCATTGAGAACAGACAGCGCAGAAACAAAATTTCCGCTTGCGATCTTTTTCATTTCCTGTTTAATAACAAACAAAACAGAGGAGAAACTGGACTTCTCTTTAATTGCCCTGTGTTTCTGTTTGGTGATTTTTAAATTTTATGTTTATATTTATAAAAAAAAAATTCAAAATTATTATCTATTTTTTATATAAGTTGATTTATTAAAAAAAATTAAAAACTGCAATTCTAAACTTATCGTTGTGCTTTGACTTTGGGGTGGTTTTTTTTTATTTTTTTACGTAGGCCAGAACCTTAATGAAGAAAGTTTTCATCGTTAATTGCTTTTGACCATTGACGCGGACATGCAATTTGTGTCATTTACTTTTGCTTTTGATCGACTCCAAGAAACGTTTCTTTTTTTTTTTCTTTCTTTTATATCCAAAAGTGACATTACACTGTGGCTTTGTCCACTGATTAGCACCGCATCATTGCTCACGTGGTCGTATCTTTATCAACTGCGTTTTTGTCCCTCGTATGCTTGTGAATTGTGATTTGGGTATAATCAATCTATTGATAGGACTCGGACGTTAGGACCGCTGTTGTAAATTTGTGATCTGTGAGAGCCTCGGAGTACTGGAATATTTCTCCTAAAAGTCGGTAGCAAGCAGGCCTCCTTTTGATAATCACCGTTTAATTGAACTAACTACTTACGTATGGTCAAAGTGATGGACGGTGCAAAAGTAACTATAGAGAATTTATTACTTGGACAAATTAACACTTTTGTCCTTTGATGCGGCTCCGAGATATCTATGCAATTTGTCATTTACTTTTGCTTTGTAATTTTTTTTTAAACGAGTCCCGATTGGTTCATTGGCAGATAAATGAGTCGGTTTTTCTGTTTTTATTTTTTTATTATTTTTTTTGAAAGATGGTTTTTCACATGTTGAAGCTTTCATGGATATTTTTTTTAATTTTATAGATTTTCTGCGAATGCAGTTCAAGTACAGAGTTTTGTTAGGTACAATAGTATTAAGTTTTTCATTTCATATTTGACATTTCCTTGACCTTTGAAGTATTGAATCATAGTGTTGGTATTTAAGTAATTTACAATTAATTTACAATAAAAGTATTCTCAATTAATTTACAATAAAATGAATAAATTATAATAGTATTGACAATAATAATATCAATAATAAAACCTTAACAAACTATAAATTTTAAATTTTGAATATATTCTGCTGTTGAAGAAAACGAATCATCTCATTTATAAATTTTGGTATTCTCAATTATATTATCTATAATCAATATTCCAACGATAATAGAGCCCTCATTTTCAATCACCGCTTGCTTAGTGATTGCCAAATTTTATATTCTAAAATTTCTAACTTTACACTAAGATTTATTTAAAAGGGGGGAGAGAGACTCAAAGAGTATTAAAATGTAATTTTAAGTTTTCACGTGAGGGGTGTGTGATTTTTATCATTTTTTTAAGTTGGCCATTTATATTGAATAAATAAAATAATGAATAGACGTTTGGACCACTTCTTTTCTGTTATAATAAAACATGAGATGTCTTCTCTTGATGTTTTTGTCACAAAAGAATATGTTCATGTCATCATAGGCTTAAATGGAGTAAGTAAATTAAGATCGAGGACAAGTTTGTTTTGCACCAAAGTCGCTAAATAGAAGAAAGGCTCATATAAAAATTACCTAAAGCACCAAATATTGTTATTCAACTACTTCTTTTATGTTACATTAGTTTCTCACGCAAATTTATATAAATAATTTATAACTCCCGTATTATTTAAAAAAATGTAGTAATTGTGGTTATATCACAAGCATGGTGTGATCTTTTGACAATCCTCCCACATTTAGTGGACGAAATAATCCTCCGATATTTCAGTGCCTGAGTTCCTCAAATCTTAAAAATTTTTAATAATTTTTTGAATTAAGGTTTTTAGAAAGTAATCCCCATTATATATAAATACGTTTTAATTCTTATTTAATAATTTTATTTTATCAACTATAATGTCAATTAATAATTTTTTAATTTTTTATGTAATATAAATAGAATATGAATAAAAAAATCCTACAATATTTTTCAACTTTAAAACATTAGTATATTTTCTTCTTTTAAGGTCTTTTCTCTTTAAATATTTTCACTTTTAATATCATTTAAGATATCGTTTCAAATTTTTAAAATTTAAAAAATTTAAATACTTTATAATATAATGATTTATTTTATTTAAGTCTAATTTTTTTAATTTACCCAAATCATATTTTTTTATATCTACTATAAAATAAGTAAATTGTGGAGGTGAAAATAAGATGTGAATCATTCTCAGCATCGCAGGATTCCATCCCCAACCCATCTAATTAAATTTATTTGGAGAATGGAATGAGAAATTTTTAATTTTTAATGGGGTGTATCGGGGAAGCATCACCACGTTCCTTTTCCATTGCCATCCCTACCACATCCACAAAAACTCTCACACGACGTGAACTTTTGACAATTCTCTTCATATCCCACCTCAAAATTTGTCATTAGTCATAGTGTATAATGTAGGTCCCGGGATAAGATTAGAAGTTTTGAAACCCACTCATTCATTTCCTTTATTTTTTTCTTTGAAAATGAGAAAATGACACTTCCTTTGGGGAAATAATTTGTAGAACCTCATATCGTGAATAATACTTTTTAATTTTATATATCTTATAATAAGACTTTTTCTTTTTTTACTTTATTGCAATACTCTTTAATTTTTTATATCTTATAATAAATATATATGCTATATTAAAAAATAAATGTAATGATATATACATATTAAAATTTGATATTGAAAATATTTATTTTACAATCTCAGACATATATTAAACCAAATTATAATAAATAGACATAATATTAAATACATATATAAATTTTAAATTATTTTTGAATATTTTCATATAAAGGATAATTTTATGATAATAAAATCAGCACATATTACATTAAAAATCTATCTAATCCAAGGATTTATTTAAAATTTTATAATAAAATTAAAATATATTAATTAACATTTTAAAATCAATAATGAAATTAATTATTTAAGTTATATATATTAGTCTTATCAGAAAATTCTAAACTATTTCAAATTAGGATTTACATTTAGTGAAATTTTTAAGTTAATTGTTTTGTTATCATGTAAAATCTTGTGCTAAAAGGGTAAATCGACATTTCTTTATTAAAAATTTGAGGTCTACATAACTATTTTTTAAAATTTTAAGGGTGTCATTTATTTTTGACAAAATAAATTTCATTTAAATGTATAAAATGTATATACACAATGTTACAAATTTCATGTGAAATGGAAGGTAGGAAACAATCAAATGACCAACAATCTAATGCCACAAATAGAAGGATATAAGGTCAAAAATTCTTATTACTAGTGCAAAAGAGAGTCACTTGGCTATAAATAAGGTGGCTAAAATTCCATACGATAAGATCTCGGGGATAATCCTATAAATTTTAAATTGCTTGAATTGATTAAAAGCCATCCAAATGCAATCTAAGCTTTATGTGTGTGTATATATACATACTGTGTTATAAATTAAAGTTAAAAGTCTTTAAGCAAGGCCATTCATAGTAAGTTTCAAATTTTTAGGTTAATATCCCGTAACTTCATCATGCAAGCTATGCATGTTCAAGAAGTTTCAAAGGGACTAACACTCTAGTTTTTCGCTAATCCTAGCGACATGACGGAGGTGTTAGGAATAACATTCCAAGATCAATTACGTATTAAACTTGGGTTCAGCATATAAGGTTTGACAATCTCTAACTTAGTTAACTTACTAATTTTTGACTGAAAGCGTTCTCAGACACTTTAATATCAGGCTAAATTATTCGTTACCATTACTTTTTTTCATTGTTTAAAATTAACACAATAAATGACATTGCATCCCAAAACAACTAAAGTAACTATTTAAGACTCTAATTAAAACACCTTAGTGCAATCTGTCACCGTTATGAAAATACTTTGAATAAAGAAGGAAGATGAGCATACTTGGGGAAAGTTTAATAGCACGGCCGGATTTGCATTTTTTCCTCTATATATGCATCTTCAATAGAAGTTACGTATTGCTAAGGTTAATCCGATTCGCTTTCACTGCACCTGATATTGCCCACATCGCTACTCACAATATATTCACTTTTTGTTTTTTTGTTCCGAACTAAGAGGTGTCCCAGTGAACCCCAACTGAGGCACCTCAGTCTGTATCTAATCCAGATTATCCTCAGACCGAATGGCCATAGGTGGTATAGTACCTAATAAAGCTGATGACGATACAAGAGCGCCAACCCCATCTTCTTAATGAAAGGAGAGATGCCAAACCACTCATTACCAATCCAACTTATTATGTAGTTTGCAACCCAAATACTACTGAGGAATATAAATATATACCCTTTAATGAAGCAATCAATTTTATTGTGAAATTTTATCATTAATCCTATGTAATAATAATAATTTTCGTTTCAAAATATTCTTAATTAATCCAATAATAATTTAATATAATAAATACCTAAGATTACTCAAATTTTCATTAATAGAGAGAATTTATAATAATATTCTTCGAGCATGTCGTTGGCAATAATAAAAATCCTATAAAGCCATAAATTTTAGAAATGGCTAAGATTGTGACAGCTCAAATGAACCACAACAAATCATTTACATTATAGTATCTATGATTGCCATTCTGTATCAAATAGGCCTTCCATTTTCATTTCCTATGTTTTCTATTTGGTGATTGTCAAATTTTACGCCTAAAAAGTTTTCTAATTTTTATGTAGTTTATTTTAAAGAGAGAGAGAGACTCCAAAGAGAATAAAAATGTAACAGGTACTTTACTTGTCCATTGTGTGATTTTTACAATTTTTAAAGTTGGCCATTTGTATTGAATAAATAAAATAATTAATAGACTTCATGGACCCCCACTTTCTTTCTCGTTATAATAAACATCGTGAGGTCCTTTTCGATGTTTTCATCTATTATGAATAAATTATAATTTAATTGATCCGTATATCAATAATAAAACTTAACAACATGAAAATTTTAGAATATGGATTAAAGTAAGTATAAGTCGAGCGGATCACAAACAAATTATTTTTGATAATTTCAGAAAGTGTCTATGAGATCGTGATTTCAATGACATCAAGGTTTCTACAATTTTGTTTGGCTATCATCGCCAAATTTTATATCTAATTTTTTTAATTTTATAACACATTTTTAAAAAAGAAAGAAAAGAGAAAGAGAGACCTAGAGTATTAAAAAATATACTAAATTTCCTCGCTATGCATTATGTGATTACCAATTTAGCATATTTATATTGAATAAAAAAAGAATGTAAATGTAGAATTTTGAGGACCTTTTTTATTATAATAAAACATTTTCTTTCATACGCCATTCCATGAATATGTTATGTCATAATGGCCCAATTGGGGTAAATAACGGATGAAGTGGACAAGTCTTTTGGCGCTGAAATCGCAAGAAAACCTCATAAAAAATTGCCTAAAGTTCCATTATTGTTATTCAAATATTAATATGTCACATTAGCTCACAAAGGTATAATTTCAGTAAATAATTTATAACTCCATCTTTATTCAAAGGGAAAATGTGTTAAATTGTGGTTATATCACATGAAAAATTCCAATTAAAATATAACAAGAATTAATTTCAAAAAATTTTTAATAAATATTGATATAATTTAATAATTTAATTTTTCTGGTAGAATATAATTTAAAAATTAATATCGCATTAATTTTAAAATGTAATTATTATAATTTACTTTAATAATATATTTGGACTTATTATGAACATTCTAAATAAATCTTTGAGTTAAATTAAATTTACAATACTATAATATATTTCAGTGCATTAATAATAGGAAAATTATTTTAGATGATATTGAAATAATTTAAATTTTTTGTAAATTTTTATTTTAACAGATTATTTTTATTTATTAAAATTTATTTCAATAGAGTAATATAAAATATTAAAATTTTAAATATTTGATATATTGTTATATTTTATTATAATATATTTATATTTTTAAAATATAAGAGTCAATATTTTAAATTAATAAAGACAAAAAGTATTATATAAAAAAAGTAAATTTATTAAAATATAATCATTCTTCCAACTATCTCTCCCTTTTGAAAGTAAAAATAAATAAGTTTTGAGCCACAAAATTTTGATGTCGTCACTTGTCGAGAAGCCATCAACAAAGTTCGAATATTACTATTAACTTAAAATTGACTTATATTTTAAAATTGGTTTTCAATATTTAAATAATACTAAAATATTTTAATATTTCTTACTTGCTTATATTATATTAAACGAAATTCTTAAAATAAATGAAGTTGGCTTATAAATCGGTAGGCGCAATCGCGTCGTCAAATCCCGTCAACATACTACATTGCTACCGGTTTCTGGTTCCTCGCAACCTCTTCTCAATAATACCTTCAAAAGATAATAAAGTCTCAGACTACGGTTAATGCAGTTAGAGAATGACAATTTAAAATTAAATCAAGACTTTAACTCTTTATTAATATTGTCAAAACTATATGGTATGCACGCACCATTACAACAAAGATCGCTCACTATACTAAGTTAGACCGTAAGAATTTATGTTCATACAAAACAAAATGATTGTCTTTTTCTATAGCATCTCTATCAGGTATCGAAACCCGCCCCCGATCGATCCTGCCCGTAACTCAGCTAATCCGGTTGCAAAACCCAGACCGCATGCAATTCTAAAATGCGTCTGCTTAAGAATTTCAAACTCATTTCCGCATGGGTCCGGAAACAATTAAAACCTGAACCCGGAATCCGGACCGTTTCTAAATTAAAAAAAATATATATATATATAAACAAAATGTCAAACCAACCTTAATTGGCGTTAATTCCCACTGGTGGCGGCCATAGTAAGCGCCAACGCCACACCCGTGATCATCTCTTTCGCCACCGTCAGATTCGCATCAAACCACCACCCACCGCCATCGTGGCTCGTCAAGATCACTTCGCTATTCTCGCCTGGCAATCTGGCTTACTCGTTGCTCCTACCACGCAGGCAGGCCGCGACCGCTGGATGTCAGTCGCCGCGTGAGGTATGCCGGATATTTTTCGATTTGGCCTTCAGCTGCCGGCTTGCTTCGACATAAACGCGCTATGAACAGGCATTCCTCAGAGTCCTTAATACCAGTCAGTGTCAACTCGAAAGACGGGTTCTTTAGCCCACTCAAGATCGCCGCGTTTCAGCTCTTGTGGAAGCCGTAGCTCTTCAACGCTTAGTTCTTCGATGCCGGGGCCAAGAGAAGCTCGCTGCCGTCAGCCACCAAGTGAGTGTTAGAAAATGCATATTTATGTGCTATAAACCGGCTATTTTACATTTCAAAGTTTTTATTAACAAACTTTTGCTTTTACGATGAACCTTCTATGATTTAATTACGTTTGGCTTTTTAATTAGTATTATGTATTTTAGGTATTTTAGTTACTTCAACAAAGGAGAGAGATCGCACGCAAAATGGTACATCACTAACCCGCATTTCATTGAAACCCAGCAGGAGCACAGTGGTATTATTCACATGTACGCATTATTCACGCACGCAGATTGTTTACATTACCAGTTTGATCACCATAGACCCGGATTGATGACGTGCATTGACTGATGATGGCATTGATCGATGAGGTACCACGTATCCGTTAAAAATTTTATGATCGCCGATTATGACGGCAGAGAATGGATCTAAAATCTCAATGCATTATCGTCACGGTGATTATCATTAAACCAAACCAAGCATCGTTTCGCAACGTCAAACCGTTATCGTTTTATCCGCGTTAAAACCCGCAGACTGCCGACTGATGACGTATTAACTCGAAGGCCCAAACTTGCTTAACCGATGGCCATTTATCTATGTATTCATGTGCGCCTCCTACCTGATATTCTGAATCCGGCTTTAGATCCATTGTAATTCCTTCATCTATATTTTCTAGACGATTTAATAAATTCCATTTTGCCCTAAATTCACCATATACAGTAGCTAATTTTCTTCAAGCTAGTTGAAGGTGAAGTCTCATGTCATGGGTTTTATTTGGTAGTAATTTACTTTCCCCTAATTTTTTGATGTTTTGATTCTCGTCGATAATAGTAATTTGTTCGCACCGCCTCTTGGTTTCAATCGGCCCTTAGTACAGTGTTATTATTATTTGGCATCTATGTGCTCTGAAGACCATATCGATGAGCTGGTATTCATGATAAGGTAATCTCCTGATTTAATTGGCATTAGATTTGTTTTGTTTATGATGCATGTTGATACGGATCCAGATACCCGCACGCCATTTCAATAGAATTCCTTTAATTTATTCGCTTATTTCAATTCCAATTTTAGAATTTATTTCGCCATTTTAATTAAGTTTGAAATATTCAAATCATTTCACCACAGTCCAATCACCCATTTGCTGTAAAATTAATTCTACACGAATAATTGAAATCAATTCTCGATCTATTAATTGCCACCAATGTTGATCTATACCACAATAGATTCGTATGCCGCAGTTCATTGTACCGTGTCAACAAGCGCCACCGCTCAAACCTCCATCGCCACTTTCTCAACCACCATCTCCAACTCTCGGGCTCTCGGCCTTCGCAGAGAGAACAAAGGCATTACATTACTATTAAGTTACTATATGGGGTTTCTAAGTCTGACTAAAAACCCTGACCCGGGTAGGCTGGTTTAAGGCCGCTCAAGACCTGAAAAAAATACTAAACTGGTCCTGGTTTTTTAGTCCACTATCCGTCTCGTCTCGTAACACCAAAACCCTGACCGGACCCTGATTTTAAGCAAGTTTTAATCTCTCGAAGATGCTGCCACATATACTATAAGACACAGATGACCTGAGTGCTGAATGCATATTGTAATGGTGCCACCAGAAAACATCTCTACCAAAGCGTAATTAATTGAACTGAGAAGCTCATCACTGGAAAATTGGCAAAGATCACATTTCTTTGCTTCAGAAGATTGGCCTCAAGAAAGATGAATATATAACGAAAATTAAACAATATAGTCTAAAGCCACCAACAAGCTGAGGCTTTTGTATAATGTAAGAGGGCTTTTTGTCAATTAAAGGTAACGTTCTAATGATGTACCTTGAGAAACAAAAATCCAATCAATTTGTTTAGTTTATATTAAAAATTTTTATTGAAAACATTATATTTCAACTATATATGAGTTAGTGGATATTTATTAGGCTTTTAAGCACCTTCTAATAAAACCGATATTGATCCCCGTCACCCTTAACGCATTAACGCATAACACATTTTCTAAAAATAATAAAAAACAAATAAGAGTGAGGATAGAACCTGTATATTTTATAGTTAAATAAAAATATAAATATTAATTAAATAAATATATAAAAATAATAAAATAAATTACGAGTCAAACTATTTTTAATAAAATCAATTTGATGATAACTATATCTTTACTAATAAAAATAATGCACAGCCTTCTCAATATTTTTTTAATAAATAATTTACCAATTTTGGTAAAATTTAGTTTATTCAAGAATTAAAGCCAATTTGTGGCATAAAAAAGCACGATATTTATGGGGAGCGTTTCTTCTCTCTTATTAAATGAAAAGCTGGAGACGTTTCAAACCAATTTGGCCTTTTTGAAGCTATTGAAAACAGGCATTTGGTCCTGTTGTTGTTTTATCCAAAACATTCGCCATGGGTTAGATAGGATTGTGGTAATTTAGAACAGCATCAACAACTTCACAGTTTAAGTTACAGATAGTGCATCATATTTGCATCTGTTGAACATTTTATGGGGGTTTTGAGACTTAAATCAAAACATCTGCTTTGTGAAATCATCTTCTCTACATCGGAAGTTATGTTTTGGTGTAAGAACTTGTTATAGTATCTTTTTAGGATGATTATATTTCCAAAATAATTATTAGTCGTACTTAGTTTAAAACTCTAACCACTGTCACCAGATCGTCAATGATGTCTTTAGTATGAGCTGTCAAAGCAGTCTAAAAATTAGACAAAGAACAGAACCCTTGAACCTCTTGAAAACACAACTTGGTGCCTCTGACACAACTTGATGTGTATCATCTGTTCTGTTGAAGTGACAAGTATCGGAGTAGGAAAATTATTATTGGGCTTTTGACTAAACAGGCAAAATAAGCTGCTGAATTAGCCGAAGGACTTATAGAAGTTGATGTGAGTTATTACTGGTAATTGAAGAACTATACACATATCGACCGCAGTAAATAAGTATATAGCTTCTATGATGAACAAGTATATGTCAGGAGGATCAATTCAACAGCTGGCCTTGATTCTGTACCAGGTGCCCTCCTTGACAGTAACCCCTTACCTCCCATCCTCACCCAAGAGCAACTCATAAATATCTTACATACCCACTTTTTACCAAAGGACAAGTGATGGTGAAGGAGGAAATAGAAATGATTGTGCATGTAGTTAATACGTGAATTCTGTGACCTGTTTGTGACTCAGAAAAGGCACGAACCAGAATAGGCATTGTGTATGTGAGAAAGATATTTTAATTCTTTCCTTCAGTGAAGGTAGTGTTTGTGTGTGGGTGTATGCGTGTGTCTATAAACATAACAATGCTATTTATTAAGGACGAATTTCTGTTTTGTAAACCAAGTGCAACCACTTCTGCCCTAAGTGCACCAGATTTTACCGTCAGATTGACTAGATATCAGAAGTTGATGTCTATGGTTTATTCTCAGAATGTAGCAGGAATTCATTTGTCCAAAAGGGCACTATGAAAAAGAGGTTATCTTCTTTTATCCTAAATCTCTTTCTCAGGTGCTGCAGGTAGAAAGAAGCAGAATCGATTAACCTTAGCAATACGTAACTGGAACGAAGTACAACAGGCCTTGAGTTCAGTGCAATTTGTGCAGTTGTTTCTTTAATTCTTTGAAATGCTCAACCATGTATAACCCTGTAGAATGTATTAATTGGATGAGTTAATATTTGATTTGGTTCCTCAGACCCCTGGCAATTTGTGTCAGTTGGTTTGCTTTGTATTCTTTTAAATGATCCATTTACCATGGAGTAGCGGTTGTTAGTGATGTACCAAGTTCGTCGAGGAGCCGCTATTTGGCAAGTTTCATATCCATCGCGGAATCTCGCCAACGAAATGATATAAAGCACAAACATCGATGTCCTTAAACAAAAAATTGGTGGTTCTCACTGGATCCATCAGGACCGCCATCAATGCAGGGCCCAGGTGGACGACGCTTTTTTCATTGGCGGATAAATGAGATAGCTTTTTTCTTATTACCAAGTTTTTCATGGATGATAAATTTTCTTTATGCTGCAAGAAATGTACCAACTCTGGCTTTTACTTTTATTTTTGGGTTCTTTTGACCGCCACAGACATGAGAATAATTAAACAAACTCTTTCCAAGGATAAACATGTGACAGACAATCATAAGTCCGCAGAGAACTCATCTTATAAAAGCTAGACGTCACTGTTGGCTATTGTTCTTCGCAGCCAGTATCTTTTTGGACGGTATCAAACGTTTGCTGCACCATAGGGCTTCTAATCCATATTGTTTATGCTTAAATAAACTCAAAGTCGTACTTAAGTCTCTGAATTCTGCTTACACTGAAGAATATGATTCCTCTTTAAAGCTTTATGTTTTGTAATGGCTTAGCTAGAAATACTTTTTGCCATAGGTATAACTGACCGTTGAACTCTTGAATACGATTTCTATATCTTTTAAACTCATATAGACCTGTCATTGAGCTTTGATCTCAATTTTACCTCATTCTTTCTTTTAACAGCGTTTTCTACTTTCTATTAAATGGTTGATTGATTGTAGACATATGATGTCAGTGAGTGGATTACATCCAACGACTAATATATGTTTGATTATTTATGACGCTAAGAAAGAGACTAAAGAAGGTTAAAGGACAAGGGACAAATTCCATCAAATTGTAACCTCATAATATAGGTACTTGTAGGGAAAGGCTTCCTTCACCTTTTCTAGATCACCATTTACAACCTACAAAACACTCAGGCATGGTCTCTCATTTGTCATCAACTTTGGAGGTGTGCCTTCTGGGGCCTCTAAAGTTTTTACAGTCGAAAACAGAAACCAGCCCGCAGCTGAGTCGCCAACGAAATATGCATTTACCCAACAGATCAGAAGCTGCCACAAGACGAAAGATGACGCACAGTCAAGGCTGCCAGTAGTTCTACAAAATCATAAGCAACACAATCATCAGTTAACTCCAAAATTTTGTTGACCAGATATGATCATTCCTTTGTTGACTTCTAATGCAATGTTAGTCCGTAGAAAAGTTAGTTTGTATCGTTAACGCAGGGAAGAAGTTTTGTTCTGAGGTCGCAGCAGACATTAAAGTATGTGTTTTTCAAATTTGATGTTCAATTATGACGGTGTTGTGATCAGTAATGCTTAAACAGCGGTAGTAGTTGACGCGACGAAGGACAAGTTTATTCTTACCTGAGGAATATTCAATTGAATTGAAGAAAACACAGCTGGTGCCTGGAAGGAGAGCTGAATTTCAGGATGAAAGACAGGCAACATTATATATTTGAAAAGGAATGATAAATCAGTGTGTATGGGTAAAGCATGGCATCAATCAGGCTCTCTGCACTTTAGAGTGTACACAATCCATCAAAGGCCATCAATCAACTCTGTTTTGTTTTTTGTTTTTTAATATTAAAATCAAACAAATGTTAGCTCCAATTGGCATCCAATTGTTCATTGTCTCATATTAGGATATAAGCTTAAATTCATAAGAGGATCCCTCTGCATATATATTTCATGTGCATAAGGTGTGAATAATGTTTTCTGTATGCTTTTGCTACTCTGTTAGTAGTCTGTTTAAGGCCATTTCTGATTATCTGATATCTGTGTTCATGATTTGTTTCTGTAAAATCTTGGTCTGTCATTTGGTTTTAGTTTTTCCCAGAGACAAATGAAGTCAAATTTGCAAGAACAGACTCGTCTTGAAGGAGCATCATTTAAGTTGGACTATCTGACAAAACCTTCATTCTTTGAGGATTTTTTGGATTCAATTGAGAAGGTCAAAATGGCAGACCGTGTGAAGCCGGTATTTAGATGAATTGTTTCTGCTCTATCCATATTTTAATGTCAATGGTAGTCTTATTAATCTTGTCTTCTCATTGATATTCATTCTAAGGTCATTAATTTTGCTTTTCTTTTTGTCTTGTAGAAATGATTGTGGTTGAAGAGCTTACAAAGAAGCTGTCTTCAATACTGCCTCGAAACTGATTATATTCAATGGAGAACTTGACCGGATAAGATCTGGGGTGTATCCTTCACCATTCTTTCATTATTGTTGTACTTTCTGTAAATTTAGTGTGATTTTGATGTTATATAACAGTTTCTAGATGCCCACCCATTGAATTGCTTGTTTACAACTTTTGGTCCTTCAATTGGTATCATTTTGCAAAAAATTGAAAGTAAAAGTGGGTTTTTGCTTTATTTTAATACAATAATTTGAAATTCACTCCCAGAAATCTAAAGGGAATTAATAAGGATGATCGTGTTATATCTTTCATAAAAATGTCGTGTAAAGGAAGACTTTTAAAAAAAAAATAAATAACAATGACTTAACCAAACTAATTAGTGACTTTGGTTGTAGTAGAGTTGTTTTTGAATGCAATAAAAAGGATCAGAGAGGATTTCCTTAAATGAAGCTTCAAGATTACCCATCACCGTTCTTCTACCCTGGAAGCTGCTGCACTATCCAAAAAACACTTTTTCCCGTATGGAGACCATATATTACATTCAGAACTTAAGGGTCGCAATGGAGGAACCCTTTTCAGGTTTCTAGCTAGTTACTGACGCGTTTCCTGTGGCAACATATTAATGCTTGCCTAGTATCACTCACTGTCTTTCCTGCTGTTTAACTTATATTTTACATTTTCTTTCTTTCCACTTCCTGTGTTAGGAATGCTACCCAGGTTCCTGGAAGGTCCTGAAGAAAGTGAGTAATAAATATATGTTTGCATCAGCAGGAAGTGATGCCTTCCCTTAAGGAGGTTGCTTTGGATATCCTTCCTTCAGCTTGAGTTTCACCAAAATATTTGTCTGGTGATAAAATCCCTAATTTCTTATGTTATAGCAGATTGTTTTTATAGCTATAAAAGATCAACTTATGCGCTGAGTTCAATATTGGTTCATGATTTCTAGTTTGTAGGTCTTATGCTGAGTATTTTTGATGCTAATCTGCCAGTGTTTGAAAGATCTTATTCTTAAGATGAATATAATCATAACTTCCACATCATAGCGTGATTATATGTCATCATCTGGCTCTATTTATTAAGTAACAAATTATCAGAAGATTTTGTTACTTAAATAGATGGTTTTCATTTCAACCTCAATGTTTTTTCAGGCCTAAAACTTCATATAGTGCTTGTTTATATTGTTAATCAATATATATATAAGTTTACTTGCAGGCAATATCAGGCATTTTCGAAATATGCGTAAGTATGACAAGGAAATCTCGTTAAAAGAAACAAAACTTATTGCTTGAAAAAAATTTATTTATTTGGGGAAGCCATTATGAGTTTTTGGGCTCATAATAGCTTTAGTAAATTTTGACCATTATTTTGAACTATGACCCAGTTACCCTTGTTTACACCTTATAGAAAATTACAACACTCTCTTAAGTCTCAACTCTCTCTCTCTAACCAACAAATCAACTCCTTTCCAATCTAAATCACAATGCAAGCTATTTCATCAAACAAGACTTACTCAACTTAGATTCATATATGTTATTTGATTCTTGATTAAGAAATTTTTTTTCTTTTTCAAGGTACGCTTAGAGAATAATAATACATATTTACTCAACCAACACAAAAAAGTTTATATGAGGCTTGGTTGACAATTTTAGACAGTGGTAATATGTCGTTTAAGATAAATGTTGTTGATTTATTGATTCTTGTTTGACTTGGATGGAAGATATGTTGAAGAAAAAAGAAACCCAAAATTACATATGCAGTTTTTTTCGTCGCTTTCTGACTTTCTATGATTTTGTACAAGATATAAGTTTGTTTTCTAGACTTCTACGCTCTAAGTAGTATTGGAAAACTTTGCATTGCACATTTTAGGTGTCCTCAAATCTATTAAATTGGATTAGGCAGTCTGAACACATTATTAGGCTTGTAAAGGGTCCATGCAGTATAATTTTCTTGATGCTTTCATATTTTTGGCTGTACAGATTTGATGCATCATTGATTCTTTTGATTCTGATGTCTAATGAAAATGTATGTTTATATTGCATTGATGAATTTTTCAATCCAGGGAATAGTAGTAATTGTCTGTTGTATTTCCATGCAGTTGAAACCTTCTTGATTTTTGAAAAAGGAAAAAATTACTTAATTTGATAAAGAAGAATATATGAATTTCTGAACAATAAAAAACTGTAGGAAGCAAAAGATATCCTTGTGGCATTAATGAATTGCTGGAAACAAGGTTTAAAATTTTGTATGCTTTGTTAAAGCTATAAAATGCTATTTATTATCTGTGTTGTTACAAACTAAAAGTGATTTTTTGTGCTTTATGCAAATTTAAAAAATGTTATGCTATGCGTTAGAGCAATAAAGTTGTTAAGAAACAGTTCAGAAGGCTTTTTTGTTTTACTTAAGATGAGGTTCAAGAATATTATAAATTTTGTTAGTGAATGTTTGCATGGTGGCTGATCTTGTTGCTGCCCCAAACTGACTGATTGAAGGAGAATTTTACAGCTAGATCAGTTTTTCTCCCAGATTAACTTCTGACATGGACTCAATCAAATGGTATGTTGCATTCTTAAAAAATGGTTCAAGTTTTTTCCATAGTTATGGTCCACTTATACAGAATCTGGAGAAATGAATATATGAATTAGACTTTATATCATCTGTGAAGGCAAGGAATAATCCATGGAATTATATAAGAAGCATTGAAACAGTTTTGTTGATGGCCTGAGGCCGTAGAGAAAATGCCGAAAACATATTCCTAAGAAAGTTGTTCCTTCTAGTTCAGTCCGGTCCATTAATTAATCCTGGCACAGCCCTGCAAGTAGTCGGGATCGAGGGGCTTCTGTACGTGTAAGAATGCTCTTGTATTTTTTTTAATTCTTTTTTAAATTACTGATTGTGAATTGATCAAATTTCGCGCCATGTTTTCAGTTTATAACATGGAAGAGTGCTTGCAAATTAAGTTGGAAAATTATCACCATTGCCCTCAAACTGCTGCATCTACAGAGTTCCAGAGCGATTACGTCAGATAAATGAAAGGCATATACACCTCAGGTAGTCTCAATTGGCCCTCTTCACCATGGCAAAGCAAACTTACAGTTCATGGAAGTCATAACAGCGGTACCTGCGTTACTTTCTTCAACGGGACCATAATAAGCTTTGACGAGTTTGTTCAATTTATAAAGCTCAGAGAAGAAGAATTAAGAGGTTCTTATGCAGAAAGTCGAACTAAGTAGTGATAAATTTCCAGTTGAAATGATTCTGTGGATGCTGCCTTCATCATTGAACTCTTATTGAGGTATCATTTCGTCAACTTCAAAAAAGATGATCATATATTCATAAACCATTTTAATAGAGGATATATGGTATGATATGTATGTTGGAGAATCAGCTTCTTTTCTTCATTCTTGAGGATCTTTTGCTCTAGCTGCAATTGAAATCCCCGAACAACATGAAAATCCAAACAACATCATCACAGTCACACGAGTATTTCAAGGGTTTAGAGGCGGTGCAAGGTAATCGGTAAAAATTCCTCCTTACACTGGAGGCTAGGTGGCAGAGCATTTCTGATTTTCTAAGGATTTGTCATCTACATGAGAATCAGGAAAACAAGAAGGCCGCAACACAAAGGTAAACCGCACCCAGTGTGACTGAGCTCCACCAAGCTGGAGTCCATCAGTTTGGAGCAAGAGCAATGATTTGTTCGCCATAGAATTAAAACAGGACACGTATATTCGAACCAGTTACAGTTGAAACAGAATCCTTATTTCGTAATCTCATTGCCTTTTGAACGGCATTACCAGAGAATTACATTAAATGATTATGTTCTTTATTCATCATCTCAGAACACAGCGAAGGACGCTCATTGCTTGTTCAGAACGGAATCTCATTGAACCGGCTAAGCCGGACAAAGACTGCGTCAATGCTTATAACAACCTTTCTAGAGGTACTACTCTGCTGTCTGATAGCTTTTGATTTTTCTTGGCTATAAAGGATTGAATGATTACTGCAAAGAATGCTACAAATGAGTAACTTGAAACAAAATTACTTCATCACTCCATGGCTGGCATTTCGGTGTGTGGCGCTGCTTTCCTCTATTCACCGTCATTCAGTCTGTATGCTCTGTTATACAAGTGTTGGTCTCAACTCAAAATATTCGTGACGAAAAACTCTGTGTGTATTTGTATGTCGTTTTGAGTTGCTGTTTCTTTTTTTATTTTAATTCTTATTCTCAAGCAATTTTATCATGGAATTGTTAATTTTACTTGAATGTTGAACAAGCTAGGCTTTTAATAATGAAATGAAATAAAAGTGGGGTATAATTCAATAAATACTCCCTCTTCTTTACCCTATTTAGTGTCAGATTTACCGCAAGAAAATAATTTTTAACGATAAACACATTTATTTAAAAACAAAAATTAGTTTATGCTATTTATTTATCTTATAATGTTGGAAATCTTGAACTTCGTTCAGTTAATTTAAAGAGTTAATCCGTAATCTTCTTTCTACCTGCAACTTGATTTGGTTTTATATTGGTTGGTTTCATGTATCAGTTAACGAATTGTTAGGGCATCGACTAACTCTAAGCAAAAGTGTTACTCAAACATCACACTTGAATAATAGTCTACGAATGTTGATTTGGATGGTAGATATTTAATCAACTAAAACTAACGTTCTCAACTCAAAGCTCATCTACTAGTAAAAGTAAACCTTCTCCATCAACTTATCTTCTTCATTATAAAACAAAAGATGTTCAATGAAAGAATGAAATATATATATATAATTAAGTCAAAGTAGTCAGGGGCTGGTATCCAGCCACCGAATTGAGGGCTTGAGTTCGAACCCACAAGAACTTATTTCAATCCTTATTTTATAAATGTGAGATTAGGGATAGATTTATCTCTAATTATTTATTTATCAAGTAATTAATTTTAACAATATTATTAATTGTAAAGTTTGAAACTGAATGAATTTTTTGAAAGATGCTCTCATAACCAACCAACTAAAACCAACAATCAAATTATCAAACTCAGAGCTCACACCTACTAGTAAAACTGTAAAAAACTAAAACACTTGCTTCTCCCATTAAGTCATCTCTTTATATATAAAAGAGTGTTTTATGAAATAATCAGTAATACTATCAACAATTCATAAAGATGTCAAGCTCTGTTGCTACTGCTGCTGAGGTCAGAGATTTGATTGTCCCATTCTTCGGTCAGGGACATCTATTTCCATGCATTGAATTATGCAACCAAATCGCTTCCCTGTAATTACAAATCTACCTCTCATCATTCCCTCTCACATTTCCGCCACCAGCATTATCCCATCCTCGTTTCACCAATATCCTCTCTTTGAGTTACTGAAATAATCTCCTTCGCCTCCTCACCCCATGTTGTCATGCACAGCCAATGTCTAAGGCCTTCAAACCTCCTTTCAACCCGGGACCCAAAAAGCCGACCCGTTTGTGCAGTCATCGACGTTAAGGATGGCTGACTATTGATGTTTTCAAGATTTTTGAAGTTCCCATTTTGGGTTCTTTCACTTGTGCTTGCTCGGCGGCTGTGGAGTGTGCCATGGCAGGCTCGCATCCAGATGTCAAACCAGAGAGGCCCGTTTACTTCCTGGGTTACCTGAGGATATGCTTTTATTTGAATCGACCCAAAACATAGGCCTCTATGAGCCCCTCCCAGTAGTCCATCTTCACCCTGAGAGGTGCACCTGGTTCCGAGAAAAATAGGTCCACCAGAAGCTGCATCAATCACAATTGATGAAGGGAAGTGAGTGGGATCAATATGTTGATGTTCACGTGTGATGGCTGGTCTGAGGGACCATTTATTACTGTTTAGCCAATGAATTGGGAAAGCCGATGTGGGAGGGCCCACCGTTACCTGAACAATGCATAAATCAGCTTGTTCAGTGCTTCATGATCATGATGAGAACCAACTGGTGGTGCCTCTAACATGACGGAAGATGAGGATCGTTCAATGGTTGAATTTGAAATCACGCGGATCTGTAAGAGGCAAGTCATTTGGTACTGAAGTGGATCCCGACCTTAATGAGTATTTAGTATCAGCCAATGCTTTCAAATCATCAAATCGATCGTTTATTTGGGTAATTTAAGGTGGTGCAGGTAGATTGGATCCTCTACGTCATTTGGACAAACCAGCAGAAGGCAGTTATTTTCAGCAGATGAGCTAGTGTTGTTGACGAGGCACCATGGTGTCAAATATAGTGATATTATTTAGTGTTTAATATTATGTGGAAAGCGACAGGATCTTTCACTGCGCACACAGAGCTATTGTCAATGGGATGAGACTATATAGTTGTGGGACAAACAAAAGGGAAATTTTACCATTCGGAATTTTGATGCAAAGAATACAGGATCTTGAATTCACTTTTAATTTCAGATGTCTGCCGTTGACACTTCAGGAGAAACGGGCCTGAATCCGACCCGTTTCTTAACTCCCCCATCTCTCCACTTTCACTTCACCTGTCCCTCTTGGGTCCACCAACCGCCACTCTTCATGTTCCCACTTCACCAAACACCGTTGCTCCACCGTATGCCCCCTCATACTGTCAGCACTCAGTCCGTCCTTAAAATATGACGGAAAAAAAAAAAGAACACTAGAATAATAACAATATATAAAATAAAAAATACATAAAATATTAAAAAAAGTTTAACTGTTCAATGACGAATCCTTTAAACCAAAACCAGCTCACGGTAAGTAGAATAATTTTATTCAAGTTCTCGAGGAACTGAATCGATTGATTGAATAGATATTAGAAGAAGAAGGATAATTGTTGCTGATGTGTAATCGACATGGCAATCGATGGATGCCTGGTAACTTGATGCTGATTCTTCTTCTTCACTTCAAGCATTGTAAATGAGCTATCTTCACAGCCCCTCAAACCAAAGGGACATGAAAAGACATGAGTTTGTCCCTTAAGTAATTGAACTGAGGAGAAGATAAGGGCTTAGTTAAGATATCCGGCATCCGATCTTCACTTGGCACATAACAGATTAGATCACCACCAACACTCTTTATCTCGAATAAAATGAACATCAATCTTCAATGTGTTTTGGTTCGAACAAAATACGATTCTTTGCTAGTTCTATTGCACTTATATTGCTCTGCCACCATATTGTCGTCTTCACACAAAGATACTTCCATTTCCTTAAACAATGACCGAATCTCGTTAATTTCGCTACCAATGCAAGTGCCCTATTCACTCTCAACTAAAGACTTAGGACCATCGGTTGGCTTTCTTCAAGACCATGAAATCAGATTATCAAGACACACACAAGAAGCTCCAATTACTTCCTATCATCCAAGTCACTTCCTAATCTCGTGATTGAATGAAGTAATTTCAAATCACCATCCTTAACAAACTTTAAGCCATAATCCCTCTGGCTCTTGATATTTAAGAACCCTTTTGCGCCATGAGATGTCGGTGATAGTTGGTGCAAGATACATACACTACCAGAACAAAATAAGCTACCGGTCTTGTCAAGATCAAACACTGGAGACCACCTACAATGCTTCTATAACGTAGAGATCTTCAACATAAGAACCTTAATTCTTTAACTATCTTCTCCAACTTTGAGCCTTGCTACCCATTACGTGTTGTCACCCTTTATACCTGCTATTGCCTACTTTAGCAAGCAAATCTTCCTATATACTTTCCGGTAAATAAATGCAATCCCTAATTATACAACACTTTTATACCAAGGAAGTAGACAATCTTCCTAAGTCTTTCTTTCAATGCAAAAACAAAAGATAAACTGTTGAACGGTTATCTAATTCTTCACTGTTAGTCCAAGAACTAATATGTCATCAACATATATCAATACCATAATGAGTGATACTTGCTTTTTCTTAAGAATAAAGAAGAATCGATTTAAATTTTCAAACCTCACGCGGTAAGACAACTCTGAAGTTTTTCAAACCGCCTAGAGCTTGCTTAAGACCATATAAAGCTTTCAGGTAACTGCGAAAACATATTAGATTTGCTCTATCAACAAAGCCTTCGTGTTGCCGATAAACACTTCTTCCTCGATAATTCACCATTCAAGAATGCATTGTTGACATCCAATTGCCTAACTATCCATCGATTCATCAACGAAGATTCAAGCACTCACTCTAACCCAAGGTCGGTTTCACCATCATTAAAGTATCAAAATAATTCACATTCTCAACCTGTTGAAACCCTTTTTGCCACAACCGAGCCTTCCGCATTTAGCTAACCCACATCAAGATTATAATACTTTTATCCTATACACCCACTTATTCCCCAACAACTTGATTCTTTATTCTTTTTGGTACCAAAGACCAAGTTCTCTTTTCAATCAAGCATCATACCTTCATTTTTCATACCAAATCAATTTTGTCTAAGTTCTTCATCAATCGGACCGCTCTCTTTTTGTGAATTAACACTCCAAAAGATACATTTTTGGCCTAAAATACTGCTTTTCTCTTAGGTCAAGTGGGGTGATTGTTCCTACCGTGCTAATATTGTTTGAGGTTATTCGAGGTTGAGGATGGTAGTGAAATCTGAGTAGATCCGCGTTTGGTGAGTTTAGATCATGAATAAAGTTCAAGAGTAACTAAGATCGCGTTTGAAAATGCAAATTTCATTGCTTGTCAGACCGCTGATGTAATGGGGCCTGCGGTCATGGAACATGCCGAGGGCGGTGATTCAAAACCGCCGTTACAAGATTTGCACAATGCGAAGAGTGGACAACGGAAAACCGACGGTGGAACAAAGTAGGCTTCTGGATATTGATCGTTTTGCTTTAAATGAAAATAGGATTCAAGAGAAAGGGAAAGCATTTTCATCAAATATGACATGCCTTGCTATATATACCCACTGCATGCATTTATATCCTTTGTGAGCGTGGCTATAACCAATGAATATGCATTTATTTCAGGATAATCAAACTTACGCTATTGTAATCTCTCGCGCATGGATAACAAGCACAACCAAAAACATTTTGATCTGGCAAATGTTATCATGAGCGCCAAGTCGTAACCCATTGATATGATAATCAAGTACGGAAAGAATCCCACCAAATGCAAATGAAGTTCGTCGAGCTAACAAAAAGAAGACCCAATTCTACCACTTAATCGTGTTTTCTTAACTAGTTTACATTCTAATAATGAGTAATGCGGACAAGAGGGCTCTCAATAAAATGCCACACCCGATTTAAAAATCTGAATGATCCGTGATTCTCCCGCCGATTATGTGATCTTAATGGTTGTTTGGAACTGGTTTTCAACTTGTAACTTGTATAGCTTAAAAACTTCTAAAGCTTCTGATTTCAACTTCAATAGGTAAATCCAAGTATATCTAGTGAAATCATCAACAAAACTAATGTAATATTTAAAACCTTCTCTTGAAATAATCGCGAAAGGACCCAAGATCGTGCTGCGGTATAAGCTCAAGTGCTAATTTTACATTTCCATCTGAAGTGCACCTGTGTATCTACCCAAAAAATGCTGTTACGCTTCACATGTTTCACAAAAAATGTTGTGTTGCTTGTTGTTTAACCATATTCGTGAGAAAACCTATCAAGATAATGGAGTTTGAGTAAATGCAATAAGCTTAGCTCATGGCCAAATCTTCTCGGTAAAGAGCTATTTTATTAGGCTTTATCGAACACACATCAAAACCATTCTGTAAAACAATTGTTTGGATTATTTTGCAATCGGCATGTATGGTATATGAGTATAAGACACGAATCGACAACATTGACAGAGGTTGGTTAGCTTGACCATGAAAGACACAATAGATGATGACTCAAAATTCTGCGTAAGACACATAGTTTGACCAAATAGCTTTTGATATGTCCTTTCAGCAGTTCTGCATTAGAACTTGTCCCTTCAAGAAATCCCTTCACAACACAAATGATCCAAGAATTCAACGTAAATGTTACGCGGCAAGCTCGAAACACTTATTGGGATTCATGAGGGAAACGTTAAAACATTCTTGCAAAATATGTGAATCTCATAGTTGAGATTTTGAATTCTTGAATGAAAATAAGAGTCACCAATATGAGTTATTGACAACCTTCACCATTACCACAATGAACTTATCACTCTAAACTCATATCTCTCGATATTCATATTGTCGGCAGTCGTTGGTCGATGATGAGTGGCAACTAATCGCCCGTGTACTGGAATATCCGCAGTCTTCAATAATATGCAAAGCAGAAGTGCCCAGCCCGTATAACACCAGAATTCTACCTACGCGTTTGCTTATTAAAAGAATTAATCTTGCTTTTCTAGAAAATAATGCAATATGCATGACGGTATTGTGTCCATGTGAGAAAGTTGATGAAATCTTCACTTTCAGTGTTGGAACTCCACAATCGAAACAATCAATACGACAATTTTTCTCTATCGTTTCAATCTTAATTAAATAGAAAACAAGTACGGTCAATAAATTTGGTCCACCAATTTAATCAGTATAAACATATGGATCCCATCATTAATATTATAAAATATGTGGGTATTTTTTAATTACATTATATTACTTATTTACAGATTGCTTTCATTATGTCACAATAGGTAAGGAGATTCTCTAAAAACAAAAGAGGGAGAGACCCTTCGCCGAATGAAAATAAAGAAATTAAAATAAAATAAGACTTAGTAAATTTCTGCCCTTTCTTCTTTTTGTTGTTGGCATTTTATTCATAAAAGAAATGATCACAAGTCATTCAATAAACATATATTGCATGATTAAGTCTTCTTCTTTCCAAATCAATATTACACTCTCATAAGCTCTCATAATCACATTCCTCTACAGGTAACAGAAATTTTTGCTCATTGAAATTGTTTTAAATATTCACAAGGATTACATAAGCCATCAACTTTCTGATCCCACATAATTAAACAGGTGCACTTGTTCTAAATCTTCAATTGGCCTCTCTTTTTAATAGCATAATTCTGATTGATCTTATACCATTTTCTTTCTGTACTATCCACCTTCCAAGATAAAATTTTATGGCTTGTTTGCTTTGAGTTTTGTAGTTATTGTTCATTTATAGTTGTTTTTTTAGATAATTTTACACGTTTCTGTTACATTAGCAAAAAACTCTCATCCTTAAGAAAGAAGAAAAATGCTCTGCCTATGTTTCTCTTCATTTGATTCAAGATCAATGTTGCGATACTGTTTGCTGTCTTTCCGTTTTTTTTGTCTTTTCCTCAGTTCATTTATTTATTTTGTATTCTTTTCTTGACATATTATTAGATTTAGCAGCAGCAGGCGATGGCAGAAGTGGGTCTGGCTGCTTTTTCCAGCATCGTATCAGAAGGTGCAAGTCACCGTTCAAACCGACAATGGCAGATATTCATGTGTTCAAGTACCAGAGCTACATAGATGGCCTAAAAGAACAAGTGAAGCAGCTGGGATATAGAAGAAACGGTAACAACCTGTTAATCATGCTAGGACTACAAGGGGATGAGATTTATGAGGTGTCACAGACCGGCTAAATCAAGTTGATGAATCTAAAGAAGGGGTTGCAAAATCCATCATTGATGATGAAGATAGAGAGCTAAGAAGTCCTGCTTCAAAGGATTGTAGTCAACTTGATTAAGTCACAAAAGCTTAGTAAACGTTGTTAAAGGCTGCAGAAGCGTTTTGCTGTCTCTGTGGGGAAAAGGAGAAACTTCTAATAGCTTCTACCGTCCTTCCAAAGCGGGCAGAACATATGTAAGTGAAGATTACGAGGCCTTGATTCAAGAATGTGAAAGTATATTTCAAGATGTTGTGGAGGCGTTGAAGGATGATAAGCCCAACATTATTGGGGTTCATTATATGGGCGGCGTGGGTAAAACCACGCTAGCGCTAAACAAAAGCGTTATGGGAAGATAAGTTGTTCGATAAAAGTCGTTATGGCTTGTGAGGTAACACAGACCCCAGATCAGGAAATTCAAAAAGAAACTTGCTTTGACTTAGGGTATGAAATTGGCTCGGATGAGAATAAATTGAAAAAGAGCTGATCGATTACGTGAAAGATTGGAAGAAAAGAGAAGCGGGTCCTCATTATAAGTATTGGATAATATTTGGACAGAACTTGAGTTGGATGTTGCTGTTCTCTGGGATGCTGAGAAAGAGAAAGGATGATTGAGAGGAAGATGCACAATACGGTTGACGTTCAGAAAGCTAAAGATTTATTGCGCATTGATATGAGTTGTCAGAAAATTCTTCCGATCGATGCTTTGCCACGAAAAGCACATTGCAGTTATTTGAGAAGATAGTGGTGATTCAACGAAAAATACCTGCTTTTCAAAGCAGTTGCGCCAATGAGATCGTTGAAAGATGCGGAGGTTTGCCCAAGCACCATATTGCAAATGCCTTGAAAACTAAGGAGTCAATTTTGGAAAGATGTATTGAATCAGCTAAGAAGATCGGATGCAAGAGAAATTCATGGCATGCAAGCAAATGTGTACACCCTCCATAAAATTGAGTTAGACTTCTTGGAAAGGATATATAAACTTGTTCCGTCTTTTGTGGTCTATACAGTGAAGTGTCATACAAGTTTGACTTATTGAGATATGGTGTGGGTCAGTTTGTTGGAAAATGCTTACACTGGAAGAAGCAAGGAGAGTGCATCGGTTGATCGACAACTAAATCTTCATGCTTATTGTTGGACGAGGCTGCTAAAGATGAAGTTAAAATGCATGACGTCATCTATGTTGTTGCTGTATCAATTGCCGCAGAGAAGTGTTTAATATTCCAAATGTTGCCGACTTGAGAAAAAAGATGGAAGAGACAATACGAAAAGATCCCACCATATTTCTTTACCCTTATGGAGGTATTCAAGTGCTTCCTGAAAGGTTGCACAACCCTGTCTTGAGCTACGTACGGAGGGTGATGGCTCTATGCAAGTTGAGAAAAATATGGCACCACCTGCTTGCTTCTCGGAAGTCTTTTTTAGCAAAATTGGAAAAAAATTGAGATATTTCCGGTGCTTCCAATTCATTGAATATTTTTCTATTGTAAGATTAAGTATTCTATTTAAATTTTACTAAACATTCCAACAATTATTTTAATCATTTTGTGTTTGGCAAATAATTTTCATTCACAAATTATTTCTGCAAGTATTGTACTTCAAACTTTGATAAGTATTACTTCAAATCACCATTCTGAACTCTCTGCATTTTCAATCTAATTTATAGGTTCACCTGCATTAAAGTCAACAATAATTGTTTTAAAACACGATTTAACAGCATAATATAATTCAATTTAATTGTTTTTTCTTAAATCCTAATAAATAAGATTAAATGTAGTGATACTTAGTTACCGCCAAGTCACATTCATATATTTCTCTTTTCCTTGGGTCTTTAGATTTCTATTTAAAAAAAGTGTTCAAATGTAGTTAATATCTCTAGTTTAGTTATCAATTGATTACGCCACGACACACAAATTGCTGATGGTCATTTTGAATCTAACGTGGATTAAAAAATTCCTCAAATATTCACTTCATAACAGTCCCATATGATGGTGTTAAAGTGTTTTCGAATGTTTTTCCATTTTTAAAAGCATGAATATCGGGAAAAAAGGAATACAGCGTTTTAGTTTAGTTATTTTTAAAATAGCATGTTTTGAAAAATTAAAATTCTTTTAAAACTAGCATCAAGATGAAAAATGAATTTAGAATATTGAAAATACCTTTGAAATTCTTTCTCCTGCTCCTAAATACTAAATAGTGTAAATGCATTTTCATCTTTTGTTTTTCTCTCGACTTCTATTTATTTATTTGTTTTAATTTTTCCTTTTTTTTCTTTAAAATATCAGACATTCATGGTTTGTTATTACAAAACAATTGTATGATTTTGACATACTTTGAATTATAGTTGAATGCTACTCTTTTATTTTCAGGTTAATTCCCAATAGCCTAGTGAATCTTAATGTAGAAGTGTGTGGAAAAATAGAAGAAATCATTGGACATGTTGGAGAAGAAGCCGGTTGAGAATCGTATTATTTAACTAAATGAAACTTTGATACTTGATGATTTAACAAGGCTACCAGCTTTTAGTTTGCAGAATTAATAATTTTGAATTCTGTATTGAACGGAGTTTCTATGACACGTTGCCCGAACATGAAGATATTTTCAGGGGAATCGTATTCATTACCCGTGCTGCACGGAAGTGCAGGTGAGGTATGAAGTACGTTTTATATGAAATCGTGATGTTGTTTAAGCGCTAAGAAAATAGGAAGAAAGAACTTCAGGCTGAGAATTTGTTATTATTGATCTAATGAATTGAAATACAAGTTTTTTATATGTGCATAGAAGATTTCATACACATTGCACACACATGAAATAGTAACAATTTCTATAAATAACTTTTTATTGACTCAGCTGCTATGTAACAGTATACCATTAATTGAATTAATTCTATTTTAACAGGAAGAGGGGTGAATTCTGGTGCCAGCAAGGCAAAACTTTAATTCCACTATGCTAAAAGTGTTACATGAAGAAATGGTATGTGTTAAATCGATCTGTCGAAAATTACTGCATATGCATCTCCCTTGCACTGACATTTGAAATATACACCTGCCTTTGGTATATATAGTTTTAGAAGAAACACAAACATGGGTGTTTAATGTATATATATATATCTACGCCTTTTCAAAAGAAAAACAAGTATATCCAGTGTAATTACTGTGGTTTCAGCAGATTGATTTCTGGTGGGATACATAATACGTTTGCAACTCTCGTATTTTCCATGCTTGAAAGAAATATGGTACGGGCCAAGCACTGCCTGTCAGCTTCTTCAACAATTTATTCGACCCAGGTGGATGACTGCAATGAATATGTCGAGTGCTATTCTGCTAATCTGCTACGGTGTTTGAACAATTGGGATGCCTGGAAGTGAGGAATTGTGATTCACTTGAAGAAGTGCTTCATTTGAAGAGCTAATTAATGCTGACAAAGAACATATAGGCTCCCTCATTCTAAGCTTTTCAAGCCAAGGCCACTGACCTTCCAAAACTCAAAAGATTCTGCAACTTCACTGGGAAAGTATAAATTGAACCGCTCTAAGTTGAGATATCTGAATTCATTGAGAATTGCCCTGACAAAACATTCATATCCACCCTAATTATATCCTGTACTGCACATGACAGAGATAATAAGTGAAGTTCAAAATTAAATCAGAAGAGAACTCTTCTTGATCAAATACAACATCTCTCGATAAAAGGTAATCATTATTATTATTTTTCCCTTCACTTTCATTCGCATAGATGTAATTTCATTAGAATCAAATCAAATTTAATGACTTATCTTTTCTGGCATGTCGTCTTAATTTCATTCTGATTTAATAATACAATTGTAGTTATTAATTCAACTCCTCATAGTATGAATTAAAAAATGTCTCAAATTAATTAGATGCCTAGTGACAGAGGAGATGAAATTATATGTATAATTATGTGTTAGATTTTGTTTTCCTAGCTAATTCATATTGGATTTATGATCAGATTTCATTTATGTGTTTCAAAGGGTAATCGATTTGATACTTATATTTGGGATCCTACTGCAAAGCATACTTAATTTGGAAATAAAATATAAAATGCTGTGATTAATCTTTGGTCCATAAAAATATGTAGGGGAAGACTGTAGAGATTGGATACATATTTCATTGCTACAACTTAATTTTGTTGATTTTAGGTTGCATTCCCCTCAATTGATAGAGCAGTTAAAGCTATCTGATTACAATAAAGTGCAGCATCTCTGGAAGGAAAATGACGAATCCAACAAAGCGTTTGCAAACTTGGAAGTCTAGAAATATCGAATGTAGTAAGTTGTAAAAATTAGTACCACCTTTTCTTTCGTGGTATTTGGAAAATTGTGGGAACTAGAAGTATCGAAGTGTCACGGTTGATAAATGTTGACGCTTCAACATCTAAAACTCTCAGTGAATCTCGAAAGAATGAAGATAGGTTGATTGCAAATGATAGAAGAAATCATACAATCATGCAGGTTGAGAAGAAGTGGAAGATTGCATTGTTTCAGGAAATTGGAGTACTTTGGGACTCTGATTGTTTGCCAAGCTTCAATAAAGCTTTTGTTTGGGTAATCACGCTCTTGAGTTCTGTCCTTGAACACGTAGTTGTGAGACAGTGCCCAATAACAAGATTTTCTCTCAAGGAGTCGTAGACGCACCGAAGCTAAACAAAGGAAACCGAAGAAGAAGATGGTGATGACGAAGATGTTGGAAGGAAACCTCAATGACACCATAAAAAATGTCTAGTTCAACAAAATGGTGAGTATCAATTATGTTGCACTATCTAGCAAATTATTTCTATAGATTAACGGCATAATATGATTGCTTGATTGAAAATATAAAATAATAATAAATAAATTGCAGGGTTATGTTATGTTTTTGTTTAATCAATCATATTACGTCATATTACCAGACAATATTATTTCAGCACAAAAGTATTTTTATCAGACCATTACTCAATCATATTACCATATTAGTTTGTACAGACATTATTCGCGTGACAAGAGGTCAGATTATCTCTCGCTTTTATTATGATTATGGTTGTAATGTATGCTTTGCTTATGAGTAATTACAAAATGTGCAGAATTCTAAAGAAAAGATTGAGCCAACCCTTCAGGTACAGTGTGAAGAATATCTGGAACTAGGCTAACCTCTGTACATGATTCAACTTGTTTCGTTCTCCTGTACTTGAATAATTTGGTTCTGAACGCATTTACAATTTTTAGTCATGCTACAGACCTGAAAGACACTTTGGATTTGTTTGATGTATTCTGTTTAAGGAAGGACTTGAATTGATGTTTCAAGTTTCATGCAATTTTCAATTAGATACTGTTTAAACTTGCATTATTCATTCAATTGGTGTTTTAAGCATTTGATTTCCAACTGTCCTGATAGAAGATCATTAGAAGAAAACAACATAACATTTGTGGTATTTCAGAATAATAATAATTTATGAGTATAGTAAAATTAACTCCACCTGCTATTATTAAAAGAATTAATCCATTAAACTGACTTTCTCAGACCAGCACCTTTAAATTAAAAGAATTTCGTGAAGTCAAGACCATGTTATAGATCTTAGGAAATAAGTGAACCCACAAATGTTTTCACAGCATCATAAGAAAATCATTTTTTTTAGTATTATTGTTGTTGAGTTTTAAAAGTAGTAGCTATTAAACAATGACAATTAGCGTGGTCGCAGTTGGGGGATCGAGTAGTTCACTTGTTTATGCGAGTAGAAACCAACTTAATACTATTACACTCATTCCAAAAATAGTAACCAAAGAATCATGAAATTTCCTATATATTCTTCATTTTTAATGCAAAATTTATCTGAAAACACCAATGACTTTCTTTCAAAGTAAATGAGAAATTACAATGAAAACGGATCAAAATACATGTAGTATTAAACAAATGATTTTTTTCAATTAAAAAAACAGTTGAGGTGAAATGAAACCACAGTCATGATGATGTCTCTGGTTCCAACTTTGGGATAATAGCAGACTAGAAACACGTACAACTCCAATCAGTCGCTTTGGTAATTCATCTGCAGTGTTTGCCCGCATACAAAAAAAGATAAAGAAGAGACACTCAAAGCATTATTTATACCATTCTGAGAACATTCAAGTATGCAAAATGCAAATTGAGGCAATATCTCAAAATCATGTCTTTTCCCTTGTGTCCATTTAGAAGTGGGGTAAAAAATAAAATAAAATAAAAAACAATCATACATACCTGTACAAGCAAAGCTATGTCAACCAATGTCATAATTACACCAATTTATAAGGCCCAAAACTCCATTAGCAAATAGTAGAAGAACTGATGTCAACATCAATCTACAGAAAGATGAACAATGTTAAACCATAATGATATCGGACGCTTATTTGAAAGGGGAACATCTCATGTACTAAAGAAATTCCAAGAGCATTTACTTAAGTACTTGGGACCGTGAAGATAGTTACAATCAACCGCTTCCCTAATAAACAAGTAAAAGCCTGAACACTATGGACGATCCATGACCTGCATGATTCAGTGCTTAAAATCAAGAACAAGTGCAAAACAAAAGGACATGGAGTTTGAAGATACAACCCATCAGTACATTTACACCTAAATGCATGCCTTCTTTGTAAAAAATTGAAGTGTACTGTGTAGTAAAGGGTAAGTATACGCTAATATAGTCCTAATACATGAAGGCCAAGATGGATACCTTAGGAACAGATGGAATAAGTTTCAACCTACTATTGCTGTAAATTCATCATCGCCATCAAGAAACCAAGTAAAAGTGATCCTGTAACTAATTGCCTTGTGACAAAATAAAATACAATACTATAATGTGTTGAACCAGGAACCTGCAGATGCTTAGGTTACAACTATACAACCTCCCAATACAATAAGTTTGAAACTTAATACCTTCTGAAATGAAACAAACTTTACTTGAAGATTAAAGATCAGTGAGAAAAGCCTTCTTTTCAGAAGCAACCTCATATATTTTAGAATAGGGCCTCAGTGTGTTATAGATTCAATGAACCTTGAGAAGTTATTTACATAGTAGTATCTCACAGGCAGTATTTTCCCTAATGCAGCAATGGAAAAGGAAAAAAAAAGAAAAATAGTTACTTGTGCAGCACAGCCTTGACGCTTAGCTACATGGTCCATTCTTCTTTGTCTTTGAACCAATCAACAGCAACAAGATCCATTAAATGTTTTCCTGCAGGTATCTGCAGTAAGCAAATTGCACAAAGCACAAAGCACAAGAAGAGCCAACCAAACTACATCAAACCTGCGACCTAGCATATGCAGGGATATATAAATACCATAACAAACAACCAAATTATGGGGGAACCTTTGTTTTGTCATAACAAAAAATGTTGCTAAACTCTAAAGTTATTTCCATCAGAATGTTTCCAGCAGTCACGAAAGCATTATCACGGTCATCGTGTCTCAAATTGCCCCAAAAACAAGACAAATCCAATTTGATCAGCCTGCTCTTCCTCTAGGACTGCAACTAATTGAAAATTATAAACAAAAAAAAATCAAAACCATAAAATCCACTAATGAGGACATTAGCCAAATATACAAAAATGAATACTTATCATCCACTTGTCCTCTGAAATCATTCTCAATCTTTTTTCATTTGCCTGAAATCTTAAGAAAATATGTAACTAATACTTCCTATTCATGACTATTGTCTCATATAAACATGACATATTTAATTGAATAATAAAATTATTTAATTATTTTAATTAAATATTAATCCTACAAATTATTTTTTTGTTAAATCTAGCAAGAATAACTAACATTTCTTTAAGATATATTTTGGTAAATTAAAAAAATTCAATTATTTGGTGGGAATTATTGAAATTGGAGCCATTTTTTTTGTGGAATTGAAATATATTCTTTAAATTATTATATAAATAGCAAAATGTACACACACACACATATATATAATTCATATATAAAATTCTCTAATTTGTTCACAAGTACCATATTTTATAATTTAGTTATGAAATAAAATAACTACAATAATTATAGTTAAATGAATACTTCATTAATTCTTAATTTGCTTCCTAACATTAAATGAACAACTTGAGTCAGCCACCTGAATCAACCAGTAACGCTTGAGTCAACCGTCTGAATAAACCAGCAACCCTAGCTTATTCAAGAACAGATCAAACTGCCATCAAATGCCACAAAACCAAACAGTCTGCTACCGCCATCAAATGCAAGCAACATATGCAACAAAACCAGATGCAAGTGAAATTCTGGAGAATATCGGATAAACCAAACCAAATGCCACACTTCTAGTAATTAGACTAGATGCAGTGTTCAATTAAACTAAATGTAGTCTCATATTACATTCAAAATTTCTAAAAAAAGCAGTGTTCCATCAGAGAAGCACCAAAACAAACCAATCTAATCCAGCATAATTACCAGCTCAACCCAAAACAATTACACATTATATTGACATATCAAAATTCGCTATCAAAACATAGCCAAATAAATGACAATAAAACTCAAAACAGACCCAAACCAACCGATGCTGCAGCCCTAGTAGTCATTGTCCGTTCCACTGCCATGGGAGCAAGGGTAAGCTCCGTTGTTGATGAGTGAGTAAGATAAGGCTCCAAATCAATAGTTCCACCTCCTTTCTGCAATTCAAAAAACAGAAATTCATATATGTAAAACTTTTAGAAAGTGTGAAACAGCCTGTAAGTATTCAACTTCTGTCAACTCAATAGCACTTACTAAAGTTTTTATACATAAGAAAAAGGCATCTTAAGTCCAAAAAATTAGAATTACTGGTTGAACTCCAACTCCATCAATCCATGCAACCATCCAATCTTTAACGAAAAAATGAAGCATAATTAACAAGACATCTGAATCAGAAAGATTGTGCTTTGATTTGGCACGAGGTGTTGGAAACAACTTAACAAATCTAGACACAATCTATAACCATCAAGTCCAAACAAAAGTCAGGATCTAAAATACTTTGAAAAATCAGAAAAACAGCAAAATATCAGTTTCAATTTCTTTTTCACCCATTGTAAGCTCAAACCGAAGGTAGCCGCGCTACCTTTAAACATCATTTGGGCTTATACATGTGACATTTGCTCATGAACAACTAAAGTTGAATAAGATTTTTATATGAAACAGAATATGAAAAGTCAAAGTAGAATATGACAGGAGCTACAATATATTATTCACCATTAGCATTATGTATAAAATAAATTTAGAGGCATTATATTCATTCACAATCTTGCAGAGGTAATACCAGATTATGGCACGCAACTATTGAATAGCAGATAAAGGAGGAGATGCAGTGGGAAGGTAGTAACTTGCTTGCATGAGAACTAGAAAGTAATATCCCAAGATCAATTATAGATCTCATAAAACAAAAACAGTGAGGCACACACAATTATTGTGAACAATTATTCATAGAACCACATACCAGCAACAAGATCAAAGTCATCTGTGTATATATCGATTCCCCACAGCTGACTGCCTCTGACCTAAACATAATGAACTTACATAACTAAGAAGTAGAGTCATAAAATATGCTGCTGTAACAGCTATCAATAAATTTCCAGACAAATGGAATTTGATATGTAAGGCTATAACTAGCAACACTTCAAAATAATTTGAAGTACCATGATCTTACTTTAAGGATCAATACTACAATCTTTCAGAAAAAATTAAAGTCTAAGCAAAATTATAACCTTAAACATACTAAAATCTGGTAAATAGACCTACAGGAATTCCAATGACCTCCAAAATATTTGAAAGAAAAATTAATTTACAGCAAAAAATGTTAAAGATTTGTAAAATGGAGGCCCATACTACTATTCAAATTACAAAAGAGGAAAGGGAGCTGGCCATTAAATGATAAAGGCATGCATAAAGAAATACAAATAATATGCCCATAAAGACGTCCACTCAAGCCTTATAAGCGGCTTTATGCAAAGGAAAGCCAATTAGTTAATAATAAATGAATTTCAAGGTGCAATAATTAAACTCCCTGATCAGCACATTTAAGGTTCATGCATTTCTACAAAACATGTAAATCATAAGAACTTTTTTGGTCCAAACGCTAACCAATAAAGTAGATTATCAAAGTTGTCACAGAACAAGCACCACATTGATTGCTATGCAAAAGATGAAAGTAAAAGTTAATACTTTATTTTATTTTACTTTTCGAGAGTTTTGATCATCATGTGCAAAATAGTAGTATAACTTGCTCAGTGTTATCTCAAAAAGCTAGCTTAAAATACCTATTAGCACCAATCCAAGTAGTCAAATAAATCCTTATCTATCCATTCATCTCTGACCTTGCCAAAAAGATTTAAACGAGCATCTATATTCTCACTCCAATCTTTCACAATCATAGGCTTTATCTTAGACCAGTTCTTCAATATCCCTTCCACTGTGAGCCCCTCGAAAACCTTGTAAATTGAATCACATTTGTCGTCAGTTTCAAATCCATCTGTCAAAAGGCTAAGCAAATGAATATACAATCAACACCATTCTTCCAAACGAATATACAGTCAACACCATTCTTCTAAACACAAACAAAGTTTGAACGTATGACAGATTTTTAGCCATTTAATATTCCATCAAATATAATTAGATCACACCTACCAAGGATTTTTGAAAAGAATGCATTCTCATCTTAAGCAGCAACCTCACTAGTAACACATTTTCATACCCTGTTTCCACCTCTAGTCGCACCACCAAAAAAATTCAGTACTAATTAGCATCAACAGCGTCTGTTTTTTTATTTCTTTTTTTTTTTCAAAATAAACCTCCATTCTTATACATAAAATTAAAATATCAATTAAATAAACAAAGTCTATGCTTACTAGTAAAACACGTCTATTTTCAGGTAGAGGCAGATAATAAAAGAAAATTGAAACTGAGATAAAATAAGAAGAGCTTACTATGTGCATTTGATCAACAATCCAATCCTCAACGATGGAATCGATGCCATCAAATAAACATGACTTAATCTTGAAACCATAAACTGCACTAAGCATAGCACCAAAGCCAGAGCGTGACTATAAAGAAGGAAAAAAAAAGAAGGAAAAGAAGAATTAAATCAACATGAAATTGAACTTTTGTTTTATCTTCCACAAGCAAGAAATTCAACTGGAACAATACAAAATATGAAATTTTTAGCAATCTTACTAGCATTATACACAAATCTCAATTCACGACAAAGAGGGGAATGAATCACTAACATCACCCAATTCATATATTCAAATAATGTATCCCCACTCCTAACAAGAAACGTGCTACCACAGTCGATTAGTTGTTAGGGTTAAGGCTTACCATAGAGAACTGGATGGCGCTAACTAAATGACAAGTTGAAACGGCATCTGCAATCGTATTGAATGACATTGAACCGCGAGGTAGGGTTTAAATGAATACCGGGCAGAGATAAATTGGTGTTGTGAATTAGGGTTTTGGAGCTACGTTTTATTTCGATTGAAAAAAGGAATTTGAGCTAGGCTTTAATATGTAAATTTTCGCTTAGTTGAAACAGAGGAAAGCTTTTAATACGTAAAAAAAAAATAAAAAGAATAATTTAATTTTTGATAATTAAAAATTAATATAATTTTTATTTTTAGGATTAAATAGTTAATTTAATTATTTTCTTTTATTAATGTCTAAACAAAAAAATTATAAAAGGTAATATCAGAAAAAATAAATAAAAAGAAATAAAAGAGTGATCAATACTTTAATGGGACGCTTTAAGATTTTTAAAAATATGGACTAAACGATACTTAATCTTAAAATATACTAAATTTTTTTACCAAAATTTAAAGTTGATGCTTTTAAGTTATATTGTTAATTTAAACGATTTTTACAATCTTATAAGTTCACAAAACTTAATCACATATATATCATTTATTTATTTACGGTTTATAAGTTATAAATCATATATTCGGACATATGAATACATATTATGAATCTATCATATTTTTATGACATTCGAGATACAACCATATATGTCATAAAATTTGTGTCATTATTTAATACTTTTCTAATAGTGTCAGATCTTTGAAACCTTTCTATTAATAGCAAGAACTCTAATCCTTTTAGAAAAGACTAAAAAAAATAATAATTTATGTTTAAATATCAGTTGGCCACCACGATCAACACTTCAATATCGTTGTCATTTTCTTTCTTTCTTTCTTTGTCATTTTATTAGATTTGCTTTGTATCATGGTCTGCTTTGGCTGTAATTGTTCATTGTTTACGTTCTTACTTTTTGATAATTTATGGCTTTTTTATTCAGACCCTCAAGACCTTTTCGTTAATAGCAAAACCTCTGATCCCAAGAAAAGAAAAAATTCTATTTAGTTATTAATTGGTTCAAGATCAATATAGCGATATTGTTGGCGGTCTTTTTCATTCTATCTTTCCTCTAGTCATTTTAATTTATTTATTCCCTTTCTTTTGACACTTGTATTTATATATATATATATTGTTAACAAGCAATGGCTGCAGAAGGTGTCTCCTGCTTTTCCAAAGATTGTATCACAATGTTCAAAAGCATTATTCAAACCGATTATCGGCACATATCTTATGTGTTCGAAAGTACCGAGCTACATAGATGGGCTAAAAGATTGAGTGAAGGAGCTGGAATATATAAGAGAAAGGGTGCAAACAAGGTTAGAGAGGCTACTTCTACAAGGAGATGAGATTTATAAGGGTGTAGACCTAAATAGAGTTGCTGAATTCAGTGAAGGGGTTGCAAAATCCATCATTGATGATAAAGATAGAACTAAGATGTTCTGCTTCAAAGGGTTGTGCCCAAATTTGATTTCTCGTTACAAGCTTGGTAAACAAGCAGCAGAGGCCGCAAACGAAGTTGATAAACTTGTGAAGAAAGGCGAATTTAACATCTGTAATCATGTTTCCTACCGTCCTGCTCCAGAGAGTACATAATATGTGCAAGTGGAAGATTACGTAGCCTTTTATTATAATATCTTTTCACTCTATTAACTTAAAAAAGATTGACTTTAATGTTAAAAATGTAACAGTATAACATTTTATAATAATTTCAATATTTAAAAAAAATTTGAATACTTTACAATTTTATATTATATTAAACTAAATTTTATAATAAATAGAAACATAATATTAAAATAAATATATAAAATTTTAAGTTAGGCTTAATATTATTTAAAATAATTTAAATATCATTAATACATGAGATATATTATATTAATTATAAATTCTATTTAATCTAAATATATATTTAAAGTTTTTATACTAAAAATAGATATATCATTAAAATAAATATAACAACTAACATTTTAAAAATTAATACTGAAATTAAAATTATAAATTATATTAATCTACTAGAAAGATTAATCTATTTGACACTAGCAGCGGACAATGAGGTCACGGCAGAGGACAAGCAGTTATCGTGACCCATGGACTTTTCTACTTCTTTTGAAACAAAAATCAAAATCAAAGTCATTGAAGTGCATTTGATGATTTGCTGTTTAGCTTCTCTCTCAAATGCTTTTTGAGTGCCTCCGGTATATGCTTTTATATAAGCTTTTGTCTTTAATCATTCATTCAAGCTTTCGCTAAGAGTGCTGCAGCACAGCACATAAATATACAAGCATTGACAGCCGTAGTCAGGAGCTCTTCGGTATTTGAAGAAAGAATGGTTGTTTGGCTTTGTGCATTGAAAGAGAAAAGAAAATGAAAGACTAATTTCATTAATACAATTTAATTAATTAATTTAAAATAATAAGCAAATAATAATGATGAAATTAATTAATAAAAAGAAGAAAATGAAAATTGCACGTGCTATTAGCATAAACCAATTGCCGGAATGAGGTCACTTTGTAGACAAATGATTCTGGAATCAGAACTTGGGCCAGGTTTGGGTTATGGATCCAAAATAAAAAAGGTGGGCCACATGGTCTCTTATGATCAATAAACATCGATTGAAAAGGATGGTATAGTGAGTGGAAGAGAAATGCCGATGGCAGATCAAGGGATGAAAGATACGAGCTCACTTGCAACGTGGTATAGTTTATCATGGCTTTCCTATAAGTTCAGGTCATTTGAATACTTTCAATGATCTTATTAGTCAGAGATTTCACAATAATTTTTACTTTTTACATCCAGGAACGGTTTTAGGCATAGGCAAATTAGGCCTATAATAGCAAATCCTCTTTTTTAACAATTAAACAATTAGGAAGTCTCCCTTTTTATTTTTGGTATTACGTATGATAGCAAATCTTCTTTTGTAGGCCTCTTTTTAGTTAGTAATTATCTTATAATTAAGAATTTTTATACACATTCTATATTTGATAACCTTAATATTAAAGATCTCTAATTAATAGTATTATCTAATTGTTAATTTATTATTAGTTTTTCCAAGAAAAAAAATTAAATTCTTTATCTATTTAAAAAAGTTTATTATTTAACTTTATAAATTTTTTTGCGCCATTCTCTATAAAGAAAATTATTACATTTATTGGTTCACTTTTAAATTAAAAAAAAAGGTTTATTGAAATAATAGTTCTAGAGGAAGTAAAAAAGATATCTTCTTGGAAATGTTTCAAACCCATGAGTTTGGATCTGTTTGATAATTTGTCAAATTTGCCCACATCTGAAATTAGTATGATTTTACAAGTTATATTATTTTATTGGCTATTTCATTAAAAAAAAAAAAAAAAACACACACACACACAAGGATTTTTATTTGATGGTAGAAGTTAAGTTGTTTTTCAATGATAAATAATGTTGTTAACCAAATTTAATTGACATTATACGTGGCAGTAATTCAATTTTATAGAAGCACGTGGATTAAAGGACAAAAACACATCCAGTATTTAATATTAGACATGGATATGAATTTTTATCCATATTGATATGGAGATCCATGGATATTTTATTTTTATTATATAAAAATAATAATATAAAATAGTTAAAATTCCAATATCAAATTTGGCTATTAAACTATTTATATTAGTAATAATATATATATATATATATATATAAGTTGCCAGCAACGGAGGTCCGGCAACTTTCCGGCGAAGCCGACGGTGGTCCGGCAACCTTCCGGCGGTGATCCGGCGAGGTCCGACGGTAGTCCGGTGACTTTCCGGTGAAGGTCCATTTATAATATTAAATTAATAAAATAAAATAATAATTATTAATGGCATTAAATAAGTTAAAAAATTAAAGGGTAATTTTGGAAACTTTAGTTTTTAATATAAGAGGAATTTAAATTCTTCACTAGTTAATATAAGAGGAAATTAGATTTTGTTGTTTTTTTTTCATTTTAGTTTAACAGTATAAATTTTTTTAACTTTAAATGGATAAATTAATTGGATTTTGGATATCCATTAAATATCCATACCCATCCAATATCTAATTGGATATTTTAAAAAATATTCATATCCATATCCAAGAAGATTTTGGATGGATATTATCAAATCTAATTAGATTGGATATATAGATATCCAATTTGAATTGATCAATTTATCATCCCTAATTTTAAGCTTTTCAACAGTGTCCATTTAGACGTGCAAAAAAAACAATCATACATACCTGCACAAGGAAAGCCATGTCAACCACCGATGTCGTAATTACACCAATTACGACAAGGCCCAAAACTCCACTAGCAAAAGTAGAATAACCTATGTCAGCATCAATCTACAGAGAGATGAACAACAGTATTGAATCAGAAAACTTGACCAGATAAGGTCTGGGTGCATGAGAATGCTTGAGGAAAGCTTCACAATAGTTACGGCCGGATCTGCACTCTTCGCTCTATATGTGTCCTCAATATAAATGGCTCAAATACATGTGTTATGGTCTTTTAATATAAAATACCATTATCTCATGCGTTATGGTCTTATCCTTGTATTCTTAAAAACTATATAAAATACCAATATCTCTGCTTTTGTAGCTATTGAATTCAGACTTTCACAACATAAATATTTATTAGCAACAACTTAAAATCCAAACAAATCTAACATGCAATGTATGAATTACATATTATGATTAAACAGATTTTGATTATTTAATATTAAAATATATTCTCATTAATATCTTAAGGATAGGTAATACTCACATAATTTTTTTTAAAATCAAACCCAAATTATATGCATTGTTAATGTGTATAATTGTCTAATATTTGGATTTTACTAATTTACAACTGTTATAACTTACGGCCTCTTCAAACATAATGTGGGTCCCACCACGTGTTAAATTTTTTACATTATTTTTTAAGAACTGTTACAGCATGTAACTTAGCAAGACTCCAATATTTTACTTTACTTCCCCTAATATTTTACTTGTACTTTTATATCATTACAAAACAATACCAACAAGAAAATACTATATGAAATAAATAAATAAAGACCTGACAACGAAATTAGGCATATCATTAATTTCTCATGGTGTGAATTCTTGACAATTCTCCCATATCCCACCTAAAGCTCTCGATTCTCCCATATCCCTCCAAAAATTTGTCATATTAAAAGCAATGTCAATTCAATATCGTCACCATTAGTCATAAGTGGCAGAGGTGACTGAATTTGAAACCCCTGACTTATTTTTCCTTTTGAAAATAATTTTGTAGAATCTCAAATCGTGAATAACGGACAATGAGACTCTTTTTTTTTTTTTAACTATAATAAATTTTTTTAAATTATTAACTAAAAAAATTAATTTTAATATTTTATAATAAATATAAGTAGGATATTAAAATAAATATAATAATATATATATATTAAAATAATTTCAATACCAAAAAATATTTTAATATTTTACAATCTCGTATTCTATTAAACCAAATTATAATAAATAGAGACATAATATTCAAATAAATATATAAAAATTTAAATTATTTTCAATATCATATAAAATAACTTTAATATTATTAAAACATGAGAAATATTATATTAATTATAAAACTATTTAACCCAAGGATTTGTTTAAAATTTTTATAATAAATATATTATTAAAATAAATATATTAAATTACATTTTAAAATTAATTATTTAAATTATACATACTAGTCTACTAGAAAATTTAAACTATTTAAATCATATTTACATTTAGTAAAAAATTTTGAAGTCATTTTTTTTGTATACCATAAGAGTACTATAGTCAAAAGGGTATTGGTGTTCTTTATTAAAATTTTGGGGTCTACATGACTATTTTCTAAAATTTAAGGGTGTCATTTTATTTTGGAAAAAATAAAAATTTCATTTAAACAGGTAAAATGGTGAATAGTACAATGCTAAAAAAATGGAAGCGTGAAAAGCAATCAAATGACCAACAGTCTAACGCCTCAGGACATAAGGTCAAAGTTTGTTACATGTGGGCCATTTAGTAGTGGGTCCTGCGTGTCATTTTTGGGCATTTCATCTTCTTTAGCATTGAAGATTAAATGTTGACGACCTTTCAAAATTTTGGAAGACCCATCATACTTTTGGATGGTTGTCATTATTTGATATTATCATATGACGAAATAAAATTGAATGTAACACTCGTTTCACGTTGTGTGAACTTTTGACAATTCCCCCATATCCCCCAAAAATCTTTCACCATTTTGGGAAGATGCCATTTATTTTCATTTTCATCATTGATAGTGGCAGATAATGGGGTCCGGGGACAGACCATAAATTATTGTGACCCATGGACTTTTCTAAAAAAATTTTCCCTTTGGATAGTAGTTGTTATTTGATAGAAGGAGATAGAGATAAAGTTTTTTAATCAAATGCCCATTTTATTTAACATGGAAGAAGATCTTTAAACTCTAAACAAGGCTATCACTTCAACATATGCAGCCTTCAAGAAAGAGGTAACAAGTGATGAGATAGACTTATTATTGTCTAATCAAATAAGGACATCGGTAGATGTATCAGGATCTTAAGTTAGATTGGAATTTGATACATTGTTGTTGGTAACGTTGGTTCAAACCTTTAAAGCAAGGTTGGATGCAAAATGGTTTACACCAAAGAAGTGATTGAGGAAGTTAATTAATGTTATTTTAGATAATTTATAATTTTAGAATATTTATAATTTTATGATTTTCTATTTTAGTTTGAGTCAATTATGGTATGTATCTTAATCTTTTATTTCCATTATAATTATTATTTAAATTTTCTTTTTAGGTTAACTTAGGAAAACGGTTTCTTTATTATAAATAAAGATGTCGTAATAAAAAATAAAGATGTCTTGTCATTGTTTTCGAAATTCAAGTTCAATTATTAATTAAAACCCTCTTTATAATTTCCTCTAGGATTATGGGAAATTTACACCAATAGCCATAAAAATTTTGGCTTTTTCCATCTTAACCCCCCAAACATATTTCTATCAACATTAGCCATAAAAGAACCTTTGAGACCAAAATACTCCTCTCTCTCATCTCTCCCCCAACACTCTCTTTCACCCATCTCTCCCAAACCGAACAAACTCCCATCATCGGCGGCAACATCAGCCCTCGTCGGCGGTGGCTTCATCCCTCTTCGGCGTCCGATCTACCATCTACAGTGTTCAACAAAACCTAGGTTAGCTATTTATTTTATTTTCATTAATTTAAAATGAAATTTTAGAATAATAATGTTTGTAGTTTGAGAATAATGGTGGTGGTGGTGGTGGTGATTGTGGTGGCTGTTGTTGTTTTGGGAGTGTTTCTTTCTCAATTTGGGAGTATTTCTTCAAGAGAGAACCGCTCAAAGAAGGCACTAGAGCTGCCCAAAGCAGCGGTTAGCTCGAGCCCATTGTCAAGCAAAAATGGGTGTTGTCGCACCAAATTACAGTGGCTTTTTAATTTTTTTTCCGTCAAGTCAATTTATTTTATTTTTGTTGTAAATGCAATGTAATAATGTTATAAATATTACAGATACATGGCGAAATCAGAATCGTCGGATATCGAAGTAGCGGATGTATTTCGTTATGCCGATCACTTTTCGAGTATGTGTAATTTATCTTCGGTCGTAAAAGCCATCGATGAAAAATTAACAAAGCGGCAGTTGAATATGTTCAAGAAGGATATATTTGGGCATTTTTTGGAGTGTCAAAGTTTTCCATTTAGTGGGGTAATTTTGCACAATCTTTTCGAGGCAAGAAGATTGCCGTGAGGATCATTTATGGTTTCAAATTGGTGAGCATTTGATTTGCTTGTCAATTGTAGAATGGTGCCTGGTTACTGGACTTTCATATGGTGTTGATACCGAACTAAGAGATAACAAAACAGTGGATAGGCTACGGAAAACGTATTTTGGTGGTGCATTGCAAGATCAATGTTAAGAATTCGATGTATTATTTAAGGAGTTAAAATTGAGGAAATGGATGATATGGACGATTAAAGATTGCGCTTTTTATTTTAGATGTACTAAATGCAAGAAAAATCACCAAATTAATTTCGATTGGCTTAACGAAGTTGATGATATACTGATTCAAACCGTCCAGGGTCTTGTATCGGAAATGGTATACGATAGTATTGACAATGCACGTTCGAGAAAGACGCCAAATTTAAGACGACTTCGGTTGAAAAACCCAAAATCATAACATTGAAAAAGTACAATCTTTACTTTACGTCCGGTTCGTGCATTATTTTTTGTTTATTAATAAGTTTTATAGTATTAAATATTTGATAGATGTGTTAATAGGTTTTCACTTTGGTTGTTGCGGTGCTTGGATTTACGAAGTGATCGGAGGTTTGCCGTCAACATGGGTCGTGAAAACGAAGAACAAGATTCCCCGCATCGTGCAATGGAAGCCCATGGCGTCTTTGAGAATCAACTTTGCTGAGGTTTATTCGTTCTTCAACGACGAATCTTGTATTGTAAGTAATATGTATTAGTTATTTTTTTAACTTTACTAAATTTAAGTTATGTATACTTACTTAAAATTTTCAATTGAATTTATGGCAGGGGGACGTTTTACAAACCCTTGAGCCAAATTCAAAGGAGAGTAGCAGAAAACATTTGCTCATTGTGAAGGATTACATGCCAAGCATTCCGCATAGGTTCATAAGGTTATAAATCTAAGTACTATAAATTTTTAATCGAAATTTTTACTTTTCATTTATTAATTTTAAATGATACTTTATACAAGACCAACCTCAATCAACATGATGCTTTTCAAGGCAATCGATGAGCATGACGACAAACCCAACACCAGCAAATAAGACACTTTCTAAGGATGAGGTGACTGTTGATGACCACCAGGAGCAGACAGACAACTCTGATGACGCACATGATTCTGAGGTTATAAATAATATACGATATTCTTCTTTTATTAATCATTATTGTTTTACTATTATTCTAAAGTTTTACTTATTTTCTTTTGTAATAGTCGAGGACAAAGCAGTTTAATGATTACGTCCGACGACGGCTGGATAAGATTGATCGTAACGTGTATGAATTGAAGTCGGAATTAAAAGATTTTAAATAAACCGTGGTTGGCTTTATCGACATATTTTCTACACGTCTAAATAAGGATTCTCCCACTGGACGCTCGTATGCGGTGAGAATAATTAAATTTAATAATAATGTTCGTTTAACTTTTAATTTAACAGTTGTTTAATATGTTCATCTTGGCGAATGGACAGACCCCAGATGACTATGGAGTGTATATTGACGTGGGCAATCAAAATGTTTCTACGCCCATGTCATTGTATAGTTTTTACGGGGATGATTAGCGAAAAATAACGGCAGTATCCGAATGCCTTAGTTCAACGTGTCACACATACCGACACATTTTTTTGGGTAATGTGGCGACAAACTTATAAATACCATTTATGTTTTTAATAATTATCGCCTTTAAGTTTTGTTAATTTATGCATTTCTTGGTTATCTATGTATTAGGTGTTGTTGAATCAGTTATGGAACAATAGGGATTGTGCAGTCGATTCATTAGTATTCGAAGACTGATTGAATTGCTATCTTTGTGGGCGACAGCAAACAATGTCCAAATCAATGACGGATGTTGATATGGTATGTATTTTATTGCATTTCATATACAAGTTGTCGCTTTTTCTTAGTTGTTTATCAATTTCATATATAACGAACATGTTTTTCAATTTTTATATACAGTTACTTATCCCTGTTAACTTGGACGGCTCACATTGGGTACTGGCACGAGTAGACTTTCGGAAAAATAAAGTCTGGATTTATGACTCATTACTCACATGTCGCGAGGACAAAAGATACAAGTTGAAATTCAAGCCACTTGAAGTTATCTTCCCTCGATGGTTGGAATATGTTGGGTTCTACAACATCCGACCTAAGTTAAAGTTATCGCAGCTTAGAGTGCGCCACAACAAGAGCCGAATTGGGAGTTTTTGTATTGATGGTTACGATGTATTTAATGTTCAGGCTTAAATTAGAGTTTAACGCTAGTCATGTCGAGTACTTTAGAAAGAAGATTGCGGTTGACATATTTAATGACGATATTGTATTGTAAACCGCTTGTAGTAATTTGAATGTTGAAACTTGAATTTTAATTCTAATTTGCGCACTTAAGTTTATATAATTTCAATGCTCACATTTAAATATTTAAAATAAAATAAAATTTCATGACATATAAGTGTACAATACACAAAAAACAATAACAATTTTAATCAACGAATCATTGAAACAATACAACTAACTTCGAGTCGACGCAATGGGATTCTTACATCGTTTACGATTATGGCCCAATTCATGACACTGCCTGCATCTTACAGTCCGCCGGTTAACGTCCTCGCCAGCCGAGGGTATTCTGACCTCTTTACGACGGCCAGGTGGTGGTGCCTCGACTGGTGGGTATACTTGCATATCCTAAATTTCATCTGGAACTTCCCAATCAGCCACATCGCCAACTGGCTCCACTGGTTGTGCATAAGCCATCGCCAACCATTCTGTAGTGTAAAAGTCCGAGCAAAGGTTAATAAAATCGACCCAGTGTGTTAGACACGCCGCAATTGCATGAGCACATACAAGCTGATCAAGCTGAAACACTCTGCAGGAGCAAGTTTTCTTTTGCAAGTTAACCAAACCTTCCTTAAGCCCACCACCTATGACTTGAAATCGATGCGGAGACACCGGCCGAACTATCATTCTTTCAACTATAGTTCTCCTCTCAATGACTATTTCATCCGCCCATGTTGTTAGCCGAGTACTCATTGATTCAACTACAATTTTTCTATCATAAAACCATTGCTGAAATGTTTTCCTAAAGTGATCAACAAGATGAGTACCAGGAAATTTTCGCGGTTCCCTCATGAAAGAATTAACACTCTCCGCGATGTTGGTGGTAAGTATGCTGTACCTCCTACCTTCAAACTGAGACCTTGCCCAATTACATGTACCGACATTATTTTCTAGGTAATCAGCCACACCCGATTGGATCATCCACAACCCTTCAAGTTGTCTCTTAAATTCCTCGTGGCCATATGCTTTTTCTGCATTAATAAAGGCATGCTCAAATTCATCCCAGAGAGCTTTGGACATTCTAAACTGTGACTTAATGTTACCTTTCACATGGTAAAAACAAACGCCATGAGTTGCATTGTAAAATACTTTAAGAACGGCTCTCCTTATGGCAGTGCATCGATCAGAGATAATTACCAACTCAGGTCTATCGCCAATCACTCCGTGTAACTTCATCATAAACCATTCCCAAGCATCATTGTTTTCAGAATCTATGATCCTAATGGCTAATGGATACAATTGATTGTTTCCATCAAGACATGTTGCCACGAATATGCTTCCACGATATAGCCCCTTGAGATGAGTACCATCTACAGCAATGACAGGCCGAATGTACTGCATAAAACCCTTGATGGAAGATCCGAGTGCTACAAAATAGTACAAGAAATTACCATCTCCATCCTGCTCGAGGTGAGTATCCTCATTCATAGTTAGTACGTGAGAGTATTTAGGGAGCAAGTTGTATGACTCTGCAGGGTTGCCTCGAACTATTTCAATACCAACTTCTCTCGCCCGATATGCCTGCTGGTATGTTAACTGAACACCGTATTCTTGTTACATATCTGCTCTTATGTCAATCGGAGTATAAATTCTCTTGTCTTGAATATATTTTTCTGCAATAATATGACCGACAACCTGGCTCCTCACTTGATGACGTCCATCAACTAATACCTCATTATGACAAGTGTGTACATTATCAATTCTCAGCACCACCCAAGGAACATTTTGCTTGTTCGAACTTCTAGTTGCTCGAATACGCCATTTACATGATTCCGAACAACAGTGAGCCTTGAAACGTGTCGTTGTAGACCGTGCAATCTTGAAATCAAACTTATCCCTAAAGGCAACCTTGCGTAGTTGTAATATAAACTTATTCTTCTCGTAAAATAACTTACGATATCATCCGAGTCATAACAAAACTTGGAGCAACCATGTTGAAGGCAAAGTTGAGGCAAGACTTGGGGTCAATTCTCCTTCTCGATCGAACCATGTGAGGAATAGGTCTATTGCCTCTATTATTCAGAGTATTGTCTTCACACTCATCCTCGCTGAAACGACGGAATATTCAAGGACCCTCCATCATCAACATCATTATTGAAATGAGTGCCCTCATACTATTAGAAAGTTCTCGCACAAACATTATCCCCCGTCCCCATCAAAGATCATCATTGTCCTGTAAATCATTGTTGTGATACGGAGAATACCGTTGGTCCAACGGCCGTTATTGGAAATACTGGTTGCTCCAACATCCCGTAACGAATGCCGCTATCATCAATGTTGTCATAATTGTTGTGGATTGGAAAGTAATATTGCTTTGCGATGATATTGTCCTTGGCAACACCTCTTCTTCATTATCGAGGCCAGACATATTTGCTCTAAACGAAGTTTCTGTATCGACATGTGGCTCAATACCTTCGCTCGGAACTCGAGGTGATGTGGTCACGAATATAGGAATGCATCCAAAATTGGCTACATTGGATGCCATATGCAACACAACCCTCATCATTTCATCATCAAATATATCCATGGGTACATATACGATATAATGTTCTTAAAAGTTTTGTTGTGATACTATATTCATTAGGGTTTATTTGTAACACCTCGTATACTTTTGCCAATAACTGATCAAACAGACAATTTTTCGCAACAAAAAAAGCTCGATTTTTACCATTCACATACTCCATATCGTGAATAAGGGATAATAAGACTTTTTTTTTTTACTTTACTGCAATACTCTTTAATTTTATTAATTTTATATTTTAAAATAAATGCGATAATAAAATAAATGTAATGATATATACATATCGAAATAATTTGATATTGAAAAATATTTTAATATTTTACAATCCTGTATAATATTAAACCAAATTATAATAAATAGACATAATATTAATATATATAAGTTTAAATTATTTTGAATATTATATAAAATTATTTTGATACTATTAGTAAATCAGAAGTATTACATTAATTGTAAAATCTATTTAATCCAAGGATTTATTTAAAATTTTTATAATAAATTAAAAATATATTAGTTAACATTTTAAAAATGAATAATGAAATTAATTATTTAAGTTATATATATTAGTCTACTAGAAAAATTTAAACTACTTCAATCAGATTTACATTTAATGAAAAAATTTGAAGTTAATTTTCTTTTTATCATCTACTACGAATCTTGTAGTTAAAAGAGGTATTGACATTCTTTATTAAAAATTTGAGGTCTACATAACTATTTTTTTTTTAATTTTAAGGGTGTCATTTTATTTTTGACAAAAATAAAATTTCATTTAAATGGATAAAATGGTGAATAATACAATGTTACAGCTGGCGTAAATGGAAGGTAGGAAACAATCAAAATGACCAACAGTCTATCGCCACAGGAAGGACATGAGGTCAAAAAATTCTCTTATTAATTAGTAAAAGAGAGGCACTTGGGCTTATAAATAGTAGGGGCAAGCAAAATCGAATATAGATCAGATTCAAATTAATCCGATAAATTTGATATTGTTTGCATTGATAAAAAAGTCATCCAAATGCAATCTAAACATGTGCATGTGTGTGTGTATACATACTTGTTATAAATTAAAGTTGCAAAAGTCTTTAACCAAGGCCATTCATGGTAAGTTTCAAATTTTTAGGTTAATATTTGTGACTTCATCATGCGGGTCATAAATAAAGCTTGTAAGTGAAATACTAACTAGGCAACCCAAGAGGGGGTGAATGGGATTTTAAAAATTAAGCAAGAAACCACAACAATTTAATCTATTGCCTTAATCAAATTGAAAACAATAAATTCAATCATGCACAATATTAAAAGAGTAAGGAAGAGAAAACAAACACAATGATTTTTTCACGTGGTTCGGCAATCCCACGCCCACGCCCAAGCTCACGGGAGGATTTCACTAAACGCTTACAATTGACTTCCAAGGTGTCAATGGACCTTTACAACAAGAGATTATCCTCAATCTCTTAACCCAAGTGTATCCCAACACTTACAATCTTTTAACTTGATTTTACAAAAAAGATTACAAATGAATCTCTCTCACACAATGTGTTTGATCACAAGTGAAAAGCTCAATGTTTGAATGAATGAGATGAATACAAGAATTTAAAGATATATGAAAGTTGTATTCTCATTATTTTGCTCAATGAAAATCGTTAGAATTCTTCTTGTTTGAATTGGATTGAACTTATTTATAGTTGGAGCTGAAAACTTACCGTTATAGATCGCTCTGAAAATGGTTCATTAACCATTAACTTAACCGCTTTAGGTCAAAGTTACTTAATAATTTTCAAATAAACGGTTAGCCGTTTAGACTTACCCTTTCGCCGTTAATTTCCAGAGACCTGCAAAACAAATTTGGTTTATCCGTTCTTACTAAACGGTTCAAAGTTAGCAATCTGAAATAATTTAAATTTCGAAGCGGTTCAAATCATCATTTTAACAATACTTTGCTTTCGAAATTATCTGTTAGTTTTTAAATAAACGTTAGCTTTACATGATTGCTACAGTGAAAGTATTTTCTAAATTTACAGTTTGACCCCAAAACTTTATAAAACTATATTACGGCCCAAAACGTTATGAAACTTTGCACATAGGTCCAATTTCAGAATTTCTAAGTAATGCTTTGTTAATCCCAAAATTTTCTGAAATTATGGTATAGCCCAAAATGCTATCACACTTTTCAAATAAGTCATTCTCCAAAATTTCAAGCAATACTTGTTTATTTCAAAGTTTTCAAAATTCTTTCAATTAAACCATAAACTTTGAAAAACAACCAATTTCATAAAATCATTTTTCCATTAAATATGAAACATTTATAATGTGAAAATAATGATTAGAATAAAAACAATCAATTTCATAAAAAGAATATTAAATAATTTGAGCTTAAAAAGATTAATCATTCTTAATCTTGTTTGTTATCATCAAAATCAATATTATGGAAACATATATGTTAACAATCTCCCCCTTTTTGATGATGACAAACATTTCATGTATTTAAAGAATGATTCCACAAATTGCTCCTAAATATAATCTTCTTTTACAATTTGCCAATTAGCTAAATTCATGATTTAAATACATGGATTTTTCTCCCCCTCATCATCAAAAGAAAAAACTTAATTGGCAAAGAAAAATAGCAATTTTTTTTTTTATAAATTTGAAAACATGTATTCTTCTCCCTTCATCATAAAAAGAAACGTAAAGGAAAAGAATAGGAGTAGGAAATTTGTTACCCATGTTGTCCAAGTAGAAATTTCAATACATTCTTCCCCTAACAACAAGCATCACTTCAAATACAAGATTAGTAATATCACATCCAAATTATTATAGATCATGATAAAAGCCAACTCCATACACAAATCATCACACTAAAATATCATGAACCATTATTCCATCAATTACCAAGTCAACAACTCATAGCATAAATTTATCATATAAAACACCCATGTAATCAAATCACCATTATATCTCAAAATCATCACCATAATCAAATATCATCAAAATCATCAAAAGAATACTCAAAGTGCATATTATTCTCCTCCTTTTAACAATATTGAAATGATATATTACTTTGTCTCCCCCTTTGGACAATAAAAAAATTCAAAATGCATATTTTCCAAAATCATATTATATGCTCCCCCTAAATATATGGCCAATTTAAAAAATTAACCGAAATGATTTTATCCAAAAACATATTATATTTGTCTCCCCCTTAAAAATGAACAAATTCTCAAATACACAACATGGTTAAAAACACTTCCATATAAGCTTAAACAATAATAACCAACCACGCCATCAGTTCACACATAAATAGTCATCCAACAGCAAAAGCATCACATAAAAATATCCATCATCAAAATCATATAGAAGTAGCAATGTATACCAAAAAATATAAATAGCAACACACAAGGAAACAAAATATGAAATGTATGTGCGCATATGAGAGTCAGAAACTAAGTAGGTGGTGAAGATGTGAAATTATGGCTCAATTTGGTTGAGGAAGGGCAAAATTTCAGTCAACATGGAGGAAATCCGTTCGGCTGCCCTTAGGGTTTGGATTTCTAAAGATGAAGAGAAATGATTTTATCGATGTGATTTGGCAAGAAAATGAAGAAAAATGAAGGATTGAAGAAGGAGAAAGCTTCGACTGTGCAACAATGGCAGAAACGGTAAGAGGGTAAATGAAGAAGGAGAAGAAACCCTTGGAACAATTTTTTATTACAAGAAAACGGCTAGCCTTTTTCTGTAAACGGTGAGGGAGTAACTTCCAGAGAGCATTTAATGGAAAAACGGTGAAAGGTTAGTCCTTAACGGTAAAGGGGTAAATTCCAGTGAGCTTTATGTTTTTAAACGGTTTACCGTTTGCCGAAAACGGTAAGGGAGTAAGGTTTAAATCATCAGAGCCTAGTTTCTGGAATTAAACGGTACACCGTTTATTGAGAAACGGTTATCCGTTTACTTCATCTATAATTCCGCACATTTAATTTAATTTTTGGCCAGCAAATAATACATTCCAAAATCATTTAATTGATCCAAAAATGTTTTATAAGCCATTTTAATGCATGAGACATAAATGTATACAAGACCAAACATATGAAATCGTATCAAACAATAATGTCAATTTTATAAGTGAATGATGATATAACACAATTAACGGCACAAGAATTCACACATATAATTCATTCATCATGTGTATATTTTACACAATCATGAAACATATAAGCATTCAAAACTTAATAAAATGCAGAAAGGTCAAATTCGGAATAAAAACTGTATTGATTGAGCCGGAAGTAACATGCAAGCTATATACCGTTGGAAAGATAATTAAGTTAGCTTTCCAATAAATTTTACAGAACTGGATTTGGAGTTCTCTAGAAGGAGTTATGACCAATTCATTACAGCTTGTGCAGACTAGAGATTTTCACAATAATTAAACATATAAGCATTCAAAAGTGAATAAATCAAACACACCACTTAACTATCATGCTTAAACACTTCATAAACATTAACATCAAACAAATCCATCATGATGAGTTGATAAGCTATCATGATAAAACACTCAATGTTAAACACAATGATAATTTAATCATGTAAACATACAATCATACTTTCGCAAATTCATTTATCATGATTCATTCAACAAAATTAATATGGCAAGAATTATTACCAAAACAATTAAATCATCTTGCCTCATTTTTTTCTCCTAGATCATACTCAAGTGATTATCCTCACAAGCTTTCATCAAGGAACTCTCCACCATTCCTTGATTGTGGTACCTACAAAGAAAACATTCACGTTGTGCCATTTGGTACCCAAATATTCTTGGGTCCTTGAGTGTTAGCAATTGTTCCTTTTGGAACCCAAACACATTTTACTCCATAATATACTTTTCTTTTAATAGGACAACCAAGCTTCATGTGACCGTTTTGATTACAATAATGACATACAACTTGATTGTTAGTAGATGTACTCTTCACAAAGTAGTTCTTATAATACTTTTGTTTCAAATGTGGCTTATAACCAAGTCCTCCTTTATCAAACACACATTTTTGTGAATTAATCAAGTTATCCAACATCTTTTGTCCATTTGTAAATCTTAAAACAATCTCATTTAACTCATTACTCTTCTTCTTAAGCATTTCATTTTCCTTTTTCAAGTCATCTATGTGATATTCTAGATGCTCATGTGAAGTGCTAGGTTTCTCATTTGATAATGCAACTCTATCATGCAATGTTTTATTCTCTAATTCTAGGCATGTAATCTTTGCACATAGAGTGCCCCTTGGACAGCTAGCGAACTTACTTCCTTTACTGGATAAGATAAATTGCTTTTATCATTCAAGAAGCGGGGATTTTTTCAAAGGCCTGAAATTGGCCATATCATTTGTGTTCTTCAAAGGCTTGAAATTGGCCTCGACATCGACAAGCTATTAATTGCTTTTATCATTCAAGAAGCGGGGATTTCTTTTGATTGAGGGCTCATTTTCTGATCATCGTAGCCTTGTTGAGGCTGCCAAACAAGTCGATGTTGTCATTTGCACCGTGTCTGGGGCTCATTTAAGGAGCCACAACATTTCGATGCTCCTTAAGCTTGTTGGGGCCATCAAATAAGCTCTAAATATTTAGGTACGTAAGCCTTAATTTTTATGTAATTTTAATTTCAGATCCAAAATTGCATGCCATTCAATTTCTTTCCTTTTTATTTTTTATTTGATGAGTTGCTTGATTTGGTCGGTGTGTGTGTGTGTGTTTTTTCCTTTGGTTTTTCTTTTTGAAGGCATAAATAGACCAAGCGCATCTCCAAATCATTAGAGTAGAGATTCTAACTCTCGATGGCCATATTAAAATTTAAAATTTTCTAATTTATTTTCTTTTATAGCTACACCTCGATATTTAGAAAAATAATTGTGTAGATTTATATATTTTAATAAGAGATGGTAAGATTCTTTTTTTTACTAGAACACTCATTAGTTTTGTTAATTCAAAAAAAATTGACTCTAATATTAATATAGATACACACACATATATATAATTTTAATGTTTTAAAAATTACCAAAAATATTTTAATACCTTACAGCTTTATATTATATTACACTAAATTTTATAATAAATAGAAAAGTAACTTCAAAATGATTATACTAGATCTTTTATGTGTTCATTGGAGTTCAAGTGTAATTATAATATTAATAGTTCAAATAAAATTAGGTGTAATTGTTATTATAGGATTGTGATTTTATTTTTCATTAATCATGACTATGATATATGAAATTATTATTATTATTGTTGTTGTTAGAAAAAAAAGCATGAATAATAAAGACGTGGGTTTTTAGACATTGTGGATTTAAAAGAAAAAAAAAAGTTGGTGGATTTTTTTTTAGCATGCAGGCTTATGCCGGCCCATGGACCCTTGTGGGCCGATGTTTGGTGGCCAGCACGGCCCTTTGGCCATCATTAGAATATATCCAAACGTAAGGTTGTCTTGATTTTAATTGGGTCATTAATTGTAACCAAATACATGATATGAAAGGGGTGCATGATTAAGTCTTTTTCTTATTCAATTCATTGTTATTATTCTCATAAACTCTTTTCTCACTTATTTTTCAGCAGTTAACAGTGATCTTTTTGCTCATTAAAATTATTCTTAAATATTCAAGGCCAAATAGAAGCTCATCAACATCCCGGATAATTAAAGAGGCGAACTTGTTCTAAATCTTTTGATAATTTCTATTAATAGCATAATTTCCTTGATCTTGACAGTTATTTCTTGGCCCAAGAAAAATATCTCTTGTTTGTCTCAATCTTGCCATTTAATTTTCTTGATTTAAGTTGCTGTTCATTGTTAACTTCTGTGTTCTTGTTATTAGCATTTATTAATTTGCATCCCTATTCTAAAATAGTTTATAAAAAAAATTATTGCTTTTGATTCATACTCTTTAAACCTTTCGGTTAATAGCCAAAACTCTGACCCGTGAGAGGGGAAAAGGAAAAAAAAAAGAAAGAAAGAAGTTCTCTCAATTGTCAGTTGGTTCAAGATCAATATCAATTGTTTGCTGTCGTTTCTTTCTTAGTCTTCCTCTCTAGTTCATTTTAATTTATTTGTATATAATTTTTTGGGAAAATATCCACCGTCCACCTGTTTTTTACACTTTTTTCAAAAATACACAATTCCTTCATTTTTTGGCTGGAATCCACCTAAAGTTACATTTTGTTTCACTTTTCCACTTCCGTTTGGAATCCGTTAAGAAAACTAACGGAAACTTAAAAAAATGACCATTTTACCCCTCAAAACGAAAATTACAATTTCACCTTAAAAATTACCAAAAATAATCAGATTAATAAATCTAATTATTTTCCCCATCAATAAAGAAATTAATTCTACAACCATCAAATGCAGGTTTTTTTTTAAAATATGTCTGTAATTAGAATGCTAAATTATAACAGTAGTATTAAAAATAGCACAATCTCGCAAACCATCAATTGAATTTAAGATAAGTAGAGTTTTATTATTCATTGAGTTATAATCTCTAGTAGTTAAGATTTTTTTGTACTTCATTAATGTACCAATAATGATATTCATCATTAAATCTGATTATTTTTGGTATTTTTAGGATGAAATTATAATTTTCGTTTTGGGGGTAAAATGGTCATTTTTTTAAGTTTTTTAATTCCAAATGGAAGTGAAAAGAAATAAAATAATTTTAGGTGGATTCCTAAAAAAATGAAGGAATTATGAAAAAATGTCTAAAAAATGGACGTAGATATTTTCCTAATTTTTTAACAAAAAATTATATATTGTTAGCGGCAAAGTGTGTCTCGATGCTTTTTCAAGCATTATAGCCAAAGTCACTTGTTCAAACCGATTATCTGGCGATATCTTATGTGTTCAAGTACCGAGCTACATGGATGGGCTAAAAGACCAAATGGAAAAGTTGGGAGATATAAAAGAAAGGGTGCAACAAGTTGATCATGCTAGACAACGGGAGTGGGATTTATAACGCACAAAATGGCTAAATAAAGTTGATGCATTAGGGAAGAAGTTGCAAAACCCATCATTGATGATGAAGATGGAGCCAAGAAGTCTATTGTGCCCAAATTTGTTGTCTCACAAACTCGGTAAACAAGCAGCAACGCCAATCTCGTGAAAGAAGGTGACTTCCATGATGTTTCCTGCTCCAAACAGGCGAACATCGGAAGTGAATGATTACTTGGCCTTTGATTCAAGAATGAAAGTATTTCAAGATGTTGTGGAAGGATGATAAGCACAACATAATTGGGGTCTACGGGATGGGACGTGGGTAAAACCACGCTAGTCAAGCAAGTTAGAAAGCAAGTGATGGACGATAAGATGTTCGATAAGGTCGTTATGGCTGAGTAACACAGATCATCATAAAATTCAAGACAAACTTGCTTTTGATTTAGGCATGGAATTTGACTCGAATGAGAATGAATTTCAAAGAGCTTCTCGTATCAAGGTTGAAGCAAGAGAAGCGGCTCCTCATTATCGATAATATTTGGACAAAACGTGAGTTCGATACAGTTGGAATTCCTTATGGGGATGTTGAGAAAGAGAGAACGGATGATCGAAGCCGATGCACAATGATATTGACGTCTAGAATGTTGTGCGCGGAATGCGGAATCAAGCGCACCAAATAATTACAGAAAAATAAAGGACACAAGAATTTACGTGGTTCGGTAATTAAACCTACATCCACGGAGGCAAGAAAGAATAATTGTTTATTTAACAATTAATACAATATTTGAGTAATCTCACTTCAAAACCCAAATATACTCACTTTTCTACAGGAAAGATAAATTCCCCAGACACACTTCTCTCACTTCTCTCAAAAGCTTAGAAACTTATAAGCTTAACAATTTTGGGATGATTAAGAATGGAAGAAGTGCTATCTATTTATAGGGAAAATAATGGCACTATTGCACCAACCCCTTTACTATTCCACCTAACCTAAGCCAATAGTCAATGGTGTCCATTTGGTAAATTTGACAAATTTGCCAACTTTCCATTTTTTTTTTCAAATGTTTGGTAGCCATTTGAAATTTTGCATACATTTTTGAATTTGAATGTCACGTGTAGAAAAAACGGGTCATCGTGTTCGGTGTCATGTCAAATTTAGGTCAAACCCGACTATTTAATAATCGTGTCAAAATATTGTGACACAAACCCGACACGGAAAAATAATCGGGTTATCCAATAACCCGCTTAATAGCTATATATTAAATAAAAGTTACATAAATATTTATATTATCATACGTATGTACATAAATACATACATACATAATTTATCGATATTATAAAATATATATATCTACCAATATATTACACATTTACACTATTGAGGTTTTAATATATATATCAATATATAATATTATATATCAATATTATAAAATATGCATGTCTATCAATTTTTACACATTTACACTATTGAAGCTCTAAATGTATGTAAAATTTTATAAATAAAACACTGTGTTTATATTCACCATTTTAAAGAATAAAAAAAAATCATCTCTAATATTTGAGTTTTAATTATAAGAATATGTAAATTATTTTAAAATAGAAAATATAATCGGGTTGATCGGTAAATGGGTCAAGAATTTTAACCCAAACCTGAAAAAAAATCGTGTTGACCGGACCCGACCCATTTAATAATCAGTTAAATTTGACGCATACCCATTTATTTATGTCGTGTTTTAAAAATCAAATTTGCCTAGTCCGTGCATGACTTTTCAACATAGAAATCGAGATTTATTGGAAAGAGATAAGAATTCTCATAAGAATTTCTTGATTGAAGTTTTATCAAAGGAAGAAGCGTTGCAGTTGTTTGAGAATATACTGGGTGATTCAACAAACACATCTACTATTCAGCCTATAGCAGATGAGATTGTTAAAAGATGCGGAGGTTTGCCTGTTACTGACTACGGTTGCAAACGCACTGAAAAGTAAGAGCCTTGACATTTGGAAGGATGCATTGAATCAGCTAAGTTCCAATCCAAGAGAAATCGATGGAATGGATAAAAATGTGTACACCTCCATTGAATTGAGTTACAACTTGTTGGCAAGTAAGGAAGCCAAATCTCTCTTCCGTCTTTGTGGTCTATACAATGAAGGTCATGCTATACAAGTTGCTTCCTTATTGAGATATGGTATGGGCTGGGGTTTGTTTGAAAATGTTTACACATTGGAAGAAGCATGGAGTAGAGTGCATCGGTTGATCGACAACCTGAAATCTTCATGCTTATTGTTGGACGGTGATGGTAAAGATGAAGTTAAAATGCATGACGTCATTCATGTTGTTGCCGTATCAATTGCCACAGAGGAGCAAATGTTTAATATTCCAAATGTTGCTGACGTGGAGAAAAAGATGGAAGAGACAAAACAGAAAGGACCAATTGCTATTTCATTACCTTATAGAGATGTCCAAGAGCTCCCTGAAAGGTTGCAATGTCCTAATCTCGAGTTATTTTTGTTGTTTAGAAAGGGTTATGGCTCTATGCAAATTTCAGACCTCTTTTTTGAAGGGACCAAAGAAGTCAAAGTTTTAAGTCTTACTGGAGTTCGTTTTTCTTCATTACCTTCATCACTTGGTCGCCTCTTTAACCTTCAAACATTGTGTTTAGATGGTTGCAGACTAAAAGATATAGCAATAGTTGGGCAGCTAAAGAAATTAGAGATTCTCAGCTTTCGAGATTCCTATATCAAGGAGTTGCCACATGAAATTGGACAATTGACGCAGTTACAATTGCTAGATTTGAGCAATTGTAGGAGCCTTGTAGTGATAGCACCAAATCTCATATCAAAATTTTCTCAATTAGAAGAACTATATATGGGTGACAGCTTTTCGCAGTGGGATAAGGTTGAAGGAGGAAGTAACGCCAGTCTTGCTGAATTGAAGGTTGTCAAAGCTAACTACTATTGAGAAACACGTTCGGGATGCCTAAATTCTACCGCAGGATTTGGTCTCTGTGAAATTGCAAAGATATAGAATAAATATAGTAAATAATTGGTGTATCAATTGGTCTGTTAAATCTGGATTATCAAGATTGATGAAGCTCCAGGAGATAGAAAAGTTTGGCATTCTTTGCAGAATTACGGGATGAAACTGTTGCTCAAGAGAACTGAATATCTTTATCTATAAGAACTTAAGTGTGTTAAGAGCGTTGTTTATGAATTAGACGATGGGGAAGTATTTCCACAATTGAAGCATATTCATTTACGACATTGTTCTGAGATTTTACACATTGTCGGTTCAGTTGGACGGGTTCGTCGCGTAGTCTTCCCTTGCTGGAGTCATTGTCTCTTAGCTGTTTGAACAATTTGGAGACAATATGTGACAGCCAACTCACAGAAGATCAATCTTTCAGCAACTTAAGGATGATAAACGTATCATACTGTCACGAATTGAAGCATCTCTTCTCATTCTCCCTAGCCAAAAACCTACGGCGGCTTCAAAAGGTAGCAGTTTCTTTTGCGGTGATCTGGAAATGATGGTTGGTAAGTTTTGAAATTAAGTGTTGGTGGATTTATGGACTTCGCCTCAATTGTTTTGAAAAAAAAAAACAACAAAGATTAATGATGTATATTGTTTTTGTTTGTTTATAGGACCAGACAGGGAGAAACCAACAACTTCTTAGGGATTCAACGAAATCATTACTGATGATGATACTGCTCAAAAGGTGATAATTTTCTGTTCAATAATTAATTGATTAATTTATTATCACGATTAATCTTCGATAATCAAAAGAATAGTATACTAGACGGTTGTACTTGAAGGAACTAAAATGTATGGGTTTTCTTTGCAGGTTATTCTTCCGAGCTTAGAGGAATTGAATCTCAGGGACTTAAGAAACATAAAAAAATTATGGGCCGATCATAATCAAGGAATGTACGGTTGTCAAAACTTAACAAAGGTGATCATGAAAGGTTGTCATTGTATGAAATATCTGTTTTCGTATTCTATGCTTGATAGTCTTTTGCAACTCCAACATCTTGAGGTAAGGGATTGTAAGTCAATGAAAGGGGTAGTCGACACCACGGGGTGGTCAGAAAGAGATGAAGGAAAGTTGATTGAATTAAAGGTTTTTCCTAAACTACACTCCCTGCGGCTCGATTATCTTCCAAAACTAATAAGATTTGCCAATATGGGACATATTCATTCAGATTTAGTTGTTGAATTCCCTTCTTTGCAAATACTCAAGATTTGTAGATGCAGTAGTATGTCAAGATTCATCTCTACGAGCTCACCAGAAGACACCATTCATTCTGAAATGCAACCTCCTCCTCTCTTTGATGAAAAGGTTTTTTTTTTTTATAAAAAAATAAATTTTTGTCACTATACCTAATTTGTCTTTTCCTTGAGTCTTCAAATTTAGTTAATATCCGCCTCAAATTTAGTTATCAATTGATTATACCATTAATTGATTAATTAGTTATTTAATCTTTAACTTGCAGGTACGACTTCCTAGGTTGGAGGTATTACTTATTGAGTTGATGGATAATTTGAGAAAAATATGGCACCACCAGCTTGCTTCGGAGTCTTTCAGCAAATTGAAGAATTTGGAGATAATTGGGTGTGATAACCTAATGAATATTTTTCCTCCATTGGTAAGGTTTCTGTATTCATTTTGAATTTTATTTCAAATAACATTCATCAGGAGACAACATTCACAATATTTGCAACCTCAACCTCTCTTTGATTAAAAGATTTTTTTAAAATTAATTTAATTCACAATATTTAATTTCTCTTCTCCTTGAGTATTCAAATTTAATTAATATCCATCTCTAGTTTAGTTATCAATTGATTATGCCATTAATTGATTAATTAATTGCATTGAATCTTTAATTTCTAGGTACAATTCCTAGTTTGGAGGAATTACATATTAGCTCGATGGTTAAGTTGAGAAAATATGCCAGCACCAGCTTGCATCGAGTCTTTCAACAAATTGAAGAATTTGGGGATATCGTGTGTGATAACCTAGTGAATATTTTTCCTCCATTGGTAAGGTTGTTATATTCATTTTGAAATGAACCGTAAGTATTTTTCTGAGGTTTTATATATAAGGTGGGTTACCCGCAATTTTTTCAATACGGACACGTTTCTTAAGTGGAGTTTATTTTTAATGAACCGTAAAGTTGCGCTTTAATAACATTAAAATTAACTTCTTAAACTGCATGACTTAAAAGCATCTTCATTATGGATCTTGGTTTTAAGTTAATTGGGACACGCTCTTAAGTGGAGTTTATTTTAATGAACCGTTAAATTGTGTGCTTTGATAACATTAAAATTAACTCTTAAACTGACGGCTTAAAACGCGTCTTCACATGAAAAAATGAGGGCACCCGAGTATATCTTTTCCTTAATTCTCCTAATTTCGATTGGGAAAAAGAAAAGTCTTTAAATTTAATTAATAGTTTAGTCATGAATTCATTATGCCATTAATTAACCACAAATTCATACTTAACAAAGATCCACTTGGCAGCAGTCCCATGCTGACAGTGTTGGGAAGTGTTTTCCAAAATTATTTTCCATATTTAAATATATCAAAATAAAAAAAATCAGGAAAAAGGGTAAAAGCAGCCTTTGGTTGAGTTTTTTTAAAAAATGTGAATAGTTGAATTTTGCAAATTTATGCTTAAAAACTAGCATCAAGATGAAAAAGGAATCTAAAATATTTACAAATTATCTTAAATTCTTTATACATTTCTAATGCTAAATAGTGTAAATGTATTTTTCATTATTTTTGTTTTTCTGCAACTTTTATTTTTTTGTTTATTTATTTGGCCTTTTTTCTTTTACGAAAAATATCTAGTAGACATTCATGGCTTGTTATATTCATAAAACATATAATTTTATGATTTAAACATACTTTGAATCTAGTTGAATACTACTCTTACATTTTCATTTTTTTTTTAATTTATACACACACTTTGGCTTATTTTTAGGTTGGAATTCCCAGTAGTCTGGTAAATCTTACCATACGACAATGTGAAAAGATAGAAGAAATCATAGGACATGTTGGAGAAGAAGTGAAGGAGAATCGTATTGCTTTCAACGAATTAAAACTTTTGAAACTTTATGATTTACCAAGGCTTAAAAGCTTTTGTTTGGAGAATTACGCTCTTGAATTCCCATCATTGAAAGAAGTTTCTATCACACATTGTCTGAACATGAAGACTTTCTCTCAGGGAATCTTATCCACACCAAAGCTGCACGAAGTGCGAGTGAGTAAAAATGGAGAGAATGAATTGTGCCATTGGGAAGGCAACCTTAATTTCACCACACAGAAGTTTTACGAAGAAATGGTATGTGTTAATCGATTTCACCCAAATTGCTCATGCATCTCCCTTGCACTTGCACATTTGCCTTGTATATATTTTTAGAAGTTGAAACAAAAAACATGTAAGTTTTAATGTATATACATCTAGTAACTTTGGATATAACTAGTGCAGTTATTTTAGTTTGTGCAGGTTGTATTCCTTGAAAAGTCTTTGAAGCTCTCACATTTTCCACATTTGAGAGAAATATGGCATAACCAAGCACTGTCTGTCGGCTGTATCAGCAATTTACAAGAACTGGTCGTGGATGACTGCATGAATATGTCGAGTGCTATTCCAGCCAATCTGCTACGGTACTTGAACAAGTTGGACCGTCTGGTAGTGAGTAAATGTGATTCATTAGAAGAGGTGCTTCATTTGGAAGAGCTAAATGCCGGCGTTGCTTATTTTGGAAATTTTCCTTCAATTCGCTATCTAAAACTCATAGATCTTCCGAAACTCAAAAGATTCTGCAATTTCACCAAGAATATAATTGAACTGCGTAGGTTGTTGACTCTGACCATTGAGAATTGCGCTACTATGGAAACATTTGTCTCCAATTCTACATCTGTACTGCACATGACAGTTGATCATATACAACCTCTCTTTGATGAAAAGGTGATTATTATTATTATTATAATTATTTTCTTCACTTTCGTTTGCATAGATGTAATTTCATTATGATCAAAATCAAATTTAATGACTCATCTTTCTGCATGATGCCTTAATTTATATATGATTTAACACTATTACTGCAATTATTAACTAACTTTACATTGTGAATTATACCAAATTAATTAGATGACTGGTAACATGGGTGAACTATATCCATTTTACTTGTTACATCTCTGTCTTTGCAGCTTTTTTTTTTCTTTTGAGAAATTTTTCGTAGCTAATTGATATTGGATTTAACATCAGATTTGATTTATGTGCGCGAAGAGTGATTTATTTAATTTTATTTTTGGTTCCTCATGAAATGAAACCAATTTGGATATAAAATGTTGTGATGAAAATATGCTAGGGAAGAGTGAAGATTAGTTATATATTTTCATTGACAACTTAATTTTTGTTGATTTTCAGGTAGGATTCCCCCGATTGGGATGGTTAAAGCTGTCTCGATTACCCAACGTGTTGTGTCTCTGGAATGAAAATTCAAGTCCAACAAAGTTCTCCCACAATTGAATACTCTAAAAATATCAGAATGTAGTAAGTTGCAAAAATTAGGACCGTCTTTGTGGCATTTGGAAAATCTAGGGATTCTAGAAGTATCGAAGTGTGACGGGTTGGTAAATTTGTCGACGCTCTCAACATCTAAAAGTCTAGTAAATCTTCAAAGTATGAAGATAGCTGACTCCAAAACGATAGAAGAAATCATACAATCACAGGTTGGAGAAGAAGCGAAAGATTGCATTGTTTTCAGGAAATTGGAGTACTTGGGACTTGACTGTTTGCCAAGCCTAACAAGCTTTTATTCAGGTAATTACACTCTTGAGTTCCCGTCCTTGAAACAAGTACTTGTGAGACAGTGCCCAAAGATGAAGATTTTCTCTCAAGGAATCATAGGCACGCCAACGCTAAATAAAGTGAAACTCACCGAAAAAGAAGGATGCTGGGAAGGCAACCTCAATGACACCATACATAAATTGTTCAATGAAATGGTCAGTATTAATTAACTTAGTATTGGCGCTAACTACCAAATTATTTTGTAGAAATTGATATGGTATAATATGATTGGTCCACTGAAAATATATAATAATAAAAAATAAATCATGTGGTTCACGTGATGTTTTTTTTAACCAATCATATTATGTCACATTGATTTATACATTATTGTTTGTCTGAAAGAGTATAGTCATATCATAACATTTGCTCCTTTTTTCTTATTGTTATTATTATGGTAATGTATGCTTGCTTACACATGTATAATTACAAATATGCAGAATTCTAAAGACAAGATTGAGTCCACCCTTCAGGTATAAAGAAGAAGCTATCTCGATCCAGACCGATCTCTTATATATGATTCAACTTGCACTTTTTCCTCTACTTCCAAAATTTGTTCCCAGATGCATTTATAGCATTTTGGTCATGCTACATAATTGCAAGACACTTTGGATTTGCTTGGTGCACACTGGTTAAGGGAGGGCTTGAATTGATGTTTCATATGCATGCAATATTCAACTTCTATATTATTTCTCCAATTGGTATTTTAATCATTTGATTTCTAGCCTGGTTGACTGATTCAATTGAGGATCTGTAGTTGAAGAAAACAGCACAAGACAATGTTTATTACATTTTTATAGTATTATCAATTATAGTGTATTGACATTTATTAAAAGGAATTAATCCGTCAAGCTGACCTTCTCAAACCAGCACTCTCTAAATTAAAAGAATCACGTGAAGTCAAGATCATGTTGTAGATCTTGTGGAAATAGGTAAACCCATATTCTTTACACAGCATCGTAGGAAAATCAATTTTTCCATTAGTATCTATGTTAATGTTGAGCTTTAATAGTATTAGCTATTCAACAAACACAGTTATTGTGTATATTAAAAAGTTGGAAACCGGTTGAGTGACGGTTGGGAATCAATCAGTTCACTTGTTTGCTTGTGAGTACGACATTTAGAAACCGATTAAACAATTTTAAAACTATTACACTCAGATTCCAAAAATAGTAAATAAAGAATCAGAAAATTTTAAAACTATTACAATGAAAATGGGATCAAAATACATGTGCGTATACCTAAAACAAATGATTTTTTTTTTTCGGGTATTAAAAAAAGTTAGAGGTGCAATGAAACCACAGTCATGATGTTTCTGGTTCCAATCAGCCGTCTGGTAATTCATCTGTAGTGTGTGCCTGCATACTAAAGAGTAAGATAAGGAAGAGACACGTGTAAGATAAGGAAGAGACAGGTGTAAGATAAAGAAGAGATGCTTTTCCTAATAAACAAGGGGTGCTTCCAACACTCTGGTGCACGATCCATGACCCCTGAAAAGGTCATGGATACATTTATGCCTAAATGTATGCCTTCTTTGAACAAATTGAAGTGTACCATGCAGTGAAGGTTACGACATGTTAACAAAGTCCTAATACATGCAGACCAAGATGGATATCTTAGGGACGGATGGAATAAGCTTCAGCCTACTATTGCGAAGTTCATCATCGCCATCAACAAATCGTTGCAGAAGGGATCCCATAACTAATTCCCTTGTGACAAAATAAAATGCCATACTGTAATGTGTTGAACCGGAAGCCTGCAGATGTCTTACGTTACAACTATCCAACCTCCTAATACGACAAGTTTGAAACTTAATACCTTTTGAAATGAAACAAACTTAACTTGAAGATAAAAAATTAATGAGAAAAGTCCTTTTTCGGAAGCAACCTACATATTTTAGAATAGGGCTCAGAGTGTCACAGATTCAATGAACCCTAGGATCTCACAGGCAGCAATTTCTGCTAATCCGTCAAGGGAAAAAGGAAAAATAAAAAGAAAAGAATAGTTACTTGTGCAGCACAGCCTTGACGCCTAGCAACATGGTCCATTCTCTTAGTGCGCTTGAACCAATCAACAGCAATAAGATCCATTAAATTACAAATTGCACAAGCGCAAGAAGAGCCAACCAAACTACTTCATAACATGTCAAACTAGAACATGCAGGATATATAAATACCATAACAAACAACCAAAATATAGGGGAACCTTTGTTTTGTCATAACAAAAATGCTTGCTACGAACTCTGAAGTTGTTTCCATCAGAAAGTTTCCTGCAGTCACGAGCATTATCACGGTCATCGTGTCGCAGATCGCCCGAAAAACAAGATAAATCAAATTGACCAGCTTGCTCTTCCTCTAGGGCTGCAAGTAATTGAAAAAAAAAAGATTTAAGTCCATAGAAATCCATTAATGAGTACATTAACTAAATATATAAAAATGAATATATAAGTTATCATCCACCTGTTCTCTTGAAATCATTCTCAATCTTTTTTTCATTTGCCTGAAATCCCAAGAAAAATTTATAAGAACAAGAGTTATGAAAGAAGTTACTTGAAAAGGATGAGGATTCAAGCGTGAATCAAACCTCTTGTTCAGACTCAGCTAATTGAAATTCTTCATCCTCCTCAGAGTATTCATCCATCATCACAGAGTGTCTGCCTGCAGCAATTAACTGATCAAGAGATGAGCTCAGATGAATAGATGAGTCTTGCAGGTTTTGGTTCTTATATGAAGAAACAGAAGCTGAGGCCATATTGACCATGACATGGATTCTCGGATGAGCACTCATTTCATCTGTTTGGCAAACCATTCGCGGAGACCTGTCATAAGAAGTAAACAACATAACTCAAACAAAGTGTTTGTATTGGAAAGAAACAAAAAATTAATAAATAAACCCTCAAAAAATCCTCTGAAAATTGTGTTTAACTAGACCACTTTTCTAGCAGTTTGATCTATTAAATGAGCCAGAACAGCAGCCTTTTTATTATATATTTCACTTACTATCTTATAAATCCTCTGAAAATTACACCGCTACTCCAAACCAACTTCCATTATCATTTATTTCATTTTTTGTCTTATACTAAAGCTAAAAGAAAAGAAAAGGTACATCCACATATATATTTCATTGGAGTTACTGCATTTCGATCTTTTAGCTTATTCCTCATTTTATTAAAATGATAGATCCCGCATTAAAAAGGCGTCTTTATATATATATGTGTGTGCATTTGTATATTCCTTTGAAAAAGAGTGACAGAAAATACAGTAACACACAAAGCATGACTTAAAATGGCCTCCCAGCAGAACCATATAATCTACAACGGCAAAAAATAAATGTGAAAAACAAGTAACTTACCAGCAACCCTATTTAACTAAGAAGACAGTGTTGCTGAAACATTGACACATGACCAACAAGTCACCCTTTAGGCCAACCTGCATAAGATGCTGAACCTGTGTTCTGGGCCTACCATTTCGAGGTTCTTCATGGGGAAATGTCGAATCCTCCACCTGAGAAATCAGAATACAGTGAGCAAGTGGTGCAATTTGGCATGAGTTGGTCACGTGTTAATTCTCTACATCAACCGAAGGATAGAAAACTGACTCTCCACTTGAGCTCGTACATACCCTGGTTGTGGACCACAGTTCTCATCCTCCCTACAACGAAATAACACAACTGCACAATAACAAAACACAGCATGTGGAAATTTCTAGTGCCAGAAAAGATATATTTAATTTCAAGAAGTGGGGAAGCAAGAACCTTACCATAATTCCCATCGTCATTTCGACGCCAATAACACACATAGAAAAGGTCCACAGAGGAAACGAGGAAGATTAATTTAATAAAAAGGATAAATTTCAGGGAATTCCACTATCCTCTGACTGAAATAGATAACCCATGCAGTTTTGAAATTCATTTGATCCCCCCTGAAGTTTTAAAATTGGCCATAGAGCTCCCCCAAAATCCATATGAACCTTCCCTAGTGAATTTGTTAGAATCAAGGGGAAGGCTTTAGACTAACTTCAAAACCAAGCTGTGGCCTATATATTTAAGTCATATTGAGGAAACATATGAGAAAATTTTCCTGAAAAAGTATCAGCTAAAGGTCAATATTAAATTCATCAAAATGATCTCGATCACTAGATTTTCAACAGTCATAATGTGGTTAAAAACTTGCAGAAGATCCGAAGAGAACTACAATCCCATATTAAAGTCATTGTTCTTCGTACATGATGGTTAGCTGGAGACCAAAACATCCTGATCCGTAGATGCCAGAGGGCCAGAGGCTAGAAAAAGCATGACGGTATTTCTTTGATTTCTGAATTCCAACAATTCCAATGGGATACGGAAAAATTTTAGGTTATTTCTTCAAATGTTAAATCAGAGGAGAGGAAAGGGGAAAGAAAAGAGACAATAAATGTTCAATTCTGACCAACCTATAAACAAGATGATTGAATCAATAGACTATTACATTGGAAACCAGTCCAGCTGGAGCCTGCAGAAAGATAAACAATTTGAAACCATGTTAATGGTTATCGGACGAGCTATTTGAAAGGGGAACATATCATGTACTACAATTACAACAAACTGCATTTCTTAATAAACAAGGGGTACTTCCGAAACTCTGGCGTACGATCCATGACGCCTGCGTGATTCATCGCTTAAAATCGAGAAAGAGTGGAAAACAAATTCAACAGGGAGAAAAAAAGAACATGAAGTTTGAAGGTACAACCCATCACTGAAGCCTGAAGGCAATGATACCTAGATGTATGCCGTCTTTGGACAACCTGAAGAGTACTATGCAATGAAGGATTTGCCTGCGCAGAAACGAGAAACATAAAGAAGAGACACACGAAGCATTTTACCGTTTTGAGATCATTGCAGCATGCAAAAAATGTGAATTACAACAATGCAATATCCGATACGCACATTGGATTTATATAAATATATATAATTAAATTCTAAATTTGAACTCTTAAAATTATTATGTTATTTGGATTTATCAAGAACTTACATGTACAGTGGCTATTATGCTAGCATATGTAAGAATAATTTTAATGCATGCAGCATTTAGAAGGTACTAACGTAGAAACAAAAATTTGCGCTTCCAACAAGAGGTGATCCGTGCATTCCCCAGTTTAGTAATTAAAAAAATCAAAAAAGAGAAGAAACAGGGGCTCTCTTTTCTCGTTCCCCTGTTTAATAACAATGAAAACAGAACAGAGGATAAACGGAGGCTATCTTTTATTTTAATTCCCTGTTTTTCTGTTTGGTGATTATTTTTAGAGTATGATTAGTCAGCTGCGGAGTCAGCAGCCACGCTGGCAAGCCGTTAGCAAGTTGTTATTCAAGCGTTGCTCTGTTTAGTTATTTCCCGCTAAAGGTTTGTTAAGCTGAGTTGTATTGAGTTCACGTGTTTGTTTCATATAGACGGTTCCAGTGAGTAGTATAAATATTGTTGTATATTGAACCAAATATAGATTAATAAGATGGTTTTAGATTCATTATAGCTACATAATTTTCTCTGTATTTTTCCTTCACTTTCTGAGTAAACAAACAGGAAAAGCTTCTTTAACTTGGTATTAGAGCTAGATCCAATGGCTCTAACGAACTCAAATTCACAATCTAATACCAGTGCCATAGCTTCTTTCACCTTCACTACACCAGTCAAGTTAGATCGTACAAATTACACGATCTGGAAACAGCAGGTGCTCTCTTCAGTTCGAGGCAATGGACTTGAGTCTTATATCGATGTATCAAAGCTATGTCCTGGTCAATTTCTTTAACCTGGATCTGAAGGCACTTCGTCAATCTCTGAAGGTCATGAAAATCCAGAATATGCTGTGTGGAAACGCCAAGATCAGCTTCTGCTTAGCTGGATTATGTCATCCATAAGTGTTGAAATACTCAGCCTTGTGGTAAGTTCCAAAATCTCCTTTGAATTGTGAAAAAAAATTACTTCAATACTCCATGGGCTGGCATTTCGGTCTGCGGTGCCGTTTTCCTTCTTATTCTCACCGTCATCCAAGCTGTATGCTCTGTTATACAAGTGTTGTCTCAGCCCAAAAATATCTCGTGACGAAAACCTTCTATGTGGTATTTGTATGTCGTTTTCGAGTTGCTGTTTTTTTTTTTAATTTTAATTTTTATTCTGAAGTAATTTTATCATGGATTTGTTAATTTTACTTGAATGTTGATCAAGCCTTTACTTTTCTCTCTCTTTTTTTTTTTTAAATGAAATGAAATAAAAGGTGGGGGTATACCTTACAGATTATTCTCTCCACTCCATAATTAGTATTGCTTTTACCACATGAAAAATTAATATTAAACGATAAATTTATTTACTTGAATATTTTAATTATGTCATGAACCAATTGACAGGCTAAAGAATTAACTTTCAATTTTCAACAGTATAAGATTAATAAATAGCAAATCCATGATAAAATTTAAATCTATCTAAAACTAACCTTCTTAATTTAAATCTCGTCTACTAGTAAAAGTAGAACCCTTCTCCATCAACTTATCTTCCTCATTATATAACAAAAGATGTTTCGTGAAATATGAAAAATAAAATTGTTATAATAATTATGTTAAAGTGGTCAAGATCTAGCCACTAGGCTTGAGGGCTTGGGTTCAAAGCCACATAAAACTCATTTCAATTCTTTATTTTGTAAATGTGGGATTACCGGATTAGGGATAGATTTGTTTATGACTATTTACTTATCGAGTAATTAATTAGAACAGTATTATTAATTTTAGTTGAACAGTTGTAGAGCGTGCCATGTGGCAGGCTCGCATCAAAGATGTCAAATCAGGGGAGGCCTATTTACTTCCTAGGGTACCTGAGGATAGGGCTTTATTTGAATCGAATCGTAGGCCTTGTGGGCCCCCTCCTAGTGGTCCACCACTTTTGCGGAGTGCACCCGGTTCAGGGATAATAGGTCCACTAGAACCCGGTGATCAACCACACTGCATGAAGGAAGTGAAGGGATCGATGGCGTTGATGTTCTAACACATGATCTTGAGGGACCATTTATTAATTATTTAGCCAATCAAATGGGCAAGCCGGTGTGGGGAGTGGGCCCATTGTTACCTGAACAATTTTACAAATTGGTCGGTTCAGTGTTTCATGATCGCGAGACGAGAACCAACCAGCAGAGTTCTAACATGACTGAAAATGAGATCGTTTAATGGTTGGATTTGAAATCACGTAGACCTGTGCTATACATATAATTTGGTACCAAAGTGGGTCCCACCTTGGATGAGTATTCAGCCTTGCCAATGTTTTAGAAGCATCAAATCAACAATTTATTTGGGTAATTCAAATTAGTGCAGGTAGATTGGATCCTCCGCGTCATTTAACCGGCTTAGACAGACCAGTAGAAGGCAGTTATTTTTCCAGTGGTTTGGAGAGTAAAGTCGGTAAAAGGGGATTGATAATAGATGGGTGGGAGCCACAATTATTGATACTAAGTCATCAATCAATGGGTGGATTCTTATCTCATTGTAGATGGAATTCAACTGTGGAAGCAATTGGTTGTGGGCTCCCAATTTTAGCATGGCCAATTAGAGGTGATCAACATTACAATGCCAAATTGGTGATCAATCATCTCAAGGTGGGGACATGATTTCTGATGATCAATCAAAATCGATTCAAAAGGATGATATCATGAGCGGTATAGAAAAGCTTATGAGTGATCAAGAGATTAACAAACGAGCTCGCTTGCTTCCCCGTATATTTAATCATGGCTTTCCTATGAGTTCGGCGGCTTCTTTGAATGCTTTCAAAGATCTTTTTAGCCCTTTCAAAAAAAAAGAAAAAAGATCTTGTTAGCCAGAAATCAATTTAACAAAAACAATTACCGTGTATATTATTAACGAAAAGGCTTTGATTCCGTTGGCTTGGGTGTAAATATATCTACTTTATCAAGAACAGACATCTCAGCACCTACATAATACTATATGTAAGCTTTCGTTAATTGGCTGCACTCAATCATTAAATCAGAAGTCTTACAAAGCATCTAAAATTAAAAAAAAGATGGCACATCCTCCATCCAAACAACAAAAGCATGGACTCGCAACGCAAGTCTTGCTAATTAATTAATAAGTAGTCTTATTCCTCCGAGCAACAAAATGAACATCAAATTGTTGACGAGGCACCATATGCACAAAATGTTGATATTGTTTAATGTTTAATATTATGGGGAGGTTTTTAATAGATCTTCATTTCCCTTACATATTGTGAGCTTATAACCAAAAATGGGACTATATGGTTGTGTGACAAACAAAAAGGGAAATTTTTTACTATTCGGCTAAATTTTAATGTCAATAATATAGGATCTGAATTCACTTTAATATGATATCGACATGTGTAGAAAATTCCTGAAGTAAATAGATTTTGCATAAAAGGTATTGACCCAGAGTCAGAGGAAAATTAAATAGAATGTCTTTTAATACAACAATCACTGGTGACCCTGTTTGGGCATCGTTTGAGAGTACTAAAATATCTACTACCAATTCTATTCTAGTTGAAGAATGGACATGTCGTTAGATGAGGTTGTTCCCATTGAAGTTATTAAAGAAAGAAAAAGAAAAAGAGTGTCTGCATAAGGGAGGAAAGTGGGAGGAGTTGAAAGGCTATCAAGGCAAATTGATCGCTTTGTTGATGATGTGGAAATGGAGGTTGAATTCAAGAAGAAAATTATGGTAGTAATGTTCCTGAAGGTCGAGTGATGGAGAGATTGAGAAATATTAGTGTTGCTAGTTTAATGAGTGGATAATATTATAGCTATATGTTTTTCTCACACACATGTATAAAATATTATATTTCTATGAACTAGTTTGATTACAACGGTTTTTGTACATAAAAGTTTATATAAAGATTAAATTTTTGCATTTTCTTTTTTGCACGTAATTTATTAATCAATTTAATAATATGTTAGTATTTGTTATATCACGAACTACAATACTACATAACAAAATTTTCAGTTAAAAAAATATTGAAGTCAATTTTATTGCAAATTAAAATAGTTAATAAAAAATTATTTAAATATGTAATAAAGAAAATAGAATGCTCTTAAAACATCTAGTAAGTAAAAAAAATGATTTAAACAATAATATTCAAAATAAATTACAAATAAGTAAATAAGTATATTTTTGTCATTGTATGTGAACATTTTACACTATTAATTTTCATTATGTGAACATTTTACACTTTTAATTTTCATTTTCCAGATTTGTATAGTAAACCATTTTAAAACTTATTCTCAAATAGTTATCATTCACCAAACGCCGTACTAAATTATTTGTAAAATTATATATATATATTTTTAGAATCAAGGTAGAAGTTAATTCTTAGAAAGTAAAAAAAAAAAAAAAATCTCAAACATAAGAATATATAAAAACCTCAATCAAGCACAAGAAGTTATTTGAGTTGTAGTATCTAATAAGTTCTATCAATAGTGAGCTCGTTTATCGAATATATAAAAATAAATATTTTAGTTATTATGCAAAAACAGTTCTAGTAAGTATCTATTTATCAAATATGTCAAGCTCTGATGCTCAGATTCAGATATGGATAGTCCCTTTTTTTGGTCAGGGACATTTCTGTCCATGCATTGAATTATGCAAGCAAATCGCTCCTCAAAATTACCGATCTACCCTCATCGTTACCTCTCACGTACCCATAACCACAGTTACCCATTCCTCTTTTCACAAAGGCACACAGATTACAGGACAATGCAGCGATCCCAACCAAGAATGCTTAGGATAAAGACAGAGAGATCAAATAGAATAATGTAAAAATTTATTCAGTAAACCCACTAGATTTGCTAGCAAAGTGGTACTTTCAGGCTAAACACCTACTTCTGGTTTAGGACAGGCTCCTCTGTTTTCATTTCCCTGTTTTCCTATTTGGTGGTTGCAAAAATTTATATCTAAATAACGAATAGTTATAGAGTTAAAAATAAAATTTGTGATTAAAAAAGAAATGCATCAGAAGTCCTGATATTATCATCCACAGAAATATGTTTATTTGAACGTACACAATTATTCAATTATTTGGATTTGGAATCTGTGTTTATTGAAAATCCAAGTCTGAACACTATCAGACATTCGAGTAAATACATAAAGAGATTGATTATTTAATGTCGTTCTCAATTTTGACTTCATAAAGAGAGATTGAAAAAATAGAGAGAGAGGACAAACAGGTGCTCCTCTGTTATCATTCCCCTGTTTTTCAGTTTGTTGATTGGAAGTAACAATATTTGCATGTACTCTTTGTTTATTTATTTTTAAATTTTTAACTAATTAATTCTTGTTCTTCTCAAAGCGTTTGGTAAATTATATGATAATCTGAAGAAATCTCCAACATTAACGTCCGCATAATCTAGTAATGAAACTTCTTTATTTTATAATAATCAAATTGAAGATTTGTTCACGCAGTTTTGTATGATGACGAGTTTTTATTGTTCTGTTAAATATAAGAACAGTTTCTAAATAATGTCCATGTGGAATTAGTAATAACGAAGCAACATTTGTGGACAGAACAATTGAAATAACAAAAAGCATAACTGATCAAGTCACTATTGATCCTACTTTGATGATTGCACTTTAGTTTCTTTCTAAAATGTCATTCTTCATTCAAGCTTTTGCTTTTATCTTTTATCAGGCATCTTACGAAGCTTTTCCCTACTAACAAGCTCTGTAAATCAATGTGCTTTTCAATTTCGCAGGATACAAGTAATGTATATGCCAAAATTATTCGAGCACAACAGGTATCTATTCGTCGAAGACTTCAACTAAATTATTTCATTAGAAAATATGAAACGCTTCGTAAGGTATTTTGCCCGATCCATTTCTTGTATCTCACTGCATGCTTTATTAAAGCTTCGTCTTTGTTCTTGATTGGGAACTTCAAAATTAAATCTTAAAAATCGGGTATAAAAGGGGTGCTTGGTTAAGTCTTCTTCTTTTGCAATTCATTGTTACTGCTCTTTTCAGCTTTTTACTCACAAATTCCTCTGCAGTTAACAGTGATCTTTTGCTCACTAAAATATTGTTCTTAATAATTTCTTTTAATACCAGTTCTTACTCAATATTCAAGGCGAATAGAGAGCTCATCAACTCTTTGATCCCAAATAATTAAAAAGGTACACATGCTCCTAAATCCTCTAATAATTTCTTTTAACAGCAGTTCTTATTTAAATTAATTTCCATCTATTTTCCAAGAAAAATTTCTCCGGTTTGTTTTAATCTTATCATTTATGTTGCTTGAGTTGTAAGTTATTGTTCATTTGTAAGGTCTGCGTTATTATTACTAGCTTTGGTTAATTTGAATCTATCTTCCCCCACCCCCCCCCCCCCCAAAAAAAGAAGTTTTTTAAAAAAAGTACAGGTTTTTATTCGGACCCTTAAAACCTCTGTGTTAATAGCAAAGAAAGACTTTAATCCTCGAGCCCCCGGGGGGGTAAAAAAGAATAAAAAATTCTCTGTTTAAGTATCAGTTATCTCAAGATCAATGTTGTTTTTTTCTTTTTTTGTTAATTTGTTGGTTATTTTATTAGATTTGCTTTTTACCTAATTTTACTTGAGGATTGAAGATGAGTGAGAAATACCCTTTTTTTCTGAAGCAACCTACAAATTTTAGAATAGGGTAAGAGTATTACAGATTCAATTAATCAAAAAAAGTTATTTACATTCATCATTTGCAAAATTAAGCTTAGCATCCCAAATTGAGTTGTTTGCATTAGAAATTTTCTAGCATTCACGAGCATTATATATCATCACGTCACAAGATAGCCTGAAAAACAAGATAAATCAATTTCAGCAACTAGCTCTTTATTGAATTTTTTTTTTTGTTTTGGTTTGCCTGAAATCCCATAAAAAAATTTTATGTAAGAAAATGAGTTAAGATGAAAAAGACGTAAAATAAATCCTGTGTTTTCATTCCCCCTTTTTTTTCTTGTTTGGTGACGAAAATTTATATATCTAAATTTTTATGATTTTCCATTGGGGTTTTATTAAATAAAAAAGAATTAGAAAATGTAATTCTAAATTTACCCTTATGCGGTGAGTGATTATTATTATGTTCTCTTAAGAATTGATAGTGCAATTTTGTGTGATGTGAATTTCATGTTTCTGTTAACACAAACACAGTTTGTAAGTAATGGCCATGTGGAACTTAATTTTAACCAAGCATCATTTGTGGAAAGAACCAATGAAATAACAAAAAAGCAGCGTTGGCAATACAATATCAAACCTTCTTTATTTATTTATTTTTGTTTTTGTTCTTGAATATGCATTAACCAAATCATATATCATTGATCTTACTTTGATGATTTGCTGTTTAGTTTCTCTCTCAAATGATATTTGTGTGTTTCCGGTATCTGCTTTATGAAAGGAGCACTAATCATTAAAGTGCATGCGGATTAAAAAAAATGCACATAATTATTCTATACATGCGTCAAGAGGCCAACAATAACCAAATACAGGATATAAAAAGGTGTGCTTGATTAATGGTTTTCTTCTGCAAGTCATTGTTATTTCTCTCGTCAACTCTTTTCTCACACATTCCTCAGCAGTTACCAGTGATATTTTTACTCTTTCAAGTTGTTCTTAAATATTCAAGTGAATAGAGAGAGAAGCTCACCAACTCTCCGTGCACATTTTCTAAATCCTTTAATAATAATTTTTTTTTGATAGTAGAATCCCTGATCCTTGATCTTGACATCTGTTCTTTCATAATTTCCATCCATTTCCCAAGAAAAAAAATTTCTCTGGTTTGTTTTAATATTGAATTTACTTTGCATGAGTTTTTAGTTATTGTTCATTGTTAAAGCCTGTGCTCTTATTATATTGCTTGTTTGTCATTTTATTTGATTTACTTTATATCTAAGTTTACTTGAAGATTAAATATCAGTAGGAAAAGCCCTTTTTCTAAAGCAACAACATACAGATTTTAGAATAGGGCTTAGCCACATGAAAATGTTTACATTGTAGTATCTCATATTAATAATCTAAAAACAACCAATCCAACAAGTTCAAATTCACTAAAATCTAAAAAGGATTGCTTTTAAGGAGTACATGATAGCTATTAAATTTTGGTTAAAGATCTTTCAGGCAGAATTGAAATTCAGCCAGTCATAAAACAACCAATCCAACGAGTTCAAGTACAGAGTCAATTGAACAAATTCATCACTTGCAAAATTAAGCTTATCTTCAGAAATTGAATTGTTTCCATTAGAAATTTTCCTGTAGTCATGAGCACTATCATCCAAACAAGACTACTTATATAGGAACAAGAGTTAAGGAAAAAAAAAATTGGTAAAACAAGATTCCTCTGTTTTCATTCCCCTGTTTTATCCCTTGGTGATTGAAAAATTCTCTCTCTAAATTTTTATAATTTTCCATTAAGGTTTATATTTAAATAAAGAGTTGAAAAAAATCTAATTTTAAATGCATGCATTGAATGATTATTATTATTATATTCTCTTAAAATTGGTTACAATATCAATTAAATAACGAATAGAGTTATTGATCCCTTTGTTAAAAATGATCATGTGTTCTATTTATATAATAAAACAAAAGATGGGGTCACACTTAAGTCTTTTCTTTTTACAATTCATTTGTATTACTCACTCTCATGAACTCTTTACTCACATTCGTCTGCAGTTAATATTGATCGTTTGCTCGTTCTTATATATTCAAGGCCAGCAGTGAAGGTCATTAACTCTTTAATAATTCAACAGGTACATTTGTCCAAGAAAAAATAGCTCTTGTTTGTTTTAATCTTGTCATTTAATTTTCTTAACTGTTCATTGTTAACTTCTTTGCTCTTATGTAATATTAGCAATGGTTAATTTGCATCCATCTCACAATTTTTTTTTTAAATTGTTGGTTTTACATCCAGACCCTTGAAACCTTTTTTAAAAAAGTTGTTGGTTTTACATCCAGGCCCTAGCTCATTTTAATTTATTTGAATCTAATTTTTCCAACAGCTAATATATATATATATATATAAAAGCAACAGGCTAGGCAATGGCTGCAGACCTGGTTTCCGCTACTTTTTCCGGCATTGTAACAGAAGGTGCAAAGGCATTGTTCGAACCGATTATGCGGCAGATCTCTTATGTGTTCAAGTACCAGAGCTACATAGATGAGCTAAAAGATCAAGTGAAGGGGTTGGAAGGTATAAACGAAATGGTGCAACAACATGTTAATCATGCTACTCGACAAGGGGAAGAGATTTATCAGGTTGTCAAAGACTGGCGAAATAGGGTTGAATCTACGGAGGGGGTTGCAAAATCTATCATTGATGAAGAAGATGGAGCCAAGAAGTCCTGCTTCAAAGGATTGTGTCCAAATTTGTTGTCTCGTTACAAACTCAGTAAACGAGCAGCAAAGGCCGCAAAAGATGCTGCTAATCTCATGGAAAAAGGCTGCAAACTGAAGAGTGATGTTTCCTACTGTCCTGCTCCAGAGAGTTCAGAACATATGCAAGTGAAAGATTTCGAGGCCTTTGATTCAAGAATGAAATTATTTCAAGATGTTGTGGAGGCATTGAGGGATGATAAGCTCAACATAATTGGGGTCCACGGGCGGCGTGGGTAAAACCACGCTAGTCAAGAAAATTGCAAAGCAAGTTATGGAAGATAAGGTGTTCGATAACGTCGTTATGGCTGAGGTAACACAGACACCAGATCATCATAAAATTCAAGACAAACTCGCTTCCGATTTAGACATGAAATTTGACCCGAATGATAGCAAATACGACAGAGCAAAACAACTACGTCAAAGATTGAAGAAAGAGAAGCGAGTCCTCATTATATTAGATAATATTTGGACAAAACTTGAGTTGGAAGAAATTGGAATTCCTTCTGGGGATGTTGATGAGAAAGATAGAAAGGTTGGAATTCCTTCTGGGGATGTTGATGAGAAAGTTAGAAAGGATGATCTGAGAAGATGCACGATAATATTGACGTCTAGAAGTCTAGATTTATTGTGCAATGATATGAAATCTCAGAAAATTTTCTGGATCGATGCTTTATCAACAGAAGAAGCATTGCAGTTATTTGAGAAGATAGTGGGTGATCCAACAAAAATATCTGATTTTCAACCTATACCACGTGAGATCGTTGAAAAATGCGGAGGGTTGCCAGTTGCACTGAGTACAGTTGCAAATGCTCTGAAAAATAAGGGGCTTGCCATTTGGAAGGATGCGTTGAATCAGCTAAGAAGATCGGATGCAAGAGAAATTCACGGGATGCAAGAAAATGTGTACACCTCCATAAAATTGAGTTACGAGTTGCTGGAAAGTAAGGAAGCACAATCTATGTTCCTTCTTTGTGGTCTACACAGTGAAGGTCATGCGATACAAGTTGCTTCCTTATTGAGATATGGTGTGGGTTGGGGTCTGTTTGAAAATGTTTACAGATTGGAAGAAGCAAGGAGTAGAGTGCATCGGTTGATCGACAATCTCAAATCTTCATGCTTATTGTTGGACGGTGATGCTGAGGATGAAGTTAAAATGCATGACGTCATTCATGTTGTTGCCGTATCAATTGCCGCAGAGGAGCGCATGTTTAATATTCCAAATGTTGCTTACGTGGAGAAAAGATGGAAGAGACAATGCGAAAGATCCAATTGCCATTTCATTACCCCAGAGAGATATTCAAGAGCTTCCCGAAAGGTTGCAATGTCCCCGTCTCCAGTTACTTTTGTTGTTTTCAAAGCGTTATAGCTCAATGCAAATTTCAGACCTCTTTTTTGAAGGGACAGAAGAACTCAAAGTTTTAAGTCTTACTAGAATTCCTTTCTCTTCATTACCTTCATCACTTGGTCGCCTCATTAACCTTCAAACATTGTGTTTAGACTGGTGCCAACTAGAAGATGTAGCGGCAATTGGACAGCTAAAGAAATTAGAGATTCTCAGCTGAGGTTCCGACATTAAGCAGTTACCGCTTGAAATTGGACACTGACGCGGTTACAATTGCTAGATTTGAGCAATTGTAGGAGCCTTGTAGTGATAGCACCAAATGTCATATCAAAATTTTCTCGATTGGAAGAACTATATATGCTTCACAGCTTTTCGCAGTGGGATAAGGTTGAAGGAGGAAGTACCGCCAGTCTTGCTGAATTGAAGGGGCTGTCAAAGCTAACTACTTTGGAGATACAATTTTGGGATGCCCAAATTCTGCCGCAGGATTTGGTCTTTGTGGAATTGCTAAGATACAGGATATGCATAGGAAAAGTGTGGCGCATGTGGCGCGTTAATTCTGAAACATCAAGATTGGTGGAGCTCCATGGGTTAGAAAATGTTAGCACTCTTTTGGAGAATTATGGGACGAAAATGTTGCTGAAGTTAACTGAAGATATCAGTCTATACGAACTGAAGGGTGTTCAGAATGTTGTTCATGAATTAGATGATGGGGAAGGTTTTCCACGATTGAAGCATCTTTGGGTAGAAAGTTGTTCTGAGATTTTGCATATTGTCGGTTCAGTTGGACGGGTTCATTGTACAGTCTTTCCCTTGCTGGAGTCATTGTCTCTTAGCTATTTGAACAATTTGGAGACAATATGTGACAGCCAACTCACAGAAGATCAATCTTTCAGCAACTTAAGGATTATAGAAGTAAAATCCTGTCACAAATTGAAACATCTTTTCTCATTCTCCATAGCCAAAAACCTACTGCGGCTTCAAAAGGTAGAAGTGGATAATTGCGATGATCTGGAAATGATTTTGGTAAGTGTTGAAATTAAGTATTGGTGGGATAATGGGCTTCGCCTCAATTATTTTGAACAAAAAAAACAACAAAGATTAATTATGTATATATTGTTTTTGTTTGTTTATAGGACCCGACAGGGAGAAACCAACAACTTCTTTGGGATTCAACGAAATCATTGCTGATGAGGATACTGCTCCAAAGGTGATAATTTTCTATTCAATAATTAATTGATTAATTTATTATCACGATTAATCTTCGCTCATCAAAAGAATATTATACTAGACGGTTGTACTTGAAGGAACAAAAATGTACGGATTTTCTTTGCAGGTTATTCTTCCGAGCTTAGAGGAATTGAATCTCTGTAATTTAGGAAACATCAAAAAATTATGGGCCGATCATAATCAAAGAATGTACTGTTGTCGAAATTTAACAAAGCTGCACGTGTTCGCTTGTCATCGTATGAAGTATCTGTTTTCGTATTCTATGGTTAATAGTCTTTTGCAACTCCAGCATCTTGAGATAAGCCATTGTTGGTCAATGGAAGGGGTAGTCGACACCACGGGTGGTCAGAAAGAGAAGGAAAGTTGATTGAATTAAAAGTTTTTCCTAAACTACACTCCCTGCAGCTCGATGGGGTTTATAAACTAACAAGCTTTGCCAATATGGGACATATTCATTCAGATTTAGTTGTTGAATTCCCTTCTTTGCTAAACCTCGAGATTAGTAGGTGCAGTAATATGTTAAGATTCATCTCTACGAGCTCACCGGAAGACACCATTCATTCTGAAATGCAACCTCCTCCTCTCTTTGACGAAAGGATTTTATTTTTTAATAAAAATATTAATTTTAGTCACAACACTTAATTTGTCTTTTCCTTGAGTCTTCAAATTTAGTTAATATCTGCCTCCAATTTAGTTATCAATTGATAATGCCATTAATTGATTAATTAGTTATTTAATCTTTAACTGCCAGGTACGACTTCCTAGGTTGGAGGTATTACATATTAAGTCGATGGATAATTTGAGAAAAATATGGCACCACCAGCTTCCTTCGGAGTCTTTCAGCAAATTGAAGAATTTGGAGATAGAACGGTGTAACAACCTAATGAATATTTTTCCTCCATTGGTAAGGTCACTGTATTCATTTCGATTTTTTTATCCCAGATAAAATTCAACAATTTTTTAACCATTTTTGTGTTTACAAATGATAGTCAGCCACTAATTATTTATTTCAAGTATTGTACTTCGAACCACCACTCTGAAATCTACGTTTAAAGTTCGGTTTTCAATTTAATTGTTTTTGCTCACATCTTAATAAGTACGATTTTCAAAAATTAAAGGATCGTCTCTCATCTTATAGGTTCACAAATTCATCTATATATTTCTTTTCCTTAATTCTTCACGTTTCGATTGGAAAAAAAAAATAAAAGTCTTCAAATTTAATTAATATCTCTAGTTTAGTTACGAATTGATTATGCCATTAATTAACCACAAATTCATGATTATTTACAACTGACCCTTGATTGTAAAGAAATTTCCTCTAGTCTGGAAGTACTTAATAAAGATCCACTTTACAGCAGTCCCTCGTTGACAGTATTGGGAAGTCTTTTCCAATTTTTTTTTCCATTTTTAAATATACATTAAAAAAAGGGACCAAGGAAAATGGTCCCTTTTTTAAAAAAAAGAAGAAGGAATAGTTTAAATTTGCAAATTTATGCTTAAAATCTGATATCAAGATGCAAAATAAGTCTAAAATATTTAGAAATTGCCTTAAATTCTTTCTACGTTCCTAATACTAAATAGTGTAAATGCATTTTTATTATCTTTGTTTATCTGGCTTTTATTTATTTATTTATCTTGTTACTTTTTTTGTTTAACAAAAAAATATCTAGTTGAATGATATTCTTACATTTTTACTTTTTTAATATACACACACATGCACACACTTTTGCTTATTTTCAGGTTGGAATTCCTAGTAGTCTGGTGAATCTGAAAGTATCGCGGTGCGATAAGATAGAAGAAATCGTGGCCATGTTGGAGAAGAAGCGAAGGAGAATCGTATTGCTTTCAACAAATTAAAAGTTTTGGAACTTGATTATTTACCAAGGCTTTACCAGCTTTTGTTTGGAGAATTATACTCTTGAATTCCCATCACTGGAACGAGTTTCTGTGACACGTTGTCCAGACATGAAGACTTTTTCCCTGGGAATCTTATCCACACCAAAGCTGTACAAAGTGCAAGTTAGTAAAAATGAAGACAGTGAATTGTACCATCGGGAAGGCAATCTTAATTCCACTATACAGAAGTGTTACAAAGAAATGGTATGTGCTCATCGATTCATCCAAATTGCTCATGCATCTCCCTTGGCACTTGCACATTTAAACATATGTTACAAAAAGATGGTCTGTGTTAATCGATTCACCCAAATTGTTCAGTTCACAAATATCTTAGATTATAATTCAGTTATGAAATAAAATAACTACAATAATTATAGTCAAATGAATACTTCATTAATTCTTAAATTATGTTACGTGTCACTATTTAGTCTCATATTACATTCAAAATTTATAAAAAAAGCAGTGTCCCATCAGAGAAGCACCAAAACCAACCAATCTAATCCAGCATAATTACCAGCTCAACCCAAAACAATTACACATTATATTGACATATCAAAATTTGCTATCAAAACGTAGCCAAATAAATGAAAATAAACTCAAAACAGACCCAAACCAACTGATGTTGCAGCCCTAGTAGTCGTTGTCCGTTCCACTGCCATGGGAGCGAGGGTAAGCTCCGTTGTCGATGAGTGAGTAAGATAAGGCTCCAAATCAATAGTTCCACCTCCTTTCTGCAATTCAAAAAACAGAAATTCATATATGTAAAACTATTAAAAAGTGTTAAACAACCTGTAAGTATTCAACTTATGTCAACTCAATAGCACTTACTAAAGTTTTTATACAGAAGAAAAAGGCATTTTAAGTCCAAAAAATTAGAATTATTGGTTGAACTCCAACTCCATCAATCGATGCAACCATCCAATCTTTAACGTATAAATGTAGCATAATTAACAAGACATCTGAATCCGAAAGATTGTGCTTTCATTTGGCACGGGGTGTTGGAAACAACTTAACAAATCTAGACACAATCTATAACCATCAAGTCCAAACAAAAGTCAGGATCTAAAATACTTTGAAAATCAGAAAACAGCAAAATATCAGTTTCAATTTCTTTTTCATCCATTGTAAAGCTCAAACTAAAGGTAGCTGCGCTACCTTTAAACATCATTTGGGCTTATACATGTGACATTTGCTCATGAACAACTAAAGTTGAATAAGATTTTTATATGAAACAGAATATAAAAAGTCAAAGTAGAATATGACAGGAGCTACAATATATTATTCAGCATCAGCATTATGTATAAAATAAATTTAGAGGCATTATATTCATTCACAATCTTGCAGAGGTCACACCAGATTATGGCACGCAACTCTTGAATAGCAGATAAAGGAGGAGATGCAGGAAGGTAGTAACTTGCTTGCATGAGAACTAGAAAGTAATATCCCAAGATCATTTATAGATCTCATAAAACAAAAACAGTGAGGCAAACACAATTATTGTGAACAATTATTCATAGAACCACATACCAGCAACAAGATCAAAGTCATCTGTGTATATATCGATTCCCCACAGCTGACTGCCTCTGACCTAAACATAATGAACTTACATAACTAAGAAGTAGAGTCATAAAATATGACACAGCTATCAATAAATTTCCAGACAAATGGAATTTGATATGTAAGGCTATAACTAGCAACACTTCAAAATAATTTGAAGTAGCATGATCTTTCTTTAAGGATCAATACTACAATCTTTCAGAAAAATTAAAGTCTAAGCAAAATTAAAACCTTAAACATACTAAAATCTGGTAAATCGACCTACAGGAATTCCAATGACCTCCAAAATATTTGAAAGAAAAATTAATTTACAGCAAAAAATGTTAAAGATTTGTAAAATGGAGGCCCATACTACTATTCAAATTACAAAAGAGGAGAGGGAGCTGGCCATTAAATGATAAAGGCATGCATAAAGAAATACAAGCAGCACATTAAATGATAAAGGCATGCATATAGAAATACAAATAATATGCCCATAAAGACGTCCGCTCAAGCCTTATAAGCGGCTTTATGCAAAGGAAAGCCAATTAGTTAACAATAAATGAATTTTGAAGGTGCAATAATTAAACTCCCTGATCAGCACATTTAAGGTTCATGCATTTCTACAAAACATGTAAATCATAAGAACTTTTTTGATCCAAATGCTAACCAATAATTAAGTAGATTATCAAAGTTGTCACAGAACAAGCACCACATTGATTGCTATGCAAAAGATGAAAGTAAAAGTTAATAATTTATTTTATTTTACTTTTCGAGAGTTTTGATCATCATGTGCAAAATAGTAGTATAACTTGCTCAGTGTTATCTCAAAAAGCTTGCCTAAAATACCTATTAGCACCAGTCCAAGTAGTCAAATAAATCCTTATCTATCCATTCATCTCTGACCTTGCCAAAAAGATGAAAACGAGCATCTATATTCTCACTCCAATCTTTCACAATCATAGGCTTTATCCTAGACCAGTCATTCAATATCCCTTCCACGGTGAGCCCCTCGAAAACCTTGTAAATTGAATCACATTTATCGTCAGTTCCAAATACATCTGTCAAAAGGCTAAGCAAATGAATATACAATCAACACCATTCTTCCAAACAAATATACAGTCAACACCATTCTTCTAAACACAACAAAGTTTGAACGTATGACAGATTTTTAGCCATTTAATATTCCATCAAATATAATTAGATCACACCTACCAATGATTTTTGAAAAGAATGCATTCTCATCTTAAGCAGCAACCTCACCAGTAACACATTTTCATACCCTGTTTCCACCTCCGGTCGCACCACCAAAAAAAATTCAGTACTAATTAGCTTCAACAGAGTATTTTTTTATTTCTTTTTTTTTTCCAAAATAAACCTCCATTCTTATACATAAAATTAAAATATCAAGGGTGCCGTAACTAAATTTACGGAATTGATGCCGTAATGGACGTGGACCGTTAGATTTGAATAAAAAACCTCTACCATTAATTATAAATAAATAGGTAACCTGTTACCTAAGTAGCAGGTAATTACTATTTTTTATTCAAGTTCCAGGTTACATTTACCAATTTTACGTGTGATTTACAAGTTTTATGAAACTTTTACAAGTTAATGTTGATTTACAAGTTTTATGCACCATTTACAAGTTTTTGTTTTGTTTACAAGTTCTTCGTACAAATTACAACTCCAACATTAATTTACTCATTTTTCCATCAATTTACTAGTTTTATGTGTGATTTACATATTTTTTGTTTTATTTCACAATTAATGTCAATTTACTAGTTCTATGTCATTTTTCTAAGTTTTTGTTTTGTTTACAAGTTCTTCGTACAAATTACAACTCCAACATGAATTTACTCATTTTTCCATCAATTTACTAGTTTTATGTGTGATTTACACATTTTTTATTTTATTTCACACATAATGTCAATTTACTAGTTCTATGTTATTTTTATAAGCTTTTGTTTGGTTTACAAGTTCTTCGTGCAAATTACAATTTCAATATTAATTTACCATTTTTTCATTAATTTACAAGTTTTATGTGTGGTTTACATATTTTATGTTTTATTTCACACTTAATGTGAATTTACTAGTTCTATGTCATTTTTCTAAGTTTTTGTTTTGTTTACAAGTTCTTCGTACAAATTACAACTCCAACATTAATTTACTCATTTTTCCATCAATTTACTAGTTTTATGTGTGATTTACACATTTTTTTGTTTTATTTCACAATTAATGTCAATTTACTAGTTCTATGTCATTTTTATAAGTTTTTGTTTTGTTTACAAGTTCTTCGTACAAATTACAACTCCAACATTAATTTACTCATTTTTTCATCAATTTACTAGTTTTATGTGTGATTTACATATTTTTTGTTTTATTTCACAATTAATGTCAATTTACTAGTTCTATGTCATTTTTCTAAGTTTTTGTTTTGTTTACAAGTTCTTCGTACAAATTACAACTCCAACATTAATTTACTCATTTTTCCATCAATTTACTAGTTTTATGTGTGATTTACACATTTTTTGTTTTATTTCACAATTAATGTCAATTTACTAGTTCTATGTCATTTTTATAAGTTTTTGTTTGGTTTACAAGTTCTTCAGTACAAATTACAATTCCAACATATTAATTTACCATTTCTTTCATTAATTTATGAGTTTTATGTGTAGTGCACATATTTTATGTTTTATTTCACACTTAATGTGAATTTACTAGTTCTATGTCATTTTTCTAAGTTTTTGTTTTGTTTACAAGTTTTTCGTACAAATTACAACTCCAACATTAATTTACTCATTTTTCCATCAATTTACTAGTTTTATGTGTGATTTACACATTTTTGTTTTATTTCACAATTAATGTCAATTTACTAGTTCTATGTCATTTTTATAAGTTTTTGTTTTGTTTACAAGTTCTTCGTACAAATTACAACTCCAACATTAATTTACTCATTTTTCCATCAATTTACTAGTTTTATGTGTGATTTACATATTTTTGTTTTATTTAACAATTAATGTCAATTTACTAGTTCTATGTCATTTTTCTAAGTTTTGTTTTGTTTAAAGTTCTTCGATAAATTACACCTCCAAATTAATTTACTCATTTTCCATCAATTTACTAGTTTTATGTGTGATTTACATATTTTTTGTTTTATTTAACAATTAATGTCAATTTACTAGTTCTATGTCATTTTTCAAAGTTTTTGTTTTGTTTACAAGTTCTTCGTACAAATTACAACTCCAACATTAATTTACTCATTTTTCCATCAATTTACTAGTTTTATGTGTGATTTATACATTTTTTGTTTTATTTCACAATTAATGTCAATTTACTAGTTCTATGTCATTTTTATAAGTTTTTGTTTGGTTTAAAAATTCTTCGTACAAATTAAAACTTCAACATTAATTTACTCATTTTTCCACCAATTTAATAGTTTTATGTGTGATTTACACATTTTTTTGTCTTATTTCACAATTAATGTCAATTTACTAGTTCTATGTCATTTTTATAAGTTTTTGTTTGGTTTACAAGTTCTTCGTGCAAATTACAATTCCAACATTAATTTACCATTTTTTTCATTAATTTACGAGTTTTATGTGTAGTGTACATATTTTATGGTTTATTTCACACTTAATGTGAATTTACTAGTTCTATTTCATTTTTCTAAGTTTTTGTTTTGTTTACAAGTTCTTCGTACAAATTACAACTCCAATATTAATTTACTCATTTTTCCATCGATTTACTAGTTTTATGTGTGATTTACATATTTTTTGTTTTATTTAACAATTAATGTCAATTTACTAGTTCTATGTCATTTTTCTAAGTTTTTGTTTTGTTTACAAGTTCTTCGTACAAATTACAACTCCAACATTAATTTACTCATTTTTCCATCAATTTACTAGTTTTATGTGTGATTTACACATTTTTTGTTTTATTTCACAATTAATGTCAATTTACTAGTTCTATGTCATTTTTATAAGTTTTTGTTTGGTTTACAAGTTCTTCGTGCAAATTACAATTCCAACATTAATTTACCATTTTTTTCATTAATTTACGAGTTTTATGTGTAATGTACACATTTTTTGTCTTATTTCACAATTAATGTCAATTTACTAGTTCTATGTCATTTTTCTAAGTTTTTGTTTGGTTTACAAGTTCTTCGTACAAATTACAACTCCAATATTAATTTACTCATTTTTCCATCGATTTACTAGTTTTATGTGTGATTTATATATTTTTTGTTTTATTTAACAATTAATGTCAATTTACTAGTTCTATGTCATTTTTCTAAGTTTTTGTTTTGTTTACAAGTTCTTCGTACAAATTACAACTCCAACATTAATTTACTCATTTTTCCATCAATTTACTAGTTTTATGTGTGATTTACACATTTTTTGTTTTATTTCATAATTAATGTCAATTTACTAGTTCTATGTCATTTTTATAAGTTTTTGTTTGGTTTACAAGTTCTTCGTGCAAATTACAATTCCAACATTAATTTACCATTTTTTTCATTAATTTACGAGTTTTATGTGTAATGTACACATTTTTTGTCTTATTTCACAATTAATGTCAATTTACTAGTTCTATGTCATTTTTATAAGTTTTTGTTTGGTTTACAAGTTCTTCGTGGAAATTACAATTTCAACATTAATTTATCATTTTTTTCATTAATTTACGTTTTATGTATTGTACATATTTTATGTTTTATTTCACACTTAATGTGAATTTACTAGTTCTATGTCATTTTTCTAAGTTTTTGTTTTTGTTCTTCGTACAAATTACAACCCAATATTAATTTACTCATTTTCCATCGATTTAGTTTTATGTGTGATTTAAATATTTTTGTTTTATTTAACAATTAATGTCAATTTACTAGTTCTATGTCATTTTCTAAGTTTTTGTTTTGTTTACAAGTTCTTCACAAATTACAACTCCAACATTAATTTACTCATTTTTCCATCAATTTACTAGTTTTATGTGTGATTTACATTTTTTGTTTTATTTCATAATTAATGTCAATTTACTAGTTCATGTCATTTTTATAAGTTTTTGTTTGGTTTACAAGTTCTTCGTGCAAATTACAATTCCAACATTAATTTACCATTTTTTTCATTAATTTACGAGTTTTATGTGTAGTGTACATATTTTATGTTTTATTTCACACTTAATGTGAATTTACTAGTTCTATGTCATTTTTCTAAGTTTTTGTTTTGTTTACAAGTTCTTCGTACAAATTACAACTCCAATATTAATTTACTCATTTTTCCATCGATTTACTAGTTTTATGTGTGATTTATATATTTTTTGTTTTATTTAACAATTAATGTCAATTTACTAGTTCTATGTCATTTTTCTAAGTTTTTGTTTTGTTTACAAGTTCTTCGTACAAATTACAACTCCAACATTAATTTACTCATTTTTCCATCAATTTACTAGTTTTATGTGTGATTTACACATTTTTTGTTTTATTTCACAATTAATGTCAATTTACTAGTTCTATGTCATTTTTATAAGTTTTTGTTTGGTTTATGTTCTTCTTCAAATTACAATTCCAACATTAATTTACCATTTTTTCATTAATTTACGAGTTTTATGTGTAGTGTATATTTTATGTTTTATTTCACACTTAATGTGAATTTACTAGTTCTATGTCATTTTTCTAAGTTTTTTGTTTTTTTACGTTCTTCAGACAAATTACAACTCTAACATTAATTTACTCATTTTTCCATCAATTTACTAGTTTTATGTGTGATTTACACATTTTTTTGTCTTATTTCACAATTAATGTCAATTTACTAGTTCTATGTCATTTTTCTAAGTTTTTGTTTGGTTTACAAGTTTTTCATGCACATTACAATTTCAACATTAATTTACCATTTTTTTCATTAATTTATGAGTTTTATGTGTAGTGTACATATTTTATGATTTATTTCTGTTTGCATTGAATTAGCTAGAGCGTTGTCAGAATCTTTAACCATTCGGTGAGATCGAAGAAATTGAGTCTCAAAATCTGCTGCCAACTCATGAGAGTGTTTCGGAACAAAGCTTCTAGCAACCCAAGTTTTGGACTCATCTAAATTTACCCGAATGTCGCTTTCGATTGACTCTTGTAATAGCTCTAGGTTCACGGATTCTGCTTGTATGCTCAATATACTTTTTTATCCTTTCACCTTCTCTCAAACCCAATGTTTCATTATGGGTGCACCATTTGTATCACGTCTCCCATCATAAATGCGAACACTAAAACCCATTATTTTTTAGTATTTTTGATAAAAATCTGTAGCTTCTTCAAGTGATGCAAATCGCTTTCCAATAACGTCTTCAGCAGTGAGTTCATACATGCTTTTATCATCCCAATAAATAGAGTTTGAACCATCCCTCACTGTCATAATAGAGTATGGATAATTATTTTTTTATCATGAATAGCTAACTTCAATTGATACTATTATTTTATTATTGACAGCTAAAATAGTCTAATTCTATTATTTTATTATCAACAACTAAAATAAATCGACATTATTTGATTTTCAAATATTACAAAATAATTTGGTTCAATTGTTTTGTTATGAACAACTAAAAAACTGATTGTATTTCTGCTTGAGCTGTTGAAGGAATATCATATGATGATGTAACATCAAGTTCTGGCACTTTGTAATTTTTGTTAATGCCTGTCATAATATAATAAGAAAATATTACATTAAGTCAAATGGCACTGCTAGACAATAGCCTATAAATTTTATTAGACACAATTAATATTAATTTTAAAAGGTTAAACAACACTACTCTTTTTAGAAAGAGAAAATAACATATAAAAAAAATAGCAACAGTAACAAATCATTAAAAGACAATGAAGAATTACCTTGTTGATCATCATTCATTGTGTTCTATGTGGTCGTTAGAAAAAACTGGGCAAAGAAATTGTAGGATTGAATGGAACTATTGAATTCTGTCGTTTCACAACTATTCTGGACAAGTTGCAATAGTTTTTATTATGGCTAATTTCAAATTAGTACCCATTAAGTCTTTCAATTTGAATGGAACTATTGAATTAGGAAAAGACGTATTCTGGACAAGTTGCAAAAGTTGTTAATATGGCAAATTTCAAACTAGTCCCCATTAAGTATTTAAATTCTGTCGTTTCTAGACAAGTTGCAAAAGTTTTAATATGGCTAATTTCAAATTAGTCCCCATTAAGTCAAAATATTACAAATGACCCCATTTATTTTAATAATACTCATCCAGCCCCAGAAGTATAAAGTCAGCCTTAATTATGTTTTGCATTGAGTATTATTGTCAAAAATATTAACAATGTCCCTAAATAAATCGATTACTACTATGGTTGTAATTTTAAAATTATAATTTTTTTCCCGTTTTGCCTCTAGTTTCTCTTATAATGTTCTGAAAATTATTTGTTGCAAATTAATGTGTCGTGTTCATGTGCGTAGGAGTTAGATTTGAGATAATGTTCTGAAAATAACTCGGTTAATGTTTGAAATCTTGTTTATATTAGGTCTTAATTTTCTAGCTAGGTTACTATTATGCTTGCAATTTTATTTTCTAAATAATTAGATTATTATCATGCTATCGCAAAGAAGTTTGACAATGATGATTGCGTAAAACCTCAACTATTTTTTTATTGACTAGGCCTTGCTTGCATCTTGTTTTTCAATTTAGGCAGTGATGGTAGTAAAAGCTTTTGGAGTTTTGGACAATGATGATGGCATCACACAAAGGTCGTTAACACATTCAATTTTATACAACAATGATAAGTATTGACCATGAGGCAGATACTAAAAATCTGGTGTCCGTCAATGGTAAAATGATTATAATTGAGATGGTGATTACAATTGATTTTTTTAATGAAACCATATGTTTTAATTATTTATGCTTGTATCCTCAATGGTAAAATTATTATGGTATATTTGTGTTAGAAATTATATTTATTTCATTTGTAACAACATAAATATAAACTATCCGATTAACTTGAATATTTCGTTTGGAGTCAAACAATGATAAAAATAAAATAATACATAAAAATTGGAGTGTTGTGGATGAAAGCAAATAAAGGCAAAGCTCACACAATAACCGCAATTAAAAGAAAAGGGCAATCGCTTATTGCTTGTAACACGTCCCCAAATTTAATGGAAATTAATTATCGCACCTACACTCACCACTTTTTTCCTTGTTCCGTAATATTTTTGCTTCTTTTGTCAGCAATTATAAATATTTTGAAAAATATATATATAATTAGTGCACGTTAACATTATTGTGATTGGCTTTACTAAATATTCATAAATTTACCAACAGTCAAAAATATAATATTTAATGCAAGAAGACTTACAAATACTCAATGAAAGGCCGATTTCTTCTTAAAATTTCATTTTCTTGGCTCACATTATCATTCTCCTTGAAATCATTCTCGTTACCCTCATCTACATTTTCAGCCATTTTCGAGTTTACAAAAACCTGTACATGAAGATTTATGCACAAAAAGAAATGTCAAATATCACAAGTTTTGGATCCTATAAACCAACAGAACATTTAACCCAAAAACAATAATAAATTTATCCAAAAACAGCAAAAAATTTAACCTAAAAATAGCAGTAAATTTATCCAAAAACAGCAGACAATTTAACTGAAAAATAGCAGCCAATTTATCCAAAAACAGCAGAAACTTTAACATAATAACAGTAGCAAATGAAGCCCAAAACACCAGAAAAATTAACCAAAAACGGCAGCCAATCATCCCAAATACAAAGAATTTATCCAAAACAAGAAGATATTTACCTAAATAGCAAAATATTTAACCTAAAAACAACACCAAATGAAGCCCAAAACACCAAAAAATACTTACTCCGAAACAAAGAAAATATAACCAAAAATAAGAGTAAATTTATCTAAAAACAATAGAAAAATAAATGAAATACAATGTACAAATTTACCTGTAAATGAAAAATTTAAGCTAAAAACAAAGAAAAATGAAGCCCAAAACACCATAAAATTTAACCAAAACAAGAAAATCATCCCAAAACAAGAAAAAATTTAATAAAAATAGCAAGATATTTACTAAGAAACAAAGAAAATATTTAGCCCAACTAGCAAAGAAATGAAGCCCAAAATACCAAAAAAAATAACTGAAATAGCAAAAAAATATAACCCAAAAACAAAAGAATTTATCTAAAACAAAGAAAAAATAAACTTAAAAACAAAGCCTAATTTACCTGTAAATAGCAGAAAATTTAACCTAAAACAAAAAAAGCCAAAACACAAGAAAAATTTAACCAAAACAAGAAGAAATCATCCCAAATACAGAGAAAATTTGGCCATAAACAAAAAGCATATCAAACCCAAAATTTTGCTTTCATGGTAAAATGAGTTAAAAAAGTCGATATAATGAACCTTATGGGTCAAATGTCGATCGACTACTTCGAAAACTAAAGGCCAACAATGAAAATTTCACATAAAAGCAAAGAATACCAAAGAAAGCTTAAATTAAAAGTTTTTTGACTTGTTCAGAGAGACATCAACAATTTCCAAAACTTTTGGACCTCACCTTTATAAATTATCAAAACTTCGCCACCAACCCCGACAACATCACGTAAAAACAAGCAACACCACATTTAATTAAGTTATAAAAAGCTTCAAGATTTGCGATTCCGGATATAATAAGAAACCAATCATAGAACATGTCATAAGCAAGGGCTCAAGCAGAGGAAAGATCCAAATGCCTCGAATGTGATGATAATCATCATGAAACAATATCAAGATGTGATCTAGGGACACATCTCATATGAAAACCTTCAAACAATATTAATATAAGCGATAGATCATATAAAATAAATAACTTCATAACAAAAGAGTTTCCATTAGGGGTTAGAAAAAAAAAAGTTACTGAGGCTAAAGCCTGACCTCCGTTACTGCACTTTCATTTGTGTGTAAAGTCTCCCAAATTCTTTAGTCATGGCGTAATAGATTCTCTTATATATATAATGAATAATGTTAATGCCCTGAACTTAGAATTACTTCCACTTCTTTATATTTTTAGTTCTAATAAGGCAAGAGTGAGTTTTGGTATATCTAATGGGATATAGAAAGGTATTTACCCCATTTTATCTAGCAACTTCAAACTGTAAGTCTCTAAAACCTGAATTTGGATGGATGGACTTCAAATGAAAGGATTTTCTAACAAAAGCTAAAAAATTGCAATGGCATAGTGAACATAGGAAAATGAAAATATAAAGCAAAAGAAAAAGTTTCCATTGGATAAGACAAATACAAAATGATCCAAGTTCTTATTGGCCATGCCAATATTATTCATGCATAATTAATCTAATTTATTTTTCAGTTAAGGTTAGTAACAATTTATCTGTAAATAACTGAACCAACTTGGTTATCACAACATTACTTTTTCAAAGCGTTTAGAGCTCAGAATATCAAGACAACAATTTGGTGGTTGGTTAATTGAGTACTGGAATCAATGATTTTTACTGCAAGAATGCAATTGTAAACACTACACAGTAAGTTTTCAAGGCATCCAGCATATTAACTCAAAAAACCAAATTCTCATTACCTGTCTAACCCACCAATTTTCTGCATAGGCAATGGAAATCAGAATACTTTATAATGCATTCAGTAATTGAAGTACCTCTGATTATTGTTTCCAACAGAACAGGGTAAATCATGTTGGCAAGAATGCCCGAAAGTTTATCTAAATAACTATCACTTGCTCCTCGCAAAACAAACATCAAGCATGAAAGAAAACTATGCAAACCCAAACACTTTGCAGCAACTTCTTAATTCTTAGATTCAATTCCGTGAACAAATTATGACCATGAAAGAAAACGAAATTGCTTAGCAATTCGAGCGAGACAGAGGATTAAACTTACCTTGCACAGGGACGACGGCCAAACCAAGATAGAGGCAGCGACGGCAGAGACTCAAAGAATTCAAACAAGGCGAAAATCAACTCAATGGGCAGTATCACCGTGCAAGTTAACGCAAGGGTTTCTTTTGAATTAGTTAATTAGGATTTCAATATGAACGAAGTTTTCCTTTAAATTTTTTTATTTCTTTAAAACGTAAATCTTCTTTTTTTACTTTAAAGTTATACCTGTCAATTTTTATTTTTAAAAAGTAATTAACCGGTTTATAACCGGTTAGATGTAATTTAATTAAATTTTTTTATTATTTTATAATTATTGTAAACTGTTGATTTAATCTAACGGTTCATAATAATTACGACATTGATGCCGTATTTTTAATTACGGCATCATAGAATTTTCCAAATATCAATTAAATAAACAAGGTCTATGCTTACTAGTAAAACAAGTCCATTTTCAGGTAGAGGCAGATAATAAAAGAAAATTAAAATTGAGATAAAATAAGAAGAGCTTACTATGTGCACTTGATCAACAATCCAATCCTCAACGATGGAATCGATGCCATCAAATAAACATGACTTAATCTTCAAACCATAAAATGCACTAAGCATAGCACCAAAGCCAGAGCGTGACTATAAAGAAGAAAAAAAAAAGAAGGAAAAGAAGAATTAAATCAACATGAAATTGAACTTTTGTTTTATCTTCCACAAGCAAGAAATTCAACTGGAACAATACAAAATATGAAATTTTTAGCAATCTTACTAGCATTATGCACAAATCTCAATTCACGACAAATAGGGGAATGAATCACTAACATCACCCAATTCATATATTCAAATAATGTATCCCCACTCCTAACAAGCAACGTATACCCAACGATTAGTTGTTAGGTTAAGGCTTACCATAGAGAACTGGATGGCGCTAACTAAATGACAAGTTGAAACGGCATCTCAATCGTATTGAATGACATCGAACCATGAGGTAGGGTTTAAATGAATACCGAGATAAATTGGTGTGTTGAATTAGGGTTTTGTGGCTACGCTTTATTTCGATTGAAAAAGGAATTTGAGCCTTTAATATATGTAAATTTTCGCTTTGTTGAAACAGAGGAAAGCTTTTGGGTTATTAAAGCGAAAAACTATTTTAGGTTGCAGTGGCCAGTGGAGAGAGGGATTAATTCAACGCTTAGCCAAAATTTGGCTGCAAGTGTTAATGGGTTTTAAGTTATACAAAACGGTGTCGTTAATTTAAACGGCGTTGTTTTACAATCTTATAAGTTCACAAAACTTAAGCATGACTTATATGTATAATTTATTTACGATGGTTAAGTTATAAGTCATGAATATGTCATATACTCTGGACATATTAATATATATCACGAATCTATCATATTTTCATGACACATTCGTGACATAACGATATATGTTATAAAATTTCTGTCATTATTTGATACTTTTCTAATAATGTTAGGTCTTTAAAACCTTTCTATTAATAACAAAAACTCTAATCCTTTAGCAAAAGACTAAAAATTAAAAAAAAATCTGTTTAAATATCAGTTGACTCATGATCAACACTTTAATACTGTTTGTTGTATTTTCTTTCTTTCTTTCTTTCTTTCTTTGTCATTTTATTATATTTGCTTTGTATCATGGTCTGTTTTGCTTAAGTAATTGTTCATTATTTAAGTTTGTGTTCTTACTAGCTTTTGATAATTTATGGTTGGTTTTTTATTCAGACCCTCGAAATACCTTTCTGTTAATAGCAAAACCTCTTATCCTTAAGAAAGAAAAAGAAATTATCTATTTAATTATTAGTTGGTTCAAGATCAATATCGCAATATTGTTTGCAGTCTTTTCATTCTCTATCTTTCCCTCTAGTTCATTTTAATTTATTTGTATTCCTTTCTTTGACACTTATATTTATCTATATATATTGTTAAGCAACAGGCAATGGCTGCAGAAGGGTGTCTCCCTACTTTTTCTAGCATTGTATCACAAGGTTCAAAAGCATTATTCGAACCGATTATGTGGCACATATCTTATGTGTTCCGAGTACCAGAGCTACATAGATGGGCTAAAAGATTGAGTGAAGGAGCTGGAATATATAAGAGAAAGGGTGCAAACGCTGGTTAGAGAGGCTACTCTACAAGGAGATGAGATTTATAAGGGTGTAAATAGAGTTCTTGAATTCAGAAGGGTTGCAAAATACATCATTGATGATAAAGATAGAGCTAAGATGTTCTGCTTCAAAGGGTTGTGCCCAAATTTGATTTCTCGTTACAAGCTTGGTAAACAAGCAGCAGAGGCCACAAACGAAGCTGATAAACTTGTGAAAAAAGGCAAATTTAACATTTGTAATCATGTTTCCTACCGTCCTGCTCCAGAGAGTACAGAATATGTGCAAGTGAAAGATTACATAGCCTTTTATTGTAATATCTTTTCACTCTATTAACTTAAAAAAGATTGACTTAAATGTTAAAAATGTAACAGTATATACATGTTATAATAATTTCAATATTTAAAAAATATTTGAATACTTTACAATCTTATATTATATTAAACTAAATTTTATAATAAATAGAAACATAATATTAAAATAAATATATAAAATTTTAAGTTAGGCTTAATATTATTTAAAATAATTTAAATATCATTAATAGATGAGATATATTATATTAATTATAAATTCTATTTAATCTAAATATTTATTTAAAGTTTTTATACTAAAAATAGATATATTATTAAAATAAATATAACAACTAACATTTTAAAAATTAATACTGAAATTAAAATTATAAATTATATTAATCTACTAGAAAGATTAATCTATTTGACACTAGCAGCGGACAATGAGGTCACGGCATAGGACAAGCAGTTATCGTGACCCATGGACTTTTCTACTTCTTTTGAAAAAAAAAAAAATCAAAATCAAAGTCATTGAAGTGCGTTTTATATAAGCTTTTGTCTTTAATCATTCATTCAAGCTTTCGCTAAGAGTGATGCCGTAGTCAGGAGCTCTTCGGTATTTGAAGCAAGAATGGTTGTTTGGCTTTGTGCATTGACAGAGAAAAGAAAAAAGAAAGACTAATTTCAATAATACAATTTAATTAATTAATTTAAAATAATAAGCAAATAATAATGATGAAATTAATTAATAAAAAGAAGAAAATGAAAATTGCACGTGCTATTAGCATAAACCAATTGCCGGAATGAGGTCACTTTGTAGACAAATGATTCTGGAATCAGAACTTGGGCCAGGTTTGGGTTATGGATCCAAAATAAAAATAAGGTGGGCCACATGGTCTCTTATGATCAATAAAAATCGATTGGAAAGGATGGTATAGTGAGTGGGAAGAGAAATGCCGATGGCAGATCAAGGGATGAAGATACGAGCTCACTTGCAACGTGGTATAGTTTATCATGGCTTTCCTATAAGTTCAGGTCCTTTGAATACTTTCAATGATCTTATTAGTCAGAGATTTCACAATAAATTTTACTTTTTACATCCAGGAACGGTTTTAGGCATAGGCAAATTAGGCCTATAATTAATAGCAAATCCTCTTTTTTAACAATTAAACAATTAGGAAGTCTCCCTTTTTATTTTTGGTATTATGTATGATAGCAAATCTTCTTTTTTAGGCCTCTTTTTAGTTAGTAATTATCTTATAATTAAGAATTTTTATACACATTCTATATTTGATAACCTTAATATTAAAGATCTCTAATTAATAGTATTATCTCATTGTTAATTTATTATTAGTTTTTCCGAAAAAAAAATTAAATTCTTTATCTATTTAAAAAAGTTTATTATTTAACATTATAAAAATTTTTGCGCCATTCTCTATAAAAAAAAAATTATTACATTTATTGGTTCACTTTTGAATTTAAAAAAAAAGGTTAATTGGAATAATAGTTCTAAAGGAATTAAAAAAGATATTTTCTTGTTTTTTTTTTTTTTATTACGATATCTTCTTGTTTACTTTTCTGTTTTTAACTTTTTTACTAAGAGTAGCTGTATATGCTAAGGAAGCACACAGAGCACGTGTGAAGTAAGAGTAGCTGCACGATAAGCATGTGTGAGCTAAAGTCCAGTCAGCAGCATTGTTAGTTAAAGAAGTATATGCCAGCTCAGCCAATTAGTTAAGCACGCTTTTGATTATGTTATAGTTGTGTACCTTGCTTTAATTCTGTTTTTATGATGTAAGCAACGAGTATAAATACTGCTACGTTTGTCATTTGTATGTTATGGAAAGAAAAGAAGTCCAGAATATTCTATTTCACTTTCTCATGAATTTTCTGAGCTTCCAAACAAAATTATCAGTTCAATTTTAAGCTTTTCAACAGTGTCCATTTAGACGTGAAAAAAAAACAATCATACATACCTGTACAAGGAAAGCCATGTCAACCACCGATTTCGTAATTACACCAATTACGAAAAGGCCCAAAACTCCACTAGCAAAAGTAGAATAACCAACTGCATTTAGAAGGCTGTAAGATAGAAACAAAAATTTGCAATTGCGACAAGAGCTGATCTCTTCATTCCCCTGTTTAGTAATAAAAAAATCGAAACAGAGGAGAAACAGGGCCCTCTTTTCATTCCCCTGTTTGATAACAATAAAAACAAAACGGAGGAGAAACGTGGGCTCTCTTTTCATTCCCCTGATTTTTTTTCGGTTTCGCGATTTTAAAATTTTATATCTACACTCATTAAAAAAAAGTTATTCCAAGACTAGTGACGGTGTCAGAAATTAAACTTAGCAGGGACTAAGTTTAAATAATAATGTAATTTTAAAAAGGCTAATAAATAACAAGTATCAAAAATAAAAATTTACTAACATATTCAATACATTTATAATTGATTCCAAGAGCATTTACTTCTAAGTACTAGGGACCGGGGATATAGTTACAGTCAACCGCGGATATAAAGGAGTCAGTTTTTCCGTTACTAAGCTTTTCATTGACGATTTTTTTTTTTGTTTTATAGGTTTTGTACCTCTTTTTTGGTATAATGATCAATCAAATGTTATCCCTTAGACTGCATCCAATATTTGTAGAAATGCTTGTGGTTGAAGAGCTTTACAAAGAAGCTGTGCAATACTGCGTGGAAATTGATTATATTGAATCAGAAAACTTGACCAGATAAGTTCTGGGTGCATGAGAATACTTGAGAAAAGCTTCACAATAGTTACGGCCGGATCTGCACTCTTTCCTCTATATGTGTCTACAATAAGACTCTCTTTTTTTAATTATAATTTTTTTTAAAATTTATTTATTAAAAAAATTAATTTTAATATTTTATAATAAATATAAGCAGGATATTAAAATAAATATAGTAATATATACATATTAAAATAATTTCAATACCTAAAAGTATTTTAATATTTTTCAATCTCGTACTCTATTAAACCAAATTATAATAAATAGAGATATAATATTCAAATAAATATATAATACTTTAAATTATTTTCAATATCATATAAAATAATTTTAATATTATTAAAACATGAGATTTATTATATTAATTATAACATCTATTTAACCCAAAGATTTATTTAAAATTTTATAATAAATACAAATATATTATTAAAATAAATATATTAAATTACATTTTAAAAATTAATATTGAAATTAGTTATTTAAATTATACATACTAGTCTACTAGAAAATTTAAACTATTTAAATCATATTTACATTTAGTAAAAAATTTTGAAGTCATTTTGTTTTTTTTTTTTTTTTGGTACCATCTACTAAGAGTATTATAGTCAGAAAGGGTATTGGTGTTCTTTATTAAAATTTTGGGGTCTACATGGCTATTTTCTAAAATTTTAAGGGTGTCATTTTATTTTTGGAAAAAAATAAAAATTTCATTTAAACAGCTAAAATGGTGAATAGTACAATGCTACAGTAGGCATAAATGGAAGGTAAAAAGCAATCAAAATAACCAAGAGTCAAACACCACAACATGGACATAAGGTCAAAGTTTGTAACATATAATCAAGGGCCATTTTGTCTGTGAGTGGGTCCTGCCTGTCATTTTTGGACATTTCATCTTCTTCAACATTGGAGATTAAATGTTGACGACATTTTTAAAGTTTTGGAAGACCTATCATACTTTTGGATGGTTGTCATTATTTGATATTATCATTATATGATGAAATAAAATTAGATGTAGCACTTGTTTCGCGTTGTGTGAACTTTTGACAATTCTCCCATATCCCCCCAAAATCTTTCGTCATGTTGGGAAGATGCCCTTTATTTTCATTTTCATCATTCATAGTGGTAGATAATGGGGGTTCGGGACTGACCAGAAATTATTATGACCCATGGACTTTTCTAATTTTTTTTTTCCCTTTGGATGGTTGTCATTATTTGATAGCAGGAGATAGAGAAAAACTTCTTAATCAAATGCCCATTTTATTTAACATAGAAGAAGATCTTTAAACTCTCAACGAGACTATCACTTCAACAGATACAACCTTCAAGAAAGAGGTAACAAGTGATGAGATAGACTCATTATTGTCTAATCAAACAAGGACATCAGTAGATGTATCAGTAGGATCTTAAGTTAGATTGAAACTTGATACATTGTTGTTGGTAACGCTGGTTCAAACCTCTAAAGCGAGGTTGAATGCAAAATGGTTTATACCAAAGAAATGATTTAGGAAGTTAATTAACGTTATTTTAGATAATTTAGAATTCTAGAATATTTATTATTTTAGTTTGAATCAATTATAGTATGTATCTTAATCTTTTATTTCCATTATAATTACAATTTAATTTCCTTTTTTATGTTAACTTAGGAAAGCGGATTTCCTCTATTATAAATAAAGATGTCTTGTCATTGTTTTCATAATTTCATGTTCAATTATTAAATAAAATCACTCTTTTATAATTTCCTCTACAATTATCTATCAAAATATCTCTTATAGAATTGTTTGAATTAAAGTGTCATTTAATCTCGTATTATAGGCTATTAAAAATCTCAATTATTTTGAACGATATCTAATCACGCTGATTAGAGATAAACTCGCGTTTGATCCGATCGAACGATATTCAGTGTTTCTTACCCTATCAATTTCACTTCCGCTATTCCTCGCTCCATCAATTGGTATCAGTGCGATTCTGAGCGAATCGCACAGCTTTCCTGGATAACCCATACCCATCCACACCAAATCCATCAAAGAAAAAAAAACTTTACAAATTTGAAAACCTTACCCGCCACATCAACCTCCACCGCCGCCGTCCACCACCGCCGATCAGCCAGCCAACACCACCACAAACCTCGCTAGTCACCGCCGACCAAGTCGCAGCCATCGCTGCCTCAACCGCTGCCTGAACAGCCGCAAATCACCAACCCAAACCCGCGGCTCCACCAAGCAATCCACCACCATTCAGCCACTTTCACCGCCACCCACCTCCACCAACAAACTCGCCGGCCTCCGTTGACCAAAAACCGACCAACTTCAGCCCTTGATCGCGGCCCGCAGTCACCACACGAAACGACAACCCACGAGTGCTTCCTACACGCGCCGCCACCGAACCACCTCCTTTTTCCGTCAATTTACACCACCACCATAATCCCTAGCAGTCGGCGACCATAAATCCAGTCGTCCGCCACCGTAAGGGCGCCATAAACCGAAAGCCACATCACCAAAATCAGCCGCGAATTCAAGTCGGATTTCCCCAATTCAAGTTGCTGAATATAAAAAGGACTGATATGAAAATTACCTAAAATTTCAAATATTGTTATTCAGCAACCACTTTTAGGTCTTATCCTTGTATTCTTAAAAACTATATAAAATACCATCATCTCTGCTTTTGTAGCTATTGAATTCGACTTTCACAATATAAATATTTATTAGCAACAACTTAAAATTCAATCAAATCTAACATGCAATGTATGAAATACATATTATGATTAAACAGATTTTGATTATTTAATATTAAAATATATTCACATTAATATCTTAAGGATAGGTATTAGGTAATACTCAAATAATTAAAAAAAAAAATCAAACCCAAATTATATGCATTGTTAATATATATTATTGTCTAATATTTGGATTTTATTAATTTACAACTGTTGTAACTTACGGCCTCTTCAAACATAATGTGGGTCTCACCATGTGTTAAATTTTTTACATTATTTTTGAAGGGACTGTAAGTTACAGTTGTTGTAACTTAGCAGCACCCCAAGTATTTTACTTGTACTTTTATATATTTACAAAACAATATTAACAAGACAATAATGTATGAAATAAATAAAATAAATAAATAAAACTCTCGCGTTTGAACTTTCGACGATTCTCCCATATCCCTCCAAAAATTTGTCATATTCGAAAGCAATGTCAATTGCAATGTCGTTTGCATTAGTCATAGTGGCATATAGGACTAGAATTTTTTGAAACCCCTAAACTTATTTTTCCTTTTGAAAATAATTTTGTAGAACCTCATATCGTGAATAACAGACAATAAGACTCTTTTTATTATTATAATATTTTTAAATTTATTAACTAAAAAATAATTTTAATATTTTATAATAAAAATAGTATATATATATTAAAATAATTTCAGTACCTAAAAATATTTAATATTTTACAATCTCTTATTCCATTAAATCATATTATAATAAATAGAGACATAATATTCAAATAAATATATAAAACTTTAAATTATTTTCAATATCTTATAAAATAATTTAAATATTATTAAAACATGAGAAATATTATATTTATAATCAAATCTATTTAACCCAAGGATTTGTTTAAATTTTTTATAATAAATATAAATATATTATTAAAATAAATATATTAAATTACATTTTAGAAATTAATATTGAAATTAATTATTTAAATTATACATACTAGTCTACTAGAAAATTTAAACTATTTAAATCATATTTACATTTAGTAAAAAGTTATTGAAGTCAATTTTGTTTGCTATCATCTACTAAGAGTGCTATAGTAAGAAAGGATATTAGTGTTCTTTATTAAAAATTTATAGTTTACATGACTATTTTGTTAAATTTTAAGGTTGTCATTTTATTTTTGGAAAAAATAAAAATTTCATTTAAACAGATAAAATGATGAATAGTACAATGTTGCAATAGGCGTAAATAGAAAGTAAAAAACAATCAAAATGACCAATAGTCTTAATGCCACAACAGAGACATAAGATCAAAATTTGTTACATATGATCAAGGGTTATTTAGTATGTGAGTGGGCCCTGCGTGTCATTTTTAAGCATTTCATCTTCTTGAGCATTGAAGATTAAATATTGACTGCATTTTCAAAATTTTGAAAGACCCATGTACTTTTAGATGGTTGTCATTATTTGATATTATCATTATATAATGGGTAAATTTCATTGTACCCATTTCTAGAGTGACTATATTTAAAATATCCCAAAAATAAGAAAACTCAATTTATTCCTTAAATTTCCATTAGTTCTATGTTAATTTTAATGGCCTAAAGGATAAAATTATATTTATATATTTTTGTAACAGTCAGCTAACTAAAGAAAAGGCAAAGATTTTATCTTTTCTATTTTTTTAAATATCACAACACCTAATTGTTTCTAAATTTGCAATCACTCAGAAAAATGCTTCAATAAACTTCACCTTGCCCCAAATTGCCAATTTTTTTTTTTTAATTGGGTAATTTCTAACTGTATGAAGTTATCAACCTATTTGTTCTATCCATCGATTCAAAGCCCACTATTTTTCTTGCAAATCCAATCACATTTCAAAGAACCAAATGTTCCCCTCAAAATCTAAAAATTTCCATTATGTTGTACAAATTAGTTCATAAAAACAACCCAAACAACTCTTCACCACACATAGCAACCTCTTCATCACGCCGCCGCCGCCGCTCGCCGCAGCCCCTCCATTGCCCCATCGAGCTCAAGAGCCCCAAATCTTGCGCTGTCGCGCAGCACCCCAAACATCGAACCAGTAACCCATGGAGGTTTCGCTAGTCTTTATGTAATAGCAACCAAAGCCCCAAATTTGGTCTATCCATCGATTTGGGTAAACCTCGTCTTTTCATTGACTTTAGGAGAAGACCCCATCATCATCACCACCATCCGCCTCTCTCCTCCTTCCATTTTTTTTTATTTTCTTTTTATTCATTCTTCATGGCACCGATCTTCTTCTTCTTCTCTCTCCAACGGAGGGACGAGTTGTGTTTATTTTTTTTTAGAATTGGGTAATTTAATCTTAGGGTTTGCATATTATTGTGTATTTGTTCTTAGAATTGGTACAAATGATTTTGACTGTCGTGCTCGCCAATTGAAGTTTAGTCTGTTGTGCTTTCATATCAACGTTTGGTGCTGTTGTTATGGATACTGCACTGAAGTGCGATGATGGTGGGCATGTTATGTTATGGGTTTGGTTTTTTCGAGATGATTTTTTGAAATTTTTGTTTTAATTTTTATTATGATATCATTTTTCTATTTTTTGTACTGCTATAATTTTTTTTTTATTGAGTACAATTTTTTTTTATTTTTTTAAATTGATATTGCAAAATTTGTTTAATGTAATTTCTGGACACTCAAATGACATTAAGGGCAACATAACTAATCTATTCATGATTTATCTTAAAAAAATAAATGGTAAAATATGGAGGGTTTAAATGTTTGATTTTTATTTTTATTTTGTTGATATTGTAGATGAAATTTTTTGTTGATTATATTTTTTATTAATTAAAATAGATTAAAAATAATTTTATTTTTCTTGAAGGTTTTATTATTGCTATTTTTGCCTTTAACACCTACCATATGACAAATACCATAATTTCATAGGTTGTTTTTATTAACAAAACCATCTTTGTCACAAAACTGCAAATATGTCAAACCTCTAGGGGAAATAAAAATAGTTCTTTTTAACCACAAAAAACTGTTAGGCAGCATATTCTGTTAGAGTCAATCGGTCAGGGGTATTCTTGTAATATAATAAGTCAAAATCAGTCGACGGTTAAAAGTAACAGCATTGGAGGGGTAGAGTAATGTTTTCATATCCTTAGGTGGTATTTTGTAAATAGTCACTCTAATAAGGGGTTGCAATGAAATTTACCCTCATTTGACAAATAAAATTAGACATAGCACTTGTTTGGCGTTGTGTGAGCTTTTAACAATGGGTGCGTTTGGGATTGAGTTTTTAAGTTATAAAAAAAAAAAATCAAGATTAAATAAAAGTTAAGTAATATATAAGAATATAAATTTTAAATAATAATTTTGATGAAATTATTAAAGATATAATAGATTTTTCATTATACAAGTAAAAAATTATATCAATATAAATTTTACTAGTTAGTGTTAAAACTTTAGTCTTTTGTAAAACTTCAACTTCAATCCCAAACACACCCAATACCTCATATCCCCCCAAAAACTTTCGTCATTTTGGAAACATGCCATTTATTTTCATTTTCATCATTCATAATGGCAGATAATGGGGTCCAGATCAGAGCAGAAATTATTATGACCCATGGACTTTTCTATTTTTTTTTCTCCATTTGGATGGTTGTCTTTATTTGATAGAAGGAGATAGAGATAAATTTCTTAATCAAATGCCCATTTTATTTAACACAAAAAAGATTTTAAACTCTTTGTGAGGCTATCGCTTCAACAGTCGCAGCCTTAAAAAAAGAGGTGACAAGTGATGAGATAAACTCATTATTAGGGTTGGCAATGAGACGGGATGTGATAAGATTTATCAATTCCAGTCTCATCCCGTATATGCAAATGGGATGAAAAAATGTCTCAGTCCCGTCCCTATATTTTTTTGGGATAAAAATATGTCACAATCCCGTCCCAAAAGAGATGGGATCCTGTGGGATCCCATCAAATTGGAAAAATTTCCATTCTTAATCGGTAATGAGACGGGATGGGACGGAATTTGTCAATCCCACTCCCGTCTCGCATATGTAATTGGGATAAAAAAATGTCTTACTCCCGTCCCTAAATTTTTTTATGGGACAAAAATATGTCCTAATCCCGCCAATCCCGTCAGGATCCCATCCCATCGGGAAAAATTACCATCCCTACTCATTATTGTCTAACCAAACAAGGACATCAGTAGATGTATCAGCAGGATCTTAAGTTAGATTGAAACTTGATACATTGTTGATGGTAACACTGGTTCAAACCTTTAAAGCGAGGTTGAAAGTAAAATGGTTTACACCAAAGAAATGATTTAGGAAGTTAATTAACGTTATTTTAGATCATTTAGAATTCTAGAATATTTATTATTTTAGGATTTTCTATTTTAATTTGAGTCAATTATGATATGTATCTTAATCTTTTTTTTTCATTATAATTGTTATTTAATTTTTAATTTTATGTAACTTAGAAAAGCAGGTTTCTTCTATTATAAATAAAAATATCTGTCATTATTTTCAAAACTTCAGGTTCAATTATTAAATAAAATCCTTCTTTTATAATTTCTTCTAAAATTATCTATCAAAATTTCTATGGTATAATCGTTTGGATTAGAGCACCATCTAATATTGTATTACGCACTATTAAAAATCTCATTGAATCGTATTGAGTCGTTTGAATTAGAACAATATCTAATCACGATTTGATTAGAGTATAAATTAATTGTATTAGCTTGATTTAGTATTACAACGATATCTAGTGTTCCTTACCCTATCATTCCACTTTCGCTACGTCTCGCTCTATCAATTAGTGTCTGAGCGATTCTTTGCAAATCGCCCAGCTTTCTTAGATACCCCGTACCCATCCACACCAATTCCATAAAAAAAATAAAAATAAAAAATAAAACTTTACAAATTTGAAAACCCTAGCCGCCACATCAACCTCCACTGCCGCCGCCCACCACCGCCGATCAGCCAGCCAACACCACCACAAACCTCGTTAGCCACCGCCGACCAAGCCGCAGCCATCGCTGCCTCAACTACCGCCTGAACAGCCGCAAATCACCAACCCAAACCCGCGGCTCACCAAGCAATCCACCACCATTCAGCCACTTTCACCGCCAGCCACCTCCACCAACAAACTCGCCGGCCTCCGTTGACCAAAAACCGACCAACTTCAGCCCTTGATCGCCACCTGCAGTCACCACACGAAACGACAACCCACGAGTGCTTCCTACACGCGCCGCCACCAAACCACCTTCTTTTTCCGTCAATTTACACCACCACCATAATCCCTAGCAGTCGGCGACCGTAAATCCAGTCGTCCGCCACCGTAAGGCAGCCTTAAACCGAAAGCCAATTCTAGTCGGATTTCCGCCAATTCAAGTTGCTGAATATAAAAAAGGGCTCATATGGAAATTACCTAACGTTTCAAATATTGTTATTCAGCAACCATTTTTAGGTTACATCAGTTTCTACACAAATTTTATATAAATAATTTATAACTCCCATTATTATTTAAAAAAAAAAAACTTTAGCAATTGTGGTTATGTCACATGAAAAAAAATTCTAATTAAAGAAATTGACATTATAATTGAAGAGATAGTTGCTCTTTTAATCAATAGAATTTAAGTCAATTATCCAGCTTATCCTTGCATTCTTAAAAACTATATACAATACCATTATCTCTGCTTTTGTAGCTATTGAATTCGACTTTCACGACATAAATATTTATTAGCAACAACTTGAAATTCAAACAAACCTAACATGCAATGTATGAAATAAAAATAATAACTAAACAAATTTTGATTATTTAATATTAAAATATATTCACATTAATATCATAAGGATAGGTGATACTCAAATAATTTTTTAAAAATCAAACCCAAATTATATGTATTGTTAATGTGTGTTATTGTCTAATGTTTGGATTTTACTAAGTTAGAACTGTTGTAACTTTTAGTCTCTTCAAAAAAATATGGGTCCCACCACCTATTAAATTTTTTACATTATTTTTTAAGAGACTATAAATTACATCAGCTGTAACTTAATAGCACCCCTAATATTTTAATTTATTTTTATACCTTTACAAAACAATACCAACAAGACAATAATGTATGAAATAAATAAAATAAATAAAATAAATAAATAGAACTGACAGCAAAATTAGACCTATCATTAGTTTCTCGTGGTGTGAACTCTTGATAATCCTCTCCTATCCCACCTAAAGCTCTCGCGTGGTGTGAACCTTTGACGATTCTCCTGTATCCCTCCAAAAATTTGTTATATTGCGAAAAGCATGTCAATTGCAATGTCGTTTAAAATTTTTTTTTGAAACCCTTCAACTTATTTTTCCTTTTGAAAATAAGAAAAGGACACTCGTCTGAAGAAATAATTTTGTAGAACCTCATATCGTGAATAACGGACAATAAGACTTCCTTTTTTTTTAATTGTTTATTTTTAAATTTATTAACTAAAAATATTAACTCTAACAATTTATAATAAATATAAATAGGAGATTAAAATAAATATAATAATATATACATATTAAAATAATTTCAATATCTAAAAATATTTTAATATTTTACAATCTCGTATTATATTAAACCAAATCATAATAAATAGAGACATAATATTCAAATAAATATATAAAAATTTAAGTTATTTTCAATAGCATATAAAATAATTTTAATATTATTAATACATGAGAAATATTACATTTATTGTAAAATCTATTTAACCTAAGGATTTATTTAAAATTTTTATGATAACTACAAATATTTTATAAATACAAATATATTAATTTACATTTTAAAAATTAATATTGAAATTAATTATATATATTAGTCTATTGGAAAATTTAAATTATTTAAATCATAATTACATTTCGTAAAAAATTTTAAGTCAATTTTTTTATTACCACCTGCTAAGGGTATTATGGTCAAGGGGAATATTGGTATTTTTTATTAAAAATTTGGGATCCACATGACTATATTTTAAAATTTTAATGGTGTCATTTTATTTTTGACAAAATAAAATTTCATTTAAATAGCTAAAATGGTGAATAATACAGTGCTACAGTGCGTAAGTGGAAGGTCGGAAACAATCAAAATGAACCGTCTAACGTCACAGCAGGCATATAAGGCCAAAGTTTGTTACATCCCAATACAACAAGTTTGAAACTTTGCATCTTCTGAAATGAAACAAACTTACTTGAATATTAGCGATCAATGAGAAAAGCCCTATTTCAAAAGTAACCTTAGGGTACCAAGTGTTATAGATTCAATGAACCATAAGTACTTATTTACATTGTAGTATCTCAAAGACACCAATTTCTTCTGATCCGTTAAGGAAAATAAGAAAAAGGTTACTTGTGCAGCACAACCATGACGCCTAGCTACATGGTACATTCTCTTTGTGCATTTGAACCAATCAACAATAATGGTGCCTTTACTTCTTGGATCGGAGAATCGAAATCCGGAATCGAAATCATTAATGATGTTTACTTCATAAAATGGAGGCAGGGATCCGAATCAGAATTATGGGGACTACCCAAATTTAGGAATGAGGAATGGAACATTGGTTCCCAAGGATGGTGGTGGGAATCAATCCCCCATTCCCAAGATTGACCATTTTGCCCCCTCTCACAAACTATAAAATGTCTATTTTGTCCTCAGTAAAAAAATTATTATGATTAATTAAAATATGTTTATAATTAATTAATATAATTATTCTAATCAATTTATACACTTTGCATTTATTATTATTATTAAATAATTAACTAATTAATATAATTTGAATTTTATTATTATCATCATCATCATCATCATTGTTATGAATGATAAATTTTTTTACAATTAATTAGTATATTAATATATTATTGACAATAATTATTATTAATAATAATTTTTGAATAAATAAAAATGTATAATTAATTACTGAGTTTGCTAGCATATGTAAGGTTTAATTTGAATGCATGCAGCATTGAGAAGAGACAACACATAAACAAAATTTCCGCTTGCGATCTTTTCATTTCCCTGTTTAATAACAAACAAAACAGAGGAGAAATAGGGGCTCTCTTTTAATTCCCCTGTTTTTTTGTTTGGTGATTTTAAAATTTTATGTCTATATTTATAAAAAAAAAGTTATTCAAAATTATTATCTATTTTTTATACACGTTGGTTTATTAAAAAAAATTAAAAACTGCAATTCTAAACTTATCGTTGTGCTTTGATCTTGGGGTGGTTTTTCTGTTTTTTTACGTAGGCCAGAACCTTAATGAAGAAAGTTTTCATCGTGAATTGCTTTTGACCTTTGATGCGGACATGCAATTTGTGTCATTTACTTTTTCTTTTGATCGACTACAAGAAACGTTTCTTTTTTTTTCTTTCTTTCTTTCTTTTATATCCAAAAGTGACATTACACTGTGGCTTTGTCCACTGATTATTATTATTATTGGCACCGCATCATTGCTCACGTGGTCGTATCTTTATCAACTGCGTTTTTGTCCATCATATGCTTGTGAATTGTGATTTGGGTATAATCAATCTATTGATAGGAGTCGGACGTTAGGACCGCTGTTGTAAATTTGTGATATGTGAGAGCCTCGGAGTACTGGAATATTTCTCCTAAAAGTGGGTAGCAAGCAGGCCTCCTTTTGATAATCACCGTTTAATTGAACTAACTACTTACGTATGGTCAAAGTGATGGACGGTGTAAAAGTAACTATAGAGAATTTCTTACTTAGACAAATTAACACCTTTGTCCTTTGATGCGGCTCCGAGATATCTATGCAATTTGTGTCATTTACTTTTGCTTTGTAATCCTTTTTAAATGAGTCCCGATTGGTTCATTGGCAGATAAATGAGTCGATTTTTCTGTTTTTATTTTATTGTTTTTTTTTTTTTGAAAGACGGTTTTTCTGTTACGAAGCTTTTCATTGATAATTTTTTTTTAATTTTATAGATTTTCTGCGAATGCAGTTTCGAAGTACCAAGTTTTGTTAGGTAGAAGGGTATTTAAGTAAATCTGCCCACAATGAAAAAAGTTCAGAACAGTTGAGGAAGCATGAGAATACTTGAGGAAGGCCTGATAATAGTTACGGCCGGATCTGCATTCTTTCCTCTATATGTGTCTTCAATATAAATGGCTCAAATATATGCGTTATGATCTTTTAATATTTCGGCTCTGATATTGCCCACATTTGCTTACTGCAATACATAAAGCACTTCGCTTACCCCAAATCCTGATAGGGAAGTATAAATATATGCTTCCGAAATAGCGCAACTCTCCATAATTATTTAATATGCCTCTCAATGAAGCAATCACCTCCATTTACAACTCTTCGCTTATTAATCCTACATACACGTGTTTCTTTTGTCTCTAAAGTATTCTCAATTAATTTACATAATTTAATATAATAAGTACCTAAGAGTAGACAAATTATCATTACAATAAAATGAATAAATTATAATAATATTGACACAATAATGTCAATAATAAAAGCATTAACAAACCAGTAAATTTTAAAGTATGGCTCAGAGTGCTACAATGAACCACAACAATTTATTATATTATCTATAATCAATATTCCAATGATAACAGAGCTCCTCTATTTTCAATCCGCTGCTTTTCTATTTAGCGATTGTCAAATTTTATATCTAAAATTCTTCTAATTTTACACTAAGGTTTATTTTTTTAGAAAAAGAAAGGGGACAGGAGAGAAAGACTCCGAGAGTATTAAAAAATGTAATTCTAAATTTTCACTTGAGCGTTGTGTGATTTTTATCATTTTTTAAAGTTGGCCATTTATATTGAATAAATAAAATAATGAATAGACGTTTGGTCCCGGGATAGGACTATAAGTTTTTTGAAACTCATGGACTTATTCTTACTTTATTTTTTCTTTTGAAATTGAGAAAGGGACACCCGTTTGAGGAAATAATTTTGTAGAACCTCATATCGTGAATAGGAGATAATAAGACTTTTTTTTTTTTTTACTTTACTGCAATACTCTTTAATTTTATTTATTTTATATTTTATAAAAAAATATAAATGTGATATTAAAATAAATGTAATAATATATACATATTAAAATAATTTGATATTGAAAAATATTTTAATAATTTACAATCCCGTATTACATTAAACCAAACTATAATAAATAGACATAATATTAAAATAAATATATAAAAGTTTAAATTATTTTGAATATCATATAAAATAATTTTAATATTATTAATAAATCAGAAGTATTACATTAATTGTAAAATCTATCTAATCCAAGGATTTATTTAAAAATTTTATAATAAATTAAAAATATATTAATTAACATTTTAAAAATTAATAATGAAATTAATTATATAAGTTATACATATTAGTCTACTAGACAAATTTAAACTATTTCAATCAGATTTACATTTAGTGAAAAATTTTGAAGTTAATGTTTTTGGTTATCATCTACTAAGAATCTTGTAGTTAAAAGGGGTATTGACATTCTTTATTAAAAATTTGAGATCTACATAACTATTTTTTAAATTTTAAGGGTGTCATTTTATTTTTTATGAAAATAAAATTTCATTTAAATGGCTAAAGTGGTGAATAATACAATGTTACAACTGGCGTAAATGGAAGGTAGGAAACAATCAAAATGACCAATAGTCTAACGCCACAGCAATGACATAAGGTAAAAAATTCCCTTATTAATTAGTAAAAGAGAGTCACTTGGGCTTATGAATAGTAGGGGCGGGCAAAATCGAATACAGATCAAATTCGGATTAATCCGATAAATTTCGGATTGTTTGAATTGATAAAAAAAAGTCATCCAAATGCAATCTAAACTTTTGTGTGTGTATATATACATACTTGTTATAAATTAAAGTTGCAAAAGTCTTTAAGCAAGGCCATTCATAGTAAGTTTCAAATTTTTAGGTTAATTTCGTAACTTCATCATGCGGGCCATGCATAAAGCCCGTAGGTCTAGGCGGGACTGACCTGAGTTTTTTTACCAATCCTACACATGACGGGAGGTGTTAGGAATAACATCCCGCATCAATTGAGTATTGAATTTGGGTTCAACATATAAGATTTGGACAACTCTTAACTTTTGAACTAACTTACTAATTTTTGGATTGAGTTAAGCCCGTACGCTTCAATATTACAAATTAGTCTTTCGTTACCATTACTTATTTTTTGTATTGTTTAAAATTAACACAATAAATGACCTTTCATCCCAAAAGAACTAAAGTATCATTTCGCATTGTTACGGCTGTATCTACACTCTTTCTTCTATATGAGTCTTCAATAAATATATGCGTTAATGATCTCTCAATATTTCGCATCTGATATTGCCCACATCGCTTACCACAATATATTCACTTTACAAACAGAGTTTACAACCCAATTACTAATAGAGGAATATAAATATGTACTTGTCAATGAAGCAATCACCTTTATTTAGAAATTTTTTATTATTAATCCTACGTACACACACTTCTTTTGTCTCCAAAAATATTCTTAATTAATCCACACAATTTAATATAATAAATACCTAAGATTACACAAATTTTCATTACAATAGAATATATAATTTATAATATTATTGATACAATGATGCCAATAATAAAAATCTTATAAACCTTACAAATTTTAGAAAATGCCTTAGAGTGTGACAGGTTGAATGAACCACAACAAATCATTTTCATTATAGTACCTATGATCAATATTCTAATACAAATTTCACATTTCCCTATATTTTCTGTTTGGTGATTGTCAAATTTTACGTCTAAAATTTTTCTAATTTTGCAGTGAGGTTTATTTTTTAAAGAGAGAGAGACTCAAAGAGAAATAAAAAATGTAATTCTAAAATTTCACTTGTGCATTGTGTGATTTTTACCACTTTTGCAGTTGGCCATTTGTATTGAATAAATAAAATAATAAATAGACTTATGGACCACTTTTTTCTGTTATAAAAAACATCAGAGGTCCTTTCTTGATGTTTTCATTCCATATGAATAAATTTTAATTTTATTGATACAGTAATGTCAAAAATAAAAATCCTAACAAACATTCAAATTTTAGAATATGGATTAAAGTGTTACAAGTTGAGGGGATCACAAGTTATTTATACTGTAATGTCTATGATCAGTATTTCAATGATATCAAGGTTTCCCCTGCAATTTTTGTTTGGTCATCGCCAAATTTTGTATCTAAGATTTTTCTAATTTTACACGACATTTATTTAAAAAAAGAAAAAGAGAAAGAGAGACACGGAGAGAATTAAAAAATGTAAATCTAAATTTTTGCTTGTGCGTGATGTGATTTTTACCATTTTTAAAGTTAGCCATTTGTATTGAATAAAAAAAGTAATGAATAGACTTATGGACAACTTTTTTTCATTATAATAATCTGTTACTTTATTTTTATGATGATAAAGATTGAATTAAATATCACTTGATTTGTTTTATTAATTTATATTTTCATTCAATGAATGAATCTCGGTTTATAAAATAAAGACGTGAATTAAATATCACTTTACATGATTTGTTTTTATTAATTTATATTTTCATTCAACCATGAATTAATCGCGTCGGTTTATGAAAATAAGTTTAGAGTTTGTCATTACTCTAAAAATAATGGGGCTTTAGGCAATTTTTTTTTTTTGAGGTCTTCTTTCAATTTCAACACTTAAACAGACTTGTCATTGATGCCAATTTATTTACCCCATTTGGGCCCCTTATGACAAACATATTCTTGTGGAATGAAAAACATCAGGAGAAGAAAATGTTTTAGAGTAATGATCATAAACTTATTTTATGCGACGTTAATTCATTGAATGAAAATATAAATTAATAAAACAAATCATGGTAGTGATATTTAATTCAACCAATCTTTATCTGAAAATAAGTTTATTTATTACTCTTATTTTTATTCAGCTATTACTTTCATGTCACATTAGTTTCCACACAGACACTTATACAAATAATTTATAACTCCATCTTTATTTAGGGAAAAAACTGTAACAATTGTTGTTATATCACAGGAAAAAAATTCCAATTAAAAATATAATAAGAATTAAATTAATTGCAAATTTTGTAATAAATATCAATATAATTTAATAGTTTAATTTTTTTGGTAGAGTAATATAATTTAAAAAATCAATATCAATATTACTTTTTAAAATGTAAATTATTATAATTATATTAATAATATATTTGTATTTATTATAAAATTTATTTTAATAAAATCTTAAATTTTTTTAAATATTTGTATATATTGTTATATTTTATTATAATATTATATTTATATTTATTAAAATATAAGAGTCAATATTTTTAAATTAATAAATAGGGGTGGGCAAAAAAACCGTAGTCTTAAAAAAACCGAACCGAACCGACGGTTTTTTCTAATTCGGTACGGTTTTTTTTTTTTAAAAAAACCGAACGGTACAATTTATAAAAAAACCGAAATGTCGGTTCGGTATTCGGTTCATTTAATTGAACCGAAAAACCGAACCGAAAAACCGAATTATTTTTAAATTTTATTAAATTAAATATGTGTTAATTTTTAACTGATTGTGTAAGATAGCTAACATAAACTTGCATACACACAATCAGAGTATATATATATGTTAGTGTTACAATTTCAGAATTTTTATTTCCCAAAATAAACCCTAAAATCAAATATAAAAATTTCAAAATTTCAGAATTTCAATTTCTTGAAGTATTTTTAGGCTTAATGCAATCTCAAGAACAACAACAAATAGCCAAGGAGTAAATGATAATTGATTGATGTTCTTAAGTTTTCTTTATTTATTTTTTAAACTAGCATCTTATTATATAGATTGTTTATTTAATTATTTATTAATAGTTAGTAAGATATTATTGATAAAATGTGTTTGAATACTTTGTATTTATTGTTAATATTTGTAATGAAATTAGGATGTTGAAAAAATTATTACGTTTTTCGATTAAAAATTTGAAAATTCAAAATAAAGCAGAAAAAAAAACCCGAAGAAGAAAAAAGAACTTTGAGTTCTTTTTTCTTTTATTCTTTTTTTTATAAAATAGATTTAAATTTCCTCTTAATTCGAACCAACCGAACCCAAATCATTAATAAAGACAAAAAGTAATGTTGCTTTTCATTCATACCCTTGAAACCTTTCAGTTAATAGCCAAAACTCTAATCTTTCAGTTAATTTATTTGAATCCAATTTTTTCAACAGCAAATACACACACACACATATTGTTAAGCAACAGCCAAAAAAGTGCAGAAAAACCAGTCAAATTTATACATGCGTCAACAGGGAAACAGTAACCAAATACGTGATACAAAAAGGGGTGAATGATTCTGTCTTTTCCTTTTGCAAGTCGCTGTTATTACTCTCACCAACTCCTTTCTCACACATTTCTCAGCAGTTACCAGTAATATTTAAAATCGCTGTGTAGATATGCAAAAGTTCAGTAAGTGCACTAATAATTATTTGCCAGAAAAAAAGTAGTTGCGTCAATGATATATTAATCTTTAGTTGAATTGACATCCAGGAACCCAATTGAGTTGTTTAATGATTAATTAATTAATCAATTTATAATATATTAATCTTTTTAGTTGAATATTTAAAATCTTAGACCCCAAACAATAAATCATCTGAGCCATATAAAAGAGAAATTATCATATCCACAATCCAATAATTATTGATTTACAAATATCAATTTAAACAATTTTCATGTTGATCGACAATTTAAGTAGATTGACAAAGATTGAAGTAATTACTGTTGGTGATTGATTGACTTTGTCCTTATCATTGCCTTCTTCTTATCAAAAATCGAGTGTCAATTAAATTGGGCCAGGGTTTCTGATTGCAACTAATAGACTTCATATACGCATAATGGTCCCTACGTACATACGTACCAATATTTGATTGAAAAAGGGATGCGTGCTTAATGCTCAAGTCGTCTTCTTTTGGAAATTCATTGTTATTACTCTCATCAACTCGTTACTCGCCTTTCTCTTTAGTCAACAGAGATCCTTTTGCTCAATAAAATTTTTCTTCTATATTCAAGGTGAATACAGCAGCTCATCAACTCTGATCCCAGACAGGTAAAGAGGTGCACTTGTTCTAAAACCTTTAATATTCTTTTAGTAGCAGAATCTCTGATACTTGATCTTCATAGCGGTTCTTTCTTAATTTCCATCAACTTTCCTGGGAAAAAATTCTCTGGTTTTTCTTAATCATATCATTTACTTTTCTTAAGTCATCATTTATTTTTAGTAGCAGAATACTTGATCTTGATAGCCATTCTTTCTTAATTTCCATCAACTTTCCTTGAAGGATACCTTTCTGTTAATAGCGAAACCTCTGATCCTTAAGATCAATATCGCGATGTTGTTTGCGGTCTTTTCTTTCTCTGTCTTTCCCTCTAGTTCATTTTAATTTATTTGTATTCCTTTCTTTGACATTTTTATTCATTATATATATATATATATATATTGTTAAGCAACAGGCAATGGCTGCAGAAGTGGGTCTGGCTGCTTTTTCCAGCATCGTATCAGAAGGTGCAAAGTCACTGTTCAAATCGATTATACGGCAGATGTCGTATGTGTTCAAATACCAGAGCTACATAGATGAGCTAAAAGATAAAGTGAAGCGGCTGGAACATAAAAGAGAAAGGGTGGAAATACCCGTTCATCAGGCTACTCAACAAGGAGATGAGATTTATAAGGATGTTGCAGACTGGCTTAATAGCGTCAAGGAATTCACTCAGGGCGCTGCAAAATCCATCACTGATGATGAAGATAGAGCTAAGAAGGTCTGTTTCAAAGGATTGTGCCCAAACTTGATTTCTCGTTACAAGCTCAGTAGACAAGCAGCAAAGTCCGCAGAAGCTGCCGCTAGTCTGGTGGGAAAAGGCAACTTCTCCAATGTTTCCCACCGTCCTACTCCAAAGCTTGTAGAACATATGCAAGTGAAAGATTTCAAGGCCTTTGATTCGAGAATGAAAGTATTTCAAGATGTTATGGAGGCGTTGAGGGATGATAAGCTCAAGATAATTGGGGTCTACGGGATGGGCGGCGTGGGTAAAACCACGCTCGTCAAGCAAGTTGCAAAGCAAGTGATGGAAGATAAGTTGTTCGATAAGGTCGCTATGGCTGAGGTAACAGAGAACCCAGATCATCAGAAAATTCAAGACGAACTTGCTTCTGATTTAGGCATAACGTTTGAGTTGAATGAGAGTATATTCGACAGAGCAAATCGACTATGTGGAGTATTCAAGAACGAGGAGCGGCATCTCATTATATTGGATAATATTTGGAGAGAACTGGAGTTCGATAAAGTTGGAATTCCTTCCAGGGATGTCGAGAAAGAAAGAATGGATGATCAGAGACGATGCACAATAATACTGACGTCTAGACGTCAAGATTTATTGCGCAATGTTATGAATTCTCAGAAAGAAATCCAGATCGATGCTTTATCAAAAGAAGAAGCATTGCAGTTATTTAAGAAGATAGTGGGTGATTCAATGAAAACATTTGCTTTTCAATCTATAGCAGATGAGATCGTTGAAAGATGCGGAGGACTGCCTGTCGCACTGATTACACTAGCAAAAGCTTTGAAATATGAGAGGCTTGACACTTGGAAAGATGTGTTGAATCAGCTAAGAAGTTCCAATGCAAAAGAAATTGATGGAATGGAAATAAATGTGTACATCTCCATAAAATTGAGTTACGACTTATTGGGAAGTAAGGAAGCAAAATCTCTGTTCCTTCTTTGTGGTCTATTTAGTGAAGGTCATGCTATACCAGTTTCTTCCTTATTGAGATATGGTATGGGTATGGGCTATTTTAAAAGCGTTTACACACTGGAAGAAGCAAGAAATAGAGTGCATACGTTGATCGGCAAACTCAAATCTTCATGCTTATTGTTGGACGGTGATACTGAAGCTAAAGTTAAAATGCATGACGTCATTCATGCTGTTGCTGTATCAATTACAGAAGAGGAGCTCATGTTTAATATTCCAAATGTTGCCGACTTGAAGAAAAAGATGGAAGAGACAGTACAGGAAGGTCCAATTGCTATTTCTTTACCTTATGGAGGTATTCAAGTGCTTCCTGAAAGGTTGCAATGTCCCTGTCTTGAGCTATTGAATACGGAGGGTGATGGCTCTATGCAAGTTTCAGACCACTTTTTTAAAGGGACGGAAGGACTCAAAGTTTTGAATTTTACTCGAATTCACTTCTCTTCATTACCTTCATCACTTGGTTGCCTCATTAACCTTCAAACATTGTGTTTAGACTATTGCCGACTACAAGATATAGCAATAGTTGGACAGCTAAAGAAATTAGAGATTCTCAGCGTTGTATATTCCGATATCAAGCAGTTACCACTTGAAATTGGACGATTGACGCGGTTACAGTTACTAGATTTGAGCAATTGTTGGAGCCTTGAGTTGATACCACTAAATGTCATATCAAAATTATCTCGATTAGAAGAACTGTTTATGCATAACAGCTTTTCACAGTGGGATAAGGTTGAAGGAGGAAGTAATGCCAGTCTTGTCGAGTTGAAGGGGTTGTCAAAGCTAACTACTTTGGAGATACATGTTTCGGATTCCGAAATTCTGCCGCTGGATTTTGTCTCTCTGGAATTGGAAAGATATAAGATATTTATAGGACAAATGACTGTCCGATGGCTCGTCGAATCTAAAACATCAACATTGATGGTGCTCAAGGGGCCAGAACAAGTTAGCCTTCTTTTGGGGACTGATGGGACGAAAATGTTGCTGAAGAGAACTGAAGATCTCCGTCTATACTCACAGAAGGGTGTTCAGAATGTTGTTCATGAATTAGACGATGGGGAAGGTTTTCCACGATTGAAGCATCTTCATGTAAAAAGTTGTTATGAGATTTTACATATTGTCGGTTCAGTTAGACGGGTTCGTTGCGAAGTCTTTCCCTTGCTGGAGTCACTGACTCTCTATAAATTGATCAATTTGGAGGCCATATGCTACAGCCAACTCAGAGAAGATCAACCTTTCAGCAACTTAAGGATTATAAACGTAGATTGCTGTCCAAAATTGAAGTATCTCTTCTCATTCTCTATGGCCAAAAACCTATTGCGGCTCCAAAAAGTACAAGTGGAAAACTGCGATGATTTGAAAATGATTATTGGTAAGTGTTGAAATTAATTATTGGTAGGATTATTGACATTGACTCATTCTTTTTTTCTTTTTCTTTTTTTGGTGAAAAAAAACACGGGTGTTTATTATATATTGTTTTTGTTCATTTATAGGGCCCGACATGGAGAAACCAACAACAACTCAGGGATTCACAGAAATCAATGCAGAGGATGATCCTGTTCACCAGGTAATAATTTTCTGTTTAATAATTAATTAATTAATATATTATCACGATTGATCTTCAATCATCGAAAGAATATTATATTAGAAGTTGTAGTTGAAGGAACAAAAATGTACGGTTTTGCTTTGCAGGTTACTTTTCCACGCTTGGAGGAACTGAAACTTGGCGGTTTAATAAGCATCGAAAAATTATGGCCCGATCAATTTCAGGGAATGTATTGTTGTCAACATTTAACAAAAGTGACTGTGTGGCGTTGTGATCGTCTGAAGTATCTGTTTTCATATTCTATGGTTAATAGTCTTGGGCAACTCCAACATCTTGAGATTCGTAATTGCTGGTCAATTGAAGGGGTAGTCAACACCACGGGGTTAGGAGGAAGAGATGAATTGAAGGTTTTTCCCAAACTACACCACATGTCGCTCGATGGTCTTCCAAAACTAAGTAGCTTTGCCTCACCAGAAGACGTCATTCACACTTAAATGCAACCTCAAGCATTCTTTGATGAAAAGGTTTTTTTTTTTAATTAATTTTATTCTCAATAGTTAATTTCTCTTTTCGTTGAGTCTTCAAATTTAATTAATATACATCTCTAATTGCATTGAATTGTCAACTTCAGGTACGACTCCCAAGTCTGGAGGTATTACATATTAGTGAGGCGGATAAGTTGAGAAAAATATGGCACCACCAGCTTGCTTCGAAGTCATTTAGCAAATTGAAAAGATTGGAGATATCTGGGTGTCATGATGAGCATAATTTATATACATATTTTACTATTTATTATATATTTGTTAGTTATTTTTATTTCTTATTTTTAAGTAATTGTATTATTTTATTGAACAAGGAATTAATTGGAGATTGTGGATAAAAAGGGCATGAAGAAGTTCAAATTGAGAAGGAATAAAGATTAAATTGGAAGACAAAAAATACAGTCAAGAATTGATAGAACCGAGTGGAAGAAATCAAAGCAATTAATCCAATTGAGAAATTTTGAATAATTAAAAGATTTAATTTTTCCAATTGGCAATTGGAGTGCACGTGCATGGCATTGCAAAAGTGGAAATCAATTTAAATGGGGCCCACACTTGACTTTCAAAAGTAGAATTAATGGCTGATGGTGGCGTTATTATGAAAGCTTTGTTTTATAATTGGAAAAGGATTTTAATTAGTAGACAAAGAGGATTCGGTGGCTAAGCATTATAAAAAGAGAGTTTTGGCTTTTGAATGAGGGGAGCCGCCAGAGGAGAGCAGACGCAAGGCTGGAAGAGAGCAATCGGCACCAATAGTTCAATATTTTCCATGGCTGATTTTATTTTTTTTGTTGCTCACAATTCAAGTATGTCTAACTAATTTTCTTATACTGAGGTTAAGGATGAAACCCTATTCAATGAAATAATTATCTTTTATTTATTTAATTCTATATATTTTTTAATGATTATGGTTTTTATTTCATAATTAATTGGATGTTATTAAAATCTTTCATCAATTTACGCATTATTGATTGTTAAATTAATATTCGATTAAATCTATCTTGGATCTATAAAGTTTATACGTGATTATCTTTGATTTTATTTTCATTAAATTGTTACATGTATGAAAACTTTTTCTTTGTTATTCATATGTTTACGTGAGATCTTAGATGTCATACTTATTAAGCGGAAAAAGAACCTACATTAGATTTAATTACTTATTGTTATATCCATGAGATAGCGTAGATTTCGAGTTGTCATCCTAAAATTGGGGATTAATGAATATTTAGATAATTCTTAGTTGAATAGTGGTGGATTAAACCTAATTTTTATCTTATCAATTCTCCTTTATTTTAATTGCTTTCTTAGTTTAATTGGTTTAATTTTCTTAGAAACTCAATTTGGTCAACTAGGTTAGAATTAATATTAATTTTAGATTTAAATTAGACTTTTCAATTTATAACAACTAATCGTACTTAATTATTCTATCTCAGATTACATTGCGAAGACATTAAAATTTTCACAACAAATTTTTGGCGCCGTTGCCGGGGATTGTGCTAGAAAGTCAGTTTAATCTAGGTTGATTTGATTCTTCCACTAGTTATAATTTAAGTTGTCTTTTATTTATTTAAAAAAAAACACAAAAAAAAACTTTTATTTGTCTTTAAATTCATTGTTTGGATGTTTGATTTCTTTTAGTTTTAAATTTCGTTTATTCTCATTATTGTTGGTTTATTTTATTTTATTTTTCTTTCTTTCCTTGTCTAATTAGTTTATGAGTGTTTGGGAACGTGATTCAACGAATCGTTTGGTTAAAAGAGAGTCGAAAATTGATAGTAGTCAAGCTAGTTCCTCTCAAGTCATGGATGACCCAAATAGATTATTGCCAATACTCCCACCAGTGCAAGCAAAGAAAACCCTTAGAGAATATTTTTCACCACTTGCAGCCAACCAACCATCTTGTATTGTGTTGCCACAGCCCACAAACCACAGCAACACACTTTGAACTTAAGCCCTCAGTCATTCAACTTTTACCATCTTTCCATGGGTTAGAGAGAGAGGATCCATATTTGCACATTAAGGAATTTCTTGACATATGCTCTACATTTCGTTTTCAAAATTTTAATGATGAGTCAATTAGGCTTCGTATGTTCCCTTTCTCATTAAAAGACAAAGCAAAAGCTTGGTTGAATTCACTTCCTGCTGGATCTATTAGTACATGGGATGAATTGAGTAATAAGTTTCTCACCAAGTTTTTCCCTATGTCTAAAACAAATGCCCTTAGGAGAGAGATAAGTGATTTTTATCAAAGAGAGGGTGAGCAATTTTACGAGTGTTGGGAAAGATTCAATGATTTACTCCTCAAGTGTCCCCACCATGGTTTTGAAAAATGGAGACTTATACAATGCTTTTATAACGGTTTAACCATGTCAAATCGTCATATGGTAGAGTCTATGAATGGTGGGAGATTTTTGAACCTACATGGGATTTCTTTAATTCACTTTCTGAGAATTCTCAACAGTGGGATTTTTCAAATCAAAGGGAAAAATTATCTCAAGTTTCTAGAAAGGGGTTATATGAAGTTAAAGATGATTTTGATGTGAAATCCACTCTAGCTACACTTTCGAGGAAAGTAGATGCCTTAGCTCTGAACCAATCCATGAATCATCATCCTAGTGTAGCTAATGAGGTTTGTGCTATTTGTTCTAACTTGTCTCATACAGCACAGAATTGTCCATCATTACCAGTCTATCCAGAGGCTTATTCTGAGTAGGTACATGCCTTACAATCATATGAAAAAAACTCCAATAGTCCATATTCATCCACATATAATTCTAATTGGGGGAATCACCTTAATTTTTCTTGGAAACAAAATCAACATTTGTTAAACCAAGGAGGACTACAATTTAACATGCCCAATCAACAATTTGTCCCTCCTAACTAAGTATATCCTCCTGCCCAACAACCTATGTCTCAATTTGTTGCACCCCAACAAAGAAAGCCTTCTTTAGAGGATACACTTCAAAGTTTCATTCAGTCAACCCAACAAGCTTTTCAGTCAAACACTCAAGCTATTCTAAAGCTTGAACATCAATTGGGTCAATTAGCAACTACTGTAGCAGAGAGAGAAAAAGGAAAATTTTCAAGTCAACCAATTTCTAATCCCAAAGGAGTGCATGAAGTTGGATCGAGTTCAAGCCATCAGCATGAAGAAGCAAAATCTATTATGACCTTGAGAAGAGGAAAATTATTTGACAACAAGGTGGAGGTTCCAACAAGGAAGACATCTGAGCCTACTTCTTCAGATCCAGTTCCATCACAAGACTCATCAACAAATGATCCAGAAGAGAGTGGCCCACCAGCTTACATTCCTAAAGCTCATTTTCCTCAAAGGTTAGCAAAGGTAAAGAAAGGGACTTCAACAGGTGAGATTATGGAAATCTTCAAACAAGTAAGTATAAACATCCCTTTACTCGATGCTATTAAGCAAGTTCCTTCCTATGTCAAGTTTTTGAAAGATTTATGTACTAAAAAGAGAAATTTACATGTCACTAAAAAGACATGTTTAACTGAACAAACTAGTAATTTACTTCAATGTAAAATGCCACCAAAATTTAAGGATCCTGGTTCTCCTACTATCTCATGTGTTATAGGGAACCAATGTTTCGATAAAGCATTATTGGATTTGGGTGCTAGTGTTAATCTCTTGCCTTATTCTGTTTACATGCAACTTGGACTAGGGGAATTAAAGCCTACTTCTATTATTTTGCAACTTGCTGATATGTCAATGAAAATACCTCGTGGTATTATAGAGGATGTGTTGATACAGATTGAAAAATTTTATTATCCTGTTGATTTTATTATTATTGATACTCAGCATGTACATGATCCTAAGAAACACACTCCAGTTATTCTTGGTCGTCCTTTCTTAGCTACAACTGATGCTCTTATTAATTGCAGGAATGGAAATATGTAGCTATCTTTTGGTAATATGACCATGGAATTGAATATTTTTAATGTTACTAAGCAGCCACAAGAAGAAGATGAAGTTGCTGAAGTGAATATGATAGAAGAATTAGTAGAAGATTCATTCATTTTTAACCATACTGATGATCCATTAGAGGCATGTCTAACTCATTCTGATTTACCTTTTAATAATGACAGTGCAATTGCAGAAGTCAGCGCCTTACTTGATGCACCTCTAATTACGGACACAACTAAATGGAAGACAAAGTCAGAACTACTGCCTCATTCTGAGAAAAAAATTAGCCCATCTATCGAGGCACCACCAAAATTGGAACTCAAAACACTGCCCGACACTCTGGAATATGTATTCTTAGGAGAATTTGACACTCTACCTGTTATTATTTCTTCTTCCCTCGATCTTGAGCAAAAAGGTAAGTTGTTAGGTATTCTAAAAGAGCATAAGGAGGCAATAGGATGGACCATCGCTGATATTAAAGGTATTAATCCAGTAGATTACATGCATCGTATTCATCTTGAAGAAAATGCTAAACCTATTAGGGAGATGCAACGTAGGCTAAATCCTAACATGAAAGAAGTGATAAGAGCTGAAGTAATCAAATTATTAGATGCAGGAATTATTTATCCTATTTCAGATAGTTATTGGGTTAGCCCTGTGCAAGTTGTTCCTAAGAAATGCAATTGATTTACTAATGCTAATAATGAATTAATTCCCACTAGAGTAACTACAGGTTGGCGTATTTGCATTGATTATAGAAAATTGAATTCATTCACAAGAAAAGATCATTTTCCTTTTCCATTTATTGATCAAATGCTTGATAGACTTGCAGGTCATGATTTTTATTGTTTTCTAGACCGATATTCAGGTTATAATCAGATCTCTATAGCTCTAGAGGACCAGGAGAAAACTACTTTTACTTGTCCATTTGGAACTTTTGCATATAGGAGAATGTCATTTGGTTTATGCAATGCACCTGCTACTTTTCAAAGATGTATGCTTAGCATTTTTTCTGATATGGTTGAGAGATTTCTTGAAGTATTCATGGATGATTTTTCTGTTTATGGAGATTCTTTTGATGAATGTTTGCAGCATCTAACATTAGTTTTGCAGAGATGTAAAGAAAAGAATTTGGTTCTAAATTAGGAAAAGTGTCACTTCATGGTAAAACAATGTATTGTTCTTGGTCATATAATTTCCAGCAAAGGTATAGAAGTCGACAAAGCTAAGGTGGATTTAATTTCTAATCTTCCACATCCCAAATCCGTAAAAGAAGTAAGATCTTTCCTTGGACATACTGGTTTTTATAGAAGATTCATTAAAGATTTTAGTAAAATTACTAGACCCTTATGCAATTTACTTGTTAAGGATGCACCTTTTATCTTTGATGAATCTTGTCTTGATGCTTTTGCAAAGCTTAAGAAATTGTTGACTTCTTCACCTGTCATTCAGCCACCTAATTGGAATTTGCCTTTTGAAATTATGTGTGATGCATCTGATTATGCTATAGGAGCATTTTTAGGACAAAGATTAGATCGTGTACCTTATGTGATTTATTATGCTAGTAGGACACTCAATGATGCACAGTTGAACTATTCAACTACAGAAAAAGAAATGCTATCTGTGGTGTTTGCACTTGATAAATTCATATCTTATCTTATAGGTTGTAAAGTGATTATTTTTACTGATCATGCTGCTTTAAAATATTTGCTTACTAAGAAAGATGCTAAGGCAAGATTGATTCGTTGGGTGTTGCTTTTACAAGAATTTGACATTGAATTTAGAGATAAAAAAGGTTCTGAAAATGTTGTGGCGGATCATTTATCTCGTCTTGATCTTAAATTTATTCCAGAATCTTTACCTTTGAATGAGTCTTTCCCAGATGAGCAACTTATGAGTGTAAATGTTGTACCATGGTTTGCTGATATAGTTAATTACCTTGCTACAGGTCAAATCCCAGAGCACTGGACTAAGCAAGATAGAACAAAGTTCTTATCTAAAGTGAAGGACTTCTTTTGGGATGATCCCTATTTATTTAAATATTGTGCTGATCAGATTATTAGGCGATGTGTTCCCGATAATGAAATTCAAAGTGTTATCTCATTTTGCCATGAACAAGCTTGTGGAGGCCACTTTAGTGCTAAAAAGACAGCAACAAAAATTTTACAGTGTGGTTTTTATTGGCCTACTCTTTTTCATGACGCTTATGTTTTCTGTTCTTTGTGTGATAGGTGCCAACGTATGGGTAGCATTTCAAAGAGGAACATGATGCCACTCAATCCTATTCTTGTGGTTGAGATCTTCGATGTATGGGGTATTGATTTCATGGGACCTTTTCCTCCATCTTTTGGTTATCAGTATATATTGGTTGCAGTAGACTATGTGTCGAAGTGGGTTGAAGCTATTCCATGCAAAACCAATGATCATAGGGTTGTAGTGAAATTCTTGAAGAGTAATATTCTGTCTCGTTTTGGTTTCCCTAGAACAATCATTAGTGATGGTGGTACCCATTTTTGCAATAAACCTTTCAAAACTCTTTTGAACAAATATTCCATTACACATAAGGTTGCCACCCCATACCATCCTCAAACCAGTGGCCAAGTAGAGATTTCTAATAGAGAGATCAAGCAGATTCTAGAGAAAACAGTTAAGCCAGATAGAAAGGATTGGTCTTTGAGACTTGACGATGCATTGTGGGCATATAGGGCTGCTTTTAAAACACCAATTGGGATGTCACCTTATAGACTTGTATATGGAAAAGTATGTCATCTGCCAGTAGTGTTGGAGCATCATGCATATTGGGCTATCAAGAAATTCAATTTCGACATGCAGCAGGCTGGTTCCAAGAGAAGATTATAACTAGCAGAACTTGAAGAGATCAGGAATGATGCATATGATAATGCCAAGATTTACAAGCAACGTATGAAAGTCTTTCATGACAAGCACATTTTGAGAAAATCTTTTACACCAGGTCAGAAAGTACTTTTGTATAATTCCCGATTGCATCTCTTTCCAGGTAAGTTACGTTCTCGATGGTCTGGTCCTTTTATAGTTCGTACTGTCTTCCCTTATAGAGCAATTGAGATTGAAAATCCTAGAAATGATGATTTATTTAAGGTCAATGGTCAAAGATTAAAACCATTTTTAGAGTTAAGAACACCAGAGTTGAGGAGATACTTTTAGATGATCCTGTTTATCAGGATTAATTAAGTCTATCTTTGCACTCTTATTTTATTTTAACAGTAGGTTTTCTTTTCTTTGTTTGTTTTTTTCTTTTCTAGTATTTTTTTTCTAATGTTTTCTTTTCATTTGGCATTTTCTTTTAAGCTTTCCCAGCCCATCCAGGTGTGATCTCTCCAACCTTCTTTTTATTATTTATGTTTTTATTATTATTAATTTTTTTTCTTTTCATTTGTTTGCATGCATATCTTTTGTTTGTGAAACGTTGCGGACAATGTTCCAAATAAGTTTGGGGGTGGGAATAGTGTGTGCTTTGTTTGTTTTAAAAAAAAAACCAAAAAAATTTTTTTTCTTGTTTTTTTGTTTTTATGTGAAAAACCAATGATAAGAATTTGATTGACAATGAATATGGTTTTTAGAAAGGGTTGAATATTGTCTTAGTTTATACTTGATTCTTGTGTTAGTTCCTCTTGATTGAGATTCTTTAAACCATGAGCACTAACGTCAATTCTTTCGTAATTTCGACTTGAAATTTGAGATTGACGCAGCCTGAGTTGAGAATTCTAGATAGAGTGAATGACTGTTTGTCTTGATTCTTATCTCCACAATACAAAATAGTATACACGGGCGCCAAAGTCAGAAATAGCTACCTATAACCCTTAAGAGTGAAGCTATCCTTGAGTAATTTGGGCCTATGTACCACAAGTATGTAGAGGATAATCTACCATGAGAAGAAGGCTACCTTAAGGGGTAGAGTGAAAGTTCCTGACTATGGTTAAAAAAAAGAGAAAAAGAAAAATCAAATCAAGTGCATGTGCTGAAAAAAAAATCAAAAGAAAATGCACATAAAAGCCTGTGAAAAAAGAAAAAAATTGGAGATCAAGATGATAAGATTAGTTTGACCTACTCTTTTCTTTGTTTGAGGCGAAGGTTGTTGATGTTGAAGATTTTGGGAATGGATTTGATTGAATTGATTTCACACACACACTACAAGAATCGAAAGAGAGATGGGATTGATTATTGAATTAAAGTTAGAACTTTGCCAATATTTGAAATTTTCTTTGAGCTATATAATTTATGCAATCTTTGAGGCTATTTTCATATTTTATTTAAAGTTTTTATTATATTATTATTATTATTATTTAAATGATGTTTGTGGGTATCATCATTTCCTCAAGACTATAACTCGTCCCACTGGGGTTTAAAGGCATTCATTAAATCGAATCGCGATTCACTGGTTTAGTTAGGATTTACTTTTTGCTTCATTGTTTTTATTTTTATTTTATTTTATTATTTTTAGTTTTAGTTTTGCTCGAGGACTAGCAAAATCTAAGTTTGGGGGTATTTGATGAGCATAATTTATATACATATTTTACTATTTATTATATATTTCTTTAGTTATTTTATTTCTTATTTTTAAGTAATTGTATTATTTTATTGAATAGGAATTAATTGGATTGTGGATAAAAGAAGTTCAAATTGAAAGGAATAAAAGATTAAATTGGAAGACAAAAAATACAAGAATTGATAGAAATGAGTGAAAGAAATCAAACAATTAATCCAATTGAGAAATGTTGAATAATTAAAAGATTTAATTTTTCCAATTGGCAATTGGAGTGCACGTGCATGGCATTGCAAAAGTGGAAAGCAATTTAAATGGGGCCCACACTTGACTTTCAAAAGTAGAATTAATGGCTGATGGTGGCGTTATTATGAAAGCTTTGTTTTATAATTGGAAAAGGATTTTAATTAGTAGACAAAGAGGATTCAGTGGCTAAGCATTATAAAAAGAGAGTTTTGGCTTTTGAATGAGGGGAGCCGCCAGAGGAGAGCAGACGCAAGGCTGGAAGAGAGCAATCGGCACCAATAGTTCAATATTTTCCATGGCTGATTTTATTTTTTTTGTTGCTCACAATTCAAGTATGTCTAACTAATTTTCTTATACTGAGGTTAAGGATGAAACCCTATTCAATGAAATAATTATCTTTTTATTTATTTAATTCTCTATATATGTTCTTTAATGATTATGGTTTTTTTATTTTACATAATTAATTGGATGTTATTAAAATATTTTCATTGAATTACGCATTATCGATTATTAAATTAATATTCGATTAAATCATCTTTGGATCTATAAAGTTTATACGTGATTATCTTTGATTTTATGTTTCATTAAATTGTTTACATAGAAAGCTTTCTTTGTTATTGATATGTTTCGTGAATCTTTAGATGTCATACTATTAGCGAAAAAAAACTACATTAGATTTAATTACTTGAATTATATATCCATAGATTGATTTCGAGTTGTCACTCTAAAATTGGGGATTAATGAATATTTAGATAATTACTAGTTGAATAGTGGTGGATTCTGAAACCTTGGTAATTTTTATCTTATTGAATTCTCCTTTATTTTAATTGCTTTCTTAGTTTAATTGGTTTAATTTTCTTAGAAACTCAATTTGGTCAACTAGGTTAGAATTAATATTAATTTTAGATTTAAATTAGACTTTTCAATTTATAACAATCCCTGTGGGATCGACCTCATTACCACTATTCTATCTCTAGATTCGTGCGCTTGCGAGTACATTAAAATTTTCACAACATGTCATAATCTACTGAATATTTTTCCTCCATTGGTAAGATTGCTATATTCATTTTCAATTTTCATTTCAAATAACATTCAACAATTATTTTAACCATTTTTGTGTTTACAAATAATTTTCATTCACAAATTATTTATTGCTAGTATTGTACTTCAAACTTCTGGAGGGAAAAAAAGTATTGTACTTCAAATCACCATTCTGAACTCTGCATTTTCAATCTAATTTATAGTTTCACCTGCATTAAAGTCAACAATATAATTGTTTTAAACACGATTTCCCAGCATAATATAATTCAATTTAATTGTTTTTTTCTTAAATCCTAATAAATAAGATTTTCAGAAATTAAAAGATACTTAGTTACTCAGCTTTAAAGTTCACAAATTCATATATATTTCTCTTTTCCTTGGGTCTTTAGATTTCGATTTTAAAAATAAAATAAAGAAAAGTGTTCAAATGTAGTTAATATGGCGTTAGGAAGTGTTTAGTTATGAATTGATTACGCCATTGATTAAAAAATTTCCTCAAATATTCAGTCTATAACAGTCCCATGTTGATGGCGTTGGGACGTGTTTTCCAGAAATGTTTTCCATTTTTAAAAGCATGAATATCGGGAAAAAAAATGGGAAATACAGCGTTTTAGTTTAGTTATTTTAAAAATAGGCATGTTTGAAAATTAAAAATTTTAAAAAACTAGCATCAAGATGAAAAATGAATTTAGAATATTTAAAAATTACCTGAAATTCTTTCTCCGTTCCTAATACTAAATAGTGTAAATGCATTTTCATTATCTTTGTTTTTCTGGACTTCTATTTATTTATTTTTGTTTTAATTTTTTCCTTTTTTCTTTAACAAAAAATATCTAGTAGACATTCATGGTTTGTTATTTTTCATTAAAAAATTGTATTATTTTGACGTACTTTGAATCTAGTTGAATGCTACTCTTTATTTTCAGGTTGGAATTCCTACTAGTCTGGTGAATCTTAATGTATCCCGGTGCCGTAAGATAGAAGAAATCATAGGACATGTTAGAGAAGAAGTGAAGGAGAATCGTATTCCTTGCAGCGAATTAAAACTTTTGGTACTTGATGATATACCAAGGCTTACCAGCTTTTGTTTGGAGAATTACACTCTTGAATTCCCATCATTGGAACGAGTATCTGTGACACATTGTCCGAACATGAAGACTTTTTCCCTGGGAATCTTATCCACACCAAAGCTGCACAAAGTGCAAGTGACTGTAAAGGAAGAGGGTGAATTGTACCATCGGGAAGGCAATCTTAATTCCACTATACAAAAGTGTTACATAGAAATGGTATGTGTGAATCGATTCATCCAAATTGCTCATGCATCTCCCTTGCACTCGCACATTTAAACATATGTTACAAAAAGATGGTATGTGTTAATCGATTCACCCAAGATGGTATGTGTTAATCGATTCACCCAAATTGTTCATGCATTTTTAGAAGTTAAAACACAAAACATGTAAGTTTAATGTATATATATCTGATGCCTTTCAAAAAAAAATTATTGTATATATCCAGTGCAATTGTTTTGGTTTTTGCAGATTGGATTCCGCGATATAGAGAATATAAAACTCTCGCTTTTTCCACATTTGAAAGAAATATGGCATAACCAAGCACTGCCTGTCAGCTTCTTCAACAATTTAAGAAACCTGGTTCTGGATGACTGCAAGAATATGTCGAGTGCTATTCCTGCCAATCTGATACGGTGCTTGAACAATTTGGCAAGCCTGGAAGTGAGGAATTGTGATTCACTAGAAGAGGTGCTTCATTTGGAAGAGCTAAATGCTGACAAAGAACATATATGTCCCCTGTTTCCTAAGCTTTTTAGCCTAAGGCTCATTGATCTTCCAAAACTCAAAAGATTCTGCAACTTCACTGGGAATATAATTGAAATGCCTGAGTTGGGATGTCTAACTATTGAGAATTGCCGAGATATGGAAACATTCATATCCAACTCTGTAGTGCACGTGACAACAGATAACAAGGAACCTCAAAAATTAACATCAGAGGAGAACTTTTTGCTGGCTCATCAAGTACAACCTCTCTTTGATGAAAAGGTGATTATTATTATTATTTTTCCCTTCACTTTCGTTCGCATAGATGTAATTTAATTATAATCAAATCAAATTTAATAACTCATCTTTTTGCACGTCGTCTTAATTTATATCTGATTTAACAATATAACCTCCGTTATTTACTAACTTTATAGTATGAATTATAAAAATGTCTGAAATTAATTGGATGCCTGGTAACACGAGGTGATGAACTATATTAATTATGTGTGTTACATCTCTGTTTTCCTAGCTAATATATATTGGATTTAGCCTCAGATTTCATTTATGTGTTTCAAAGGGTAATCGATTTGATACTTATATTTGGGAACCTACTGCAAAGCATACTAATTTGGAAATAAAATATAAAATGCCGTGATTAATCTTGTCCATAAAATATGCAGGGGAAGACTGCGGAGATTGGATACATATTTCCATTTACAACTTAATTTTGTTGATTTTCAGGTTGCATTCCCTCAATTGAGATGGTTAGAGCTGTCTAGATTACCCAATGTGTTGCATCTCTGGAAGGAAAATGCCGAATCCAACAAAGTGTTTGCAAACTTGAAAAGTCTAGAAATATCTGAATGTAGTCAGTTGCAGAAATTAGTACCAGCTTCGTGGCATTTGGAAAATCTTGCGACTCTGGAAGTATCGAAGTGTCATGGGTTGATAAATTTATTGACGCTCTCAACATCTGAAAGTCTAGTGAATCTTGAAATAATGAAGATAACTGATTGCAAAATGATGGAAGAAATTATACAGTCGCAGGATGGAGAAGAAGTAGAAGATTTCATTATTTTCTGGAAATTGGAGTACTTGGGACTTGATTGTTTGCCAAGCCTAACAAGCTTCTGTTAAAATAATTATATATTTTAAAATAATTTTAATATTTTTAAAAAATATTAAAAAAATATTTTAATACTTTACAAACTTATACTATATTAAACTAAATTTTATAATAAATAGAAACTTAATATGAAAATAAACGTCTAAAAATTTAAATTATTTTCAATAGCATATAGAATAATTATAATATTATTAATACCTAAGATATATTATATTAATTATAAATTCTATTTAACACAAATATTTAACTAAAACTGTTAATTGCAATTTCTTTTGAAAACAATAGATCAAATCATTAAAGTGAATGGGATGATTTGCTGTTTAATTATTTCTTTAGAATATATCCAAACGTAAAGTTGTGAACTAGTGCTTTCTTCAACTTAATTGGGTCCAACAATACACCGCAGCTTCCTCTTTTGGTCATTCCAAGTTTAATTCTTCATGAAAGAAGTCACTAATGATTAAAGTGCATGTGAATGAAAAAAAAACAAATACATATAATTATTCTATACATGCGTCAACAAGGCAACAGTAACCAAATAAATGATATGAAAGGGGGTGCATGATTAAGTCCTTTTCTTATTCAATTCATTGTTATTATTCTCATCAACTCTTTTCTCACTTATTTTTCAGCAGTTACTGTTCATAGCATTGTTATTATTCTCATCACTCATTAAAATTATTCTTAAATATTCAAGGCCAAAAAGAGAAGCTCATCAACTGTCTGATCCCGGATAATTAAAGAGGTGAACTTGTTCTAAATCCTTTGATAATTTCTATTAATAGCATAATCTCCTTGATCCAAGAAAAAACATCTCCTGTTTGTCTTAATCTTGTCATTTAATTTTCTTGATTTAGGTTACTGTTCATTGTTAACTTCTGTGTTCTTTAGCATTTGTTAATTTGCATCCCTCCTCTAAAAGTCTCTAAAAAAGAATGTTGCTTTTCATTCATACCCTTGAAACCTTTCAGTTAATAGCCAAAACTCTAATCTTTCTTCCTCTTCCTCTCAAAAATGTGCCAAAAAAGTGAATCCAATTTTTTCAACAGCAAATATATATGTACATACACACACACACACACACATTGTTAAAAAGTGCAGAAAAACCACTCAAAAACGTGGAGAAAAACCACTCAAATTTATACATGCGTCAACAGGGAAACAGTAACCAAATACGTGATACAAAAAGGGGTGAATGATTCTGTCTTTTCCTTTTGCAAGTCGCTGTTATTACTCTCACCAACTCCTTTCTCACACATTTCTCAGCAGTTACCAGTAATATTTAAAATCGCTGTGTAGATATGCAAAAGTTCAGTAAGTGCACTAATAATTATTTGCCAGAAAAAAAGTAGTTGCGTCAATGATATATTAATCTTTAGTTGAATTGACATCCAGGAACCCAATTGAGCTGCTTAATGATTAATTAATTAATCAATTTATAATATATTAATCTTTTTAGTTTAATACTTAAAATCTTAGACCCCAAACAATAAATTATCTGAGCCATATAAAAGAGAAATTATCATTCAATTTTTTTTATTTGTAGCTTATAAAAGAGAAATTATCAGTTATTTACTCAAAGTTTATTTAATTATTAAAATTATTATAAAAATTTAAATTTATTTAATTTTACACCCAATGTATGTAATTTTTATTAAATATCCGTTAAAAACATAAAGTTATTCGTTCAAAGTCACAAAATAGGAGCGAACACAAAATTGTAGTGGTGATTATGTTTTAGGAGTAACTTTATCTTTTTAGTAAACAGTTGATACACATTGTAATAATGGGTATAAAATTAAATATATTTAAATTTTTATAACTTTTTGGAAAATAAGATAATTCTTAGGTGGATAATTAAAAATTTTTCTTTTCAAAATATTTTGAAAACAATACCAAATGTACCAAATCATTGTTTATTTACACTATATATAAATATATATATATATATATATTAACTCATTCTTATCCACAATCTGTCAATGAAATAATTATTGACACTCATATTTGAAAACTTTCGAAAAGATAAAATCCAATATGAAAGGTGAAACGTTATAATCATAGTAACTAGAAAATGGATTGATTTACAAATATCAATTTAAACAATTTTCATGTTGATCGACAATTTAAGTATATTGACAAAGATTGAAGTAATTACTGTTGGTGATTGATTGACTTTGTCCTTATCCTTGCCTTCTTCTTATCAAAAATCGAGTGTCAATTAAATTGGGCCAGGGTTTCTGATTGCAACTAATAGACTTCATATATGCATAATGGTCCCTTACATACGTACCAATATTTGATTGAAAAAGGGATGCGTGCTTAATGCTCAAGTCGTCTTCTTTTGGAAATTCATTGTTATTACTCTCATCAACTCGTTACTCACATTCCTCTTTAGTCAACAGAGATATTTTGCTCAATAAAATTTTTCTTCTATATTCAAGGTGAATACAGCAGCTCATCAACTCTGATCCGAGACAGGTAAAGAGGTGCACTTGTTCTAAAACCTTTAATATTCTTTTAGTAGCAGAATCTCTGATACTTGATCTTCATAGCGGTTCTTTCTTAATTTCCATCAACTTTCCTAGGAAAAAATTCTCTGGTTTTTCTTAATCATATCATTTATTTTTTCTTAAGTCATATCATTTATTTTTAGTAGCAGAATACTTGATCTTCATAGCGGTTCTTTCTTAATTTCCATGAACTTTCCTTGAAGGATAGCTTTCTGTTAATAGCGAAACCTCTGATCCTTAGGATAGAAAAAGAAATTCTCTACTTAGGTATCAGTTGGTTCAAGATCAATATCGCGATGTTGTTTGCGGTCTTTTCTTTCTCTGTCTTTTCCTATAGTTCATTTTAATTTATTTGTATTCCTTTCTTTGACATTTTTATTCATTATATATATATATTGTTAAGCAACAGGCAATGGCTGCAGAAGTGGGTCTGGCTGCTTTTTCCAGCATCGTATCAGAAGGTGCAAAGTCACTGTTCAAACCGATTATACGGCAGATCTCTTATGTGTTCAAGTACCAGAGCTACATAGATGGCCTAAAAGATCAAGTGAAGCAGCTGGAACATAAAAGAGAAAGGGTGGAAATACCCGTTCATCAGGCTACTCAACAAGGAGATGAGATTTATAAGGATGTTGCAGACTGGCTTAATAGCGTCAAGGAATTCACTCAGGGCGCTGCAAAATCCATCACTGATGATGAAGATAGAGCTAAGAAGTTCTGTTTCAAAGGATTGTGCCCAAACTTGATTTCTCGTTACAAGCTCAGTAGACAAGCAGCAAAGGCCGCAGAAGCTGCAGCTAGTCTCGTGGGAAAAGGCAACTTCTCCAATGTTTCCCACCGTCCTACTCCAAAGCTGGTAGAACATATGCAAGTGAAAGATTTCGAGGCCTTTGATTCAAGAATGAAAGTTTTTCAAGATGTTATGGAGGCGTTGAGGGATGATAAGCTCAACATAATTGGGGTCTACGGGATGGGCGGCGTGGGTAAAACCACGCTCGTCAAGCAAGTTGCAAAGCAAGTGCTGGAAGATAAGCTGTTCGATAAGGTCGTTATGGCTGAGGTAACACAGACCCCAGATCATCATAAAATTCAAAACAAACTTGCTTTTGATTTAGGCATGGAATTTGGCTTGAATGAGAATGAATTCCAAAGAGCTGAACGATTACATGAAAGATTGAAGAAAGAGAAGCAGCTCCTCATTATATTAGATAATATTTGGACAAAACTGGAGTTGGAAAAAATTGGAATTCCAACCGGGGATGTTGCTGAGAAAGATAGAAAGGATGATCAGAGAAGATGCACAATAATATTGACGGCTAGAAATCAAGATTTATTGCGCATTGATATGAATTCTCAGAAAAATTTCCTGATCGATACTTTGCCACGAAAAGAAGCATTGCAGTTATTTGAGAAGATAGTGGGTGATTCAACTAAAATATCTGCTTTTCAAAGTATAGCAAATGAGATCGTTAAAAGATGCGGAGGTTTGCCTGTTGCACTGAGTACAGTTGCAAATGCTCTGAAAACTAAGGAGCTTGACTTTTGGAAAGATGCATTGAATCAGCTAAGAAGATCGGATGCAAAAGAAATTCATGGCATGCAAGCAAATGTGTACACCTCCATAAAATTGAGTTATGACTTATTGGAAAGTGCGGAGGCAAAATCTCTGTTCCGTCTTTGTGGTCTGTACAGTGAAGGTCATGCGATACAAGTTTCTGGCTTATTGAGATACGGTGTGGGTTGGGGTTTGTTTGAAAATGTTTACACATTGGAAGAAGCAAGGAGTAGAGTGCATCGGTTGATCGACAATCTCAAATCTTCATGCTTATTGTTGGACGGTGATGCTGAAGATGAAGTTAAAATGCATGACGTCATTCATGTTGTTGCTGTACCAATTGCTGCAGGGGAGCGCATGTTTAATATTCCAAATGTTGCTGACGTGGAGAAAAAGATGGAAGAGACAAAACAGAAAGGACCAATTGCTATTTCATTACCTCATAGAGATATCCAAGAGCTCCCTGAAAGGTTGCAATGTCCCAATCTCGAGTTATTTTTGTTGTTTAGAAAGGGTTATGGCTCTATGCAAATTTCAGACCTCTTTTTTGAAGGGACCGAAGAAGTCAAAGTTTTAAGTCTTACTGGAGTTCGTTTTTCTTCATTACCCTCATCACTTGGTTGCCTCTTTAACCTTCAAACATTGTGTTTAGATGGTTGCAGACTAAAAGATATAGCAATAGTTGGACAGCTAAGGAAATTAGAGATTCTCAGCCTTCGAGGAGCCGAAATTAAGCAGTTGCCACTTCAGATTGGACAATTGACAAGGTTACAGTTGCTAGATTTGAGCAATTGTAGGAGCCTTGTAGTGATAGCACCAAATCTCATATCAAAATTTTCTCAATTAGAAGAACTATATATGGGTGACAGCTTTTCGCAGTGGGATAAGGTTGAAGGAGGAAGTAACGCCAGTCTTGCTGAATTGAAGGGATTGTCAAAGCTAACTACTTTGGAGATACAAGTTCGGGATGCCCAAATTCTGCCGCAGGATTTGGTCTTTGTGGAATTGCAAAGATATAGGATATGTATAGGAGAAGTGTTGGGCAGCTGGCGCTTTAATTCTGAAACATCAAGATTGGTGGAGCTCCTTGGGCTAGAAAATGTTAGCACTCTTTTAGAGAATTATGGCATGAAAATGTTGCTGAAGTTAACTGAAGATATCAGTCTAGTACAGTTGAAGGGTGTTCAGAATGTTGTTCATGAATTAGATGATGGGGAAGGTTTTCCACGATTGAAGCGTCTTCGCGTAAAAAGTTGTTCTGAGATTTTGCATATTGTCGGTTCAGTTGGACGGGTTCGTCGCAAAGTCTTTCCCTTGCTGGAGTCATTGTCTCTTAGCAATTTGAACAATTTGGAGACAATATGTGACAGCCAACTCACAGAAGATCAATCTTTCAGCAACTTAAGGATTATAGAAGTAAAATCCTGTGACAAATTGAAGCATCTTTTCTCATTCTCCATAGCCAAAAACCTACTGCGGCTTCAAAAGGCAAAAGTGGCTTTTTGCGATGATCTGGAAATGATTTTTGGTAAGTGTTGAAGTTAAGTATTGGTGGGATTATGGACTTCTCTTCAATTATTTTGGACCAAAAAAAAAAAAAACAAAGATTAATTATGTATATTGTTTTTTTTTGTTTATAGGACCCGACAGGGAGAAACCAACAACTTCTTTGGGATTCAACGAAATCATTGCTGATGATGATACTGCTCCAAAGGTGATAATTTTCTGTTCAATAATTAATTGATTAATTTATAATCACGATTAATCTTCGATCATTAAAAGAATATTATACTAGACGGTTGTACTTGAAGGAACAAAAATGTACGGGTTTTCTTTGCAGGTTATTCTTCCGAGGTTAGAGGAATTGAATCTCATGGGATTAAGAAACATCAAAAAATTATGGGCCGATCATAATCAAGGAATGCACTGTTGTCAAAATCTAACAAAGCTGACCGTGGAGGGTTGTGATCGTACGAAGTATCTGTTTTCGTATTCTATGGTTAATAGTCTTTTGCAACTCCAGCATCTTGAGATAAGCGATTGTGAGTCAATGGAAGGGGTAGTCGACACCACGGGGTGGTCAGAAAGAGAAGAAGGACATATTCATTTCCCTAAACTACACTCCCTCAAGCTCCATTGTCTTCCAGAACTAACAAGCTTCGCCAATACGGGACATATTCATTCAGATTTAGTTGTTGAATTCCCTTCTTTGCTAAACCTCAACATTGATGGTTGCAGTAATATGTTAAGATTCATCTCTACGAGCTCACCAGAAGACACCATTCATTCTGAAATGCAACCTCCTCCTCTTTTTGACGAAAAGGTTTTTTTTTAATAAAAAAATTAATTTTAGTCACAATACTTAATTTGTCTTTTCCTTGAGTCTTCAAATTTAGTTAATATCCACCTCTAATTTAGTTATCAATTGATTATGCCGATTAATTAGTTATTTAACCTTTAACTGCCAGGTACGACTTCCTAAGTTGGAGGTATTACATATTAGCTGGATGGATAATTTGAGAAAAATATGGCACCACCAGCTTGCTTCGGAGTCTTTCAGCAAATTGAAGAATTTGGAGATTTATGTGTGTGATAACCTAATGAATATTTTTCCTCCATTGGTAAGGTTACTGTATTCATTTTGAATAATTTTTTTTTTCAAATTACATCCAACAATTTTTTAACCATTTTTGTGTTTACAAATGATATTCAGCCACTAATTATTTATTTCAAGTATTGTACTTCAAACCACCACTCTAAAATCTACGTTTTAAGTCCGGTTTTCAATTTAATTGTTTTTGCTCATATCTTAATAAGTACGATTTTCAAAAATTAAAGGATCGTCTCTCATCTTATAGGTTCACAAATTCATCTATATATTTCTCTTTTCCTTAATTCTTCACGTTTCGATTGGAAAAAAAATAAAAGTCTTCAAATTTAATTAATATCTCTAGTTTAGCTACGAATTGATTATGCCATTAATTAACCACAAATTCATGATTATTTACAACTGACCTTTGTTTGTAAAGAAATTTCCTCGAGTCTGGAAGTACTTAATAAAGATCCACTTTACAGCAGTCCCTTGTTGACAGTATTGGGAAATCTTTTCCAAAATTTTTTTCCATTTTTAAATATACATTAAAAAAAAGAACCAAGGAAAAGGGAAAAAATGGTTCAGTAGTTTTTTTTTTTTTAAAAAGAAAGAGTTGAAATTTGCAAATTATACTTAAAAACTGATATCAAGATGCAAAATAAGTCTAAAATATTTAGAAATTGCCTTAAATTCTTTCTACGTTCCTAATACTAAATAGTGTAAATGCATTTTTATTATCTTTGTTTATTTGGCTTTTATTTATTTATTTATCTTGTTGCTTTTTTTGTTTAACAAAAAATTATCTAGTAGACATTTCATGGTTTGTTATGTTTATAAAATGCATAATTATATGATTAAACATACTTTGAACCTCGTTGAATGATATTCTTACATTTTTACTTTTTTAATATACACACACATGCACACACTTTTGCTTATTTTCAGGTTGGAATTCCTAGTAGTCTGGTGAATCTTAATGTATCGAATTGCCAAAAATTAGAAGAAATCGTAGGACATGTTGGAGAAGAAGTGAAGGAGAATCGTATTGCTTTCAGCGAATTAGAACTTTTGGAACTTGATTATTTACCAAGGCTTACCAGCTTTTGTTTGGAGAATTATACTCTTGAATTCCCATCATTGGAACGAGTTTCTATGATACGTTGTCCGAACATGAAGACTTTTTCTCAGGGAATCTTATCCAGTCCAAAGCCATGCAAAGTGCAAGTGACTGAAAAGGAAGACGGTGAACTGCACCTTTGGGAAGGCAATAACCTTAATTCCACTATACAAAAGTGTTACGAAGAAATGGTATGTGTTAATCGACTCATCCAAATTGCTCATGCATCTCCCTTGCACTTGCACATTTAACCATATGTTACAAAAAGATGGTCTGCGTTAATCGATTCACCCAAATTGTTGATGCATCTCCCCTGCACTTGCACATTTAAATATATGCACCTGCCTTGTATATATATTTTAAAAGTTAAAGCACAAAACATGTAAGTTTAATGTATATATATATCTAATGCCTTTCAAAAAAAGAAATTTATATATATCCGGTGCAATTGTTTTGGTTTCTGCAGATTGGATTCCGTGATATGGATTATCTGCAACTCTCACATTTTCCACGTTTGAAAGAAATATGGCATGGCCAAGCACTGCCCGTCAGCTTCTTCAACAATTTAGAACAGCTGGTGGTGGATGACTGCACGAATATGTCGAGTGCTATTCCTGCCAATCTGCTACGGTGCTTGAACAATTTGAGATATCTGGAAGTGAGGAATTGTGATTCAATAGAAGAGGTGTTTCATTTGGAAGCACTAAATGCTGACAAAGAACCAATAGGCCCCCTGTTTCCTAGGCTTTTTAGCCTAAGGCTCATTGACCTTCCAAAACTCAAAAGATTCTGCAACTTCACTGGGAATATAATTGAACTGCCTGAGTTGGAATATCTAAGTATTCAGAATTGCCCTGATATGGAAACATTCATATCCAACTATGTAATGCACGTGACAACAGATAACAAGGAACCTCAAAAATTAACATCAGAAGAGAACTTCTTGCTGGCTCATCAAGTACAACCTCTCTTCGATGAAAAGGTGATTATTATTATTATTATTCCCTTCACTTTCGTTTGCATAGATGTAATTTCATTAGAATCAAATCAAATTTAATGACTCATCTTTTTGCACGTCGTCTTAATTTATATCTGATTTAACAATATAACCGTAGTTATTAACTAAATTTATAGTATGAATTATAAAAATGTCTCAAATTAATTAGATGCCTAGTGACAGGAGGTGATGAACTATATCGATTATGTGTGTTACATCTCTGTTTTCCTAGCTAATTCATATTGGATTTAGGATCAGATTTCATTAATGTGTTTCAAAGGGTAATCGATTTGATACTTATATTTGGGAACCTACTGCAAAGCATACTAATTTGGAAATAAAATATAAAATGCCGTGATTAATCTTGTCCATAAAATATGCAGGGGAAGACTGCAGAGATTGGAAACATATTTTCATTTACAACTTAATTTTGTTGATTTTTAGGTTGCATTCCCTAAATTGATAGACTTAAAGCTATCTGGATTACACAAAGTGCAGCATCTCTGGAAGGAAAATCTAGTGAATCTTCGAGTAATGAAGATAGCTGATTGCAAAATGATAGAACAAATCATACAGTCGCAGGTTGGAGAAGAAGCGAAAGGTTGCATTGTTTTCAAGGAATTGATGTTCTTGACACTTGATTGTTTGCCAAGCCTAACAAGCTTTTGTTCGGGTAATTACGCTCTTGAATTCCCATCCTTGAAACAAGTAGTCGTGAGACAGTGTCCAAACATGAAGATCTTCTCTCAAGGAGTCTTAGACACACCAATGCTAAACAAAGTGAACGTCACCGAAGAAGAAAAAGATGATGAGGATGAAGAAGATGATGATGATGAAGGATGTTGGGAAGGCAACCTCAATGACACCATAAAAAAATTGTTCAATGAAATGGTGAGTATCAATTAAGTTTTGGTGCTATTTAACAAATTATTTTATAGAAACTAATGTGATATAATATGATTGGTTGACTGAAAATATATAATAATAACAATAAATAAATAAATTATGAGGGCCATGTAATGTTTTTGTTTAACCAATCATATTATGTCGCATTAGTTTATACAATACTGTTAGGTGGTGGTCATATCATTACTCTAGCTTTATTATTCTTATGGTGGCAATGTATGCTTGCTTACACGAGTAATTACAAAATCTGCAGAATTCTAAAGAAGAGATTGAGCCAATCCTTCAGGTACAGTGAAGAAGCTATCCCGAACCAGGCCAATCTCTTATACATGATTCAGCTTGCTCGTTCTTCTGTACTTGAATAATTTGGTTCTACATATTTACAATTTTTTGCTCATGCTACAGACTTGCAAGACACTTTGGATTTTGTTTGATGCATTCTCCGTTTAAGAAAGGACTTGAATTGATGTTTCATGTTTCATGCAATATTCGATTAGATTCTGCTTAAATTTTCTGTATTATTCGTTCAATTGGTCTTTTAAGCATTTGATTTCTAACCTCTCCTGATAGAAGATCATTAGCCTAAACAGCATAACATTTGTGGCATTATCAGAATCAATCGGTCAAACTGACCTTCTCACACCAGCATGCTTTAAATTAAAAGAATTTCGTGCAGTCAAAACCATGTCATAGATCTCGTGGAGAGAAGTAAACCCGTAATTTTCTTCACAGCATCATAAGAAAAATCATTTTTTTTGAGTATTTTTGTTAGCTGTTGAGTTTTAATAGTAGTATCTATTAAACAAGAACAATTAGTGTATATTAAAAAGTTGGAAACTGGTTGATACCACTTGGGAATCGAGCAGTTCACTTGTTTGCGAGTAGAAACCAACTTTACTACTAATTACACTCATACCAAAAATAGTAACTAAAGAATCAGGAAATTTCCTATTCACTACTCTTCATTTTTTAATGCAAAATTCCCATTCGAAAACACCAATGACTTTCATTCGAAGTAAATGAGAAATTACAATGAAAATAGGATCAAAATACATGTATGTATACCTAAAAAAAATGATTTTTTAATTAAAAAAAAAACAGTTGAGGTGAAATGAAACCAGAGTCGTGATATCTCTGGTTCCAATTTTGGGACAACAGCAGACTTGAGTTCTATATGAGAAACACGTACAGCACCAATCAGCCGCTCCGGTAATTCATCTGTAGCATTTGCCTGCATACAGAAGAGCAAGATAAAGAAGACACACACGAAGCATTATAGCATTCTGAGAACATTCAAGTATGCAAAAATGCAAATTGCAGTGCAATATCTCAAAATCATGTCTTTTCCCTTGTGTCCATTTAGAAGTGGGGGAAAAAAACAATCATAAATACCTGTACAAGGAAAGCCATGTCAACCACCAATGTTGTAATTACACCAATTACAAGGCCCAAAACTCCATTAGCAACAGTAGAAGAACCAATGTCAACATCAATCTACAGAAAGATGAACAATGTTAAACCATGTTAATGGTATAGGATGCTATTTGAAAGATGAACATCTCATGGACTATAGAAATTCCAAGAGCATTTACTTCTAAGTACTTGGGACCGCGAGTATAGTTACAATCAACCGCTTTCCCTAACGAACAAGGGGTGCTTCCAACACTCTGGCGCACGATCCATGACCCCTGCATGATTCAGTGCTTAAAATCAAGAACAAGTGCAAAACAAATTCAAGAGGGTAAAAAGGACATGAAGTTTGAAGGTACAACCCATCAATACATTTACACCTAAATGCATGCCTTCTTTGGACAAATTGAAGTGTACCATGCAGTAAAGGGTAAGTATACGTTAATATAGTCCTAATACATGAAGGCCAAGATGGATACCTTAGGAACAGATGGAATAAGTTTCAACCTACTATTGCGAAACTCATCATCGCCATCAACAAACCGTTGCAAAAGTGATCCCATAACCAATTGCCTTGTGACAAAATAAAATACCATACTATAATGTGTTGAACCAGGAACCTGCAGATGCTTAGGTTACAACTATACAACCTCCCAATACAATAAGTTTGAAACTTAATACCTTCTGAAATGAAACAAACTTACTTGAAGATTAAAGATAAGTGAGAAAAGCCCTTTTTCAGAAGCAACCTACATTTTTTAGAAGAGGATCAAGTGTGTTATAGATTCAATGAACCATGAGAAGTTATTTACATTACAGTATCTCACAGGCAGTAATTTCTTCTAATCCGTCAATGGAAAAGGAAAAATAAAAAAGAAAAGAATAGTTACTTGTGCAGCACAGCCTTGACGCCTAGTTACATAGTCCATTCTCTTTGTGTCTTTGAACCAATCAACAGCAACAAGATCCATTAACTGTTTTCCCGCAGGTATCTGCAGTTACAAATTGCACAAAGCACAAGAAGAGCCAACCAAACTACATCATAACCTGTCTACCTAGCCTATGCAGGATATATAAATACCATAAATAAGTACCATAAATAACAAATAAACAAAATATGGAGGAACCTTTGTTTTGTCATAACAAAAATGCTTGCTACGAACTCTAAAGTTATTTCCATCAGAAAGTTTCCAGCAGTCACGAGCATTATCACGGTCATCGTGTCGTAGATTGCCCGAAAAACAAGACAAATCAATTTGATCAGCCTGCTCTTCCTCTAGGGCTGCAACTAATTGAAAATTAAAAAAAAAAAAAAAAGATCAATACCATAAAAATCCACTAATGAGGACATTAGCCAAATATACAAAAATGAATACTTATCATCCACCTGTCCTCTTGAAATCATTCTCAATCTTTTTTTCATTTGCCTGAAATCCAAGGAAAAATATGTAACGAATACTCCCCATTCATGACTATTGTCTGTCGTATAAACATGACATTTTTAATTGGAATAATAAAATTATTTAATTATTTTAATTAAATGTTAATCCTACAAATTATTTTTGTTAAATCTAGCAAGAATAACTAAAATTTCTTTAAGATATATTTTGGTGGTAAATTAAAAAAATTTAATTATTTGGCGGGAATTATTGAAATTGGAGCCATTTTTTTTGTGGGAATTGAAATATATTCTTTAAATTATTATATAAATAGCAAAATGTACATACACACACATATATATAATTCATATATAAAAATTCTCTAATTTGTTCACAAGTATCATAGATTATAATTCAGTTATGAAATAAAATAACTACAATAATTATAGTTAAATGAATACTTCATTAATTCTTAATTTGCTTCCTAACATTAAATGAACAACTTGAGTCAGCCACCTGAATTAACCAGTAACAACGCCTGAGTCAACCATCTGAATAAACCAGCAACCCTAGCTGATTCAAGCACCTGCAATTAACATCAGCACAACAGGAACAATCTTAAATCAACACCAAGAACAAACCAAACTGCCATCAAATGTCACAAAACCAAACAGTCAACCCAAAACAATTACACATTATATTGACATATCAAAATTCGCTATCAAAACATAGCCAAATAAATGACAATAAACTCAAAACAGACCCAAACCAACTGATGTTGCAGCCCTAGTAGTCGTTGTCCGTTCAACTGCCATGGGAGCGAGGGTAGGCTCCGTTGTCGATGAGTGAGTAAGATAAGGCTCCAAACCAATAGTTCCACCTCCTTTCTGCAATTCAAAAAACAGAAATTCATATATGTAAAACGATTAAAAAGTGTGAAACAACCTGTAAGTATTCAACTTCTGTCAACTCAATAGCACTTACTAAAGTTTTTATACAGAAGAAAAAGGCATTTTAAGTCCAAAAAATTAGAATTATTGGTTGAACTCCAACTCCATCAATCCATGCAACCATCCAATCTTTAACGAAAAAAATGAAGCATAATTAACAAGACATCTGAATCAGAAAGATTGTGCTTTCATTTGGCACGAGGTGTTGGAAACAACTTAACAAATCTAGACACAATCTATAACCATCAAGTCCAAACAAAAGTCAGGATCTAAAATACTTTGAAAAATCAGAAAAACAGCAAAATATCAGTTTCAATTTCTTTTTCATCCATTGTAGGCTCAAACTAAAGGTAGCCGCGCTACCTTTAAACATCATTTGGGCTTATACATGTGACATTTGCTCATGAACAACTAAAGTTGAATAAGATTTTTATATGAAACAGAATATAAAAAGTCAAAGTAGAATATGACAGGAGCTACAATATATTATTCAGCATCAGCATTATGTATAAAATAAATTTAGAGGCATCATATTCATTCACAATCTTGCAGAGGTAACACCAGATTGTGGCACGCAACTCTTGAATAGCAGATAAAGGAGGAGATGCAGTGGGAAGGTAGTAACTTGCTTGCATGAGAACTAGAAAGTAATATCCCAAGATCAATTATAGATCTCATAAAACAAAAACAGTGAGGTAAACACAATTATTGTGAACAATTATTCATAGAACCACATACCAGCAACAAGATCAAAGTCATCTGTGTATATATCGATTCCCCACAGCTGACTGCCTGTGACCTAAACATAATGAACTTACATAACTAAGAAGTAGAGTCATAAAATATGCTGCTGTAACAACTATCAATAAATTTCCAGACAAATGGAATTTGATATGTAAGGCTATAACTAGCAACACTTCAAAATAATTTGAAGTAGCATGATCTTTCTTTAAGGATCAATACTACAATCTTTCAGAGAAATTAAAGGCTAAGCAAAATTAAAACCTTAAACGTACTAAAATCTGGTAAATAGACCTACAGGAATTCCAATGACCTCCAAAATATTTGAAAGAAAAATTAATTTACAGCAAAAAATGTTAAAGATTTGTAAAATGGAGGCCCATACTACTATTCAAATTACAAAAGAGGAGAGGGAGCTGGCCATTAAATGATAAAGGCATGCATAAAGAAATACACGCAGCACATAAATTAATGATAAAGGCATGCATATAGAAATACAAATAATATGCCCATAAAGACGTCCACTCAAGCCTTATAAGCGTCTTTATGCAAAGGAAAGCCAATTAGTTAACAATAAATGAATTTCAAGGTGCAATAATTAAACTCCCTGATCAGCACATTTAAGGTTCATGCATTTCTACAAAACATGTAAATCATAAGAACTTTTTGGGTCCAAATGCTAACCAATAATTAAGTGGATTATCAAAGTTGTCACAGAACAAGCACCACATTGATTGCTATGCAAAAGATGAAAGTAAAAGTTAATAATTTATTTTATTTTACTTTTCGAGAGTTTTGATCATCATGTGCAAAATAGTAGAATAACTTGCTCAGTGTTATCTCAAAAAGCTTGCCTAAAATACCTATTAGCACCAGTCCAAGTAGTCAAATAAATCCTTATCTATCCATTCATCTCTGACCTTGCCAAAAAGATGAAAACGAGCATCTATATTCTCACTCCAATCTTTCACAATCATAGGCTTTATCCTAGACCAGCTCTTCAATATCCCTTCCACGGTGAGCCCCTCGAAAACCTTGTGAATTGAATCACATTTATCGTCAGTTCCAAATCCATCTGTCAAAAGGCTAAGCAAATGAATATACAATCAACACCATTCTTCCAAACGAATATACAGTCAACACCATTCTTCTAAACACAAACAAAGTTTGAACGTATGACAGATTTTTAGCCATTTAATATTCCATCAAAGATAATTAGATAACACCTACCAAGGATTTTTGAAAAGAATGCATTCTCATCTTAAGCAGCAACCTCACCAGTAACACATTTTCATACCCGGTTTCCACCTCTGGTCGCACCACCAAAAAAAAAAAGTACTAATTAGCTTCAACAGAGTCTATTTTTTTATTTCTTTTTTTTTTTAAATAAACCTCCATTCTTATACATAAAATTAAAATATCAATTAAATAAAAAAAGTCTATGCTTACTAGTAAAACACGTCCATTTTCAGGTAGAGGCAGATAATAAAAGAAAATTGAAACTGAGATAAAATAAGAAGAGCTTCTTAATGATGGAGTCGATGCCATCAAATAAACGTGACTTAATCTTGAAACCATAGACTGCACTAAGCATAGCACCAAAGCCAGAGCGTGACTATAAAGAAGAAAAAAAAAAGATGAAAAAGAAGAATTAAATCAACATGAAATTGAACTTTTGTTCTATCTTCCACAAGCAAGAAATTCAACTGGAACAATACAAAATATGAAATTTTTAGCAATCTTACTAGCATTATGCACAAATCTCAATTCACGACAAATAGGGGAATGAATCACTAACATCACCCAATTCAGATATTCAAATAATGTATCCCCACTCCTAACAAGCAACGTGCTACCACAGTCGATTAGTTGTTAGGGTTAAGGCTTACCATAGAGAACTGGATGGCGCTAACTAAATGACAAGTTGAAACGGCATCTGCAATCGTATTGAATGACATTGAACCGCGAGGTAGGGTTTAAATGAATACCGGGCAGAGATAAATTGGTGTGGTGAATTAGGGTTTTGTGGCTACGTTTTATTTCGATTGAAAAAAGGAATTTGAGCCGGGCTTTAATATGTAAATTTTCGATTAGTTGAAACAGAGGAAAGCTTTTGGGTTATTAAAGTGAAAGATATGAAATAATACAAAAAAATTATTCAAGTGAAAGAGCAGGAATACAAAAAAATCAGCGGATGAGATCGTTGAAAGATGCGGAGGGAAAAAACTTGGTTAAAAAAGGACGTGTTTTCATAATTTCAATCAACAGTGTTACAAACTTAGCTAAAATATTATATCTGAAATTAGGAGAGTCAACCTAGTGACCTACCATGCAGCGCTGTATCTGATACAGCGCATGCATGCAACCGGTACAACCGGTTTTTAACCGGATAATATAATAAAAATTACATTTTTATTTGTTTTTAATGTGAAAAAATTATGAAAAATTTTGAAAAAAAGATAAAATTGTAATTAAATGAGGAAAAATATTGTAATAATTTTAAATTTAAAAATAGTACAAAAAATATAAATATATATAAATATACCACAAAATAGTTATATTCCTACTTATTTTGTCACATTTCAATATTTATAATGCATATTTCAAGTTTACTTTTCAATTCCTATTTTTCCTAGCGCTTTATCTAAATTTTGGTACGTTGTTCCAACTCATTTTCCCACTAGTTTTTGGTTCTATATATCCACTCTTTTCATTAACTTCCAACTTTTTAGGTGAATATTTCAATTTTATTTTTATATCTCTATAATGTGTTAAATTTTATCTAGTTATTGGTGAATTGTTCCGATTTATTTTTCTACCACTTTTTGGTTCTATATTCCTATTATTTTTATTGAATTCCAACATTTTGGATAAATATATCAAGTTTAGTTTTTAGTTCTCTACTTCTCATTTGAATTTATTAAATTCTTGGTAAATTATTTCAATTTTTGGGTTAACTTCTTCAACTCTTATTCCCACCATTTTTTAGTTCTATATTCCTAATATTTTTATTGAATTCCAAAATTTTGTTTAGATATTTCAAGTTCAATTTCTAGATCCCTACTTTCCGTTGGAATTTATCAAATTTTTGGTAAGTTGTTTCAATTCATTTTCCATTAGTTATTAGTTCTATATTTCCAGTTCTTTCATTAAATTTCTAATTTTTAGGTTAATATTTCAAGTTTATTTTTTAATCTCTATATTCTATTAGACTTTATCTAGTTATTACTAAGTTGTTCCAATTTATTTTTCCACTATTTTTTGGTTCAATATTCCTACTCTTTTTATTGAATTCCTATATTTTAGGTAAATGTATCAAATTTACTTTTTGGATCCCTACTTCACGTTTAAATTTATCAAATTATTGTTAAGTTATTTTAACTTTTAGGTTAATTTCTTCCACTCTTATTTCCACCACTTTTTAGTTCTATATTTCCACTCTTTTCATTGAATTCTAACATTTTGCTTGGATATTTCAGGTTCATTTTCTAGATCTCAATTGGTTGTTAAACTTTATCAAATTCTTGCTAAGTTCTTCAAACTTTTAGGTTATGCTCTTCAACTCTTGTTTCCACCATTTTTTGGTTCTATATTTCTACTATTTTTACGTAACTTCAATATTTTTTCCAAATGTTTCAAGTTTATTTCTTGATCCCTACTTGTTGTTGAATTTATCAGATTCTTAGTAACTCATTCCAAGTTTTAGGTTAAGCTCTTCAACTCTGTTTTTCCACTACTTTTTTATTTTATATTCCTACTCTTTTCATTAAATTCTAATATTTGCCATAGATGTTTCAAATTCATTTTTTAAATCCCTAATAATTGTTGAAGTTTATCAAGTTATTGGTAAGTACTTACAACTTTTGGGTTAAACTCTTCAATTGTTGTTCCCACAATTTTTTGGTACTATATTTCTATTAGTTTCATTGAATTCCAACATTTTGGGTAAATATATCCAGTTCAGTTTTTAGATCCCTACTTTCTGTTAAAATTTATCAAAATCTTTGTAAGTTGTTCCAACCTTTGAGTTAACCTCTTCAACTTTTATTCCCATCAAATTTTGGTTCAATATTTCTACTTTTTTTATTGAATTCCAACATCTGGGTGAATGTTTCAAGTTTATTTTTAAGATATCTATTTTTCATTGGATTTTATCAAACTCTTGTTAAGTCATTCCAACTTCTGGGTTATGCTTTTGCTCTCCTTTTCCACCATTTATTGGTTCTATATTCCTACTCTTTTTATTGAATTCCAACATTTGGGTAAATATATCAAGTTATGTTTTCAGACCCCTGCTTTCCATTAAAATTTATCAAATTCTTTGTCCGTTATCCCAACTTTTGGGTCAACGTTTTCAACTTATTTTCTCACTAAATTTTGGTCCTATATTCATAATTTTTTTTATTGAATTCCAATATTTGAATACATGTTTCAAGTTTATTTTTTAGTTCTCTACTTTTCATTATAATTTATTAAATTCTTGTCAAGTTGTTTCAATTTATGTGTTAAGCACTTCCACTCATTTTCCTACCATATATTGGTTCTATATTCTTACTCTTTTAATTGAATTTCAATATTTTATGTGGATGTTTCAAGTTTATTTTTCATATCCCTATTCACTATTGGAATTTATCATATTATTGGTAGATACTTACAACTTTTTGGTTAAGTTCTTCAACTATTATTATCATCACATTTTGGGTATATATTCCTACTTTTTTTTCACTAAATTCCAATATTCTGGGTTAATATTTCAAGTTCATTTTTAAGATCCCTATTTGTCATTGGAATTCATCAAATTCTTTGTAAGTTGTTCCAACTATTGTGTTAACCTCTTCAACTCTTTTTTCCACAATACTATATTCCTACTCTTTTTATTTAATTCCAACATTTAGGTGAATGTTTTAAGTTCATTTTTCGGATCTCGACTTTTCATTAGAATTTATCAAATTCTTATCAAGTTATTCCAACTTTTAAGTTTTGCTCTTCCACTCATTTTTCCATCATTTTTTGGTTCTATATTCTCACTCTTTGTATTGAATGCCAATATTTTGATTAAATGTTTCAAGTTTATTTTTTGTAGTCCTACTTTTTGTTAATCAATTTCAACTTTATTTTCAGAATTTTTTGGTTACATATTCCTACTCTTTTAAGTGTATTCCAATATTTTAGTTGACGGTCCAATTTTACTTCATAAATTCATGCTTTCCATTATATTTTTTCAACTTTTTAGTAAATTATTCTCACTTTTAAGTTAAGTTATTCCTACTCTTTTACACCTTACAATGGTTTTTATGTTCCTATTATTTTCATTATATTCCAACACTATAGATACATGTTCCATTTCCTTTTTTAACTAATACTAATATTGCTTTTTTAAAATAACAACAATATCAGTAAGGCCACTTATATATAACCCCTTATTATTTTAACAAATATCAATTTACTATACAATGTTGAAATTTTTTTTATTGCAACCCTTTATCATTTCCAACATTTTGGGTCTTTAATTTATCTCCTTTTTTTTAAATCTTCGTTACTTCATGAGTTCTTCTGAACTTGAATGTATATGTACTTAAGCTTTTAATCTTTATACATATTTATTATCATTTAATCATTTTAATTAATAGTATTTAGTTATATTTAAAATAAACCATATTTATTTATCTTTAAACTAAAATAATCAAGAATTAAGATTTTTTTTGAATTCGAATTAAATTTTTACCACTTGATTTTCTTTTCAAATTAGTTTTATTAATTTCTAATGACTTCAAAAAATATTTATGTTATTAATTATAAATATTAGTATATTATACTTGGATTATTACCACTATTATTATTATTTTTACTATTACTATGATTATAATTACTACAAGGCTATGGCTACTTTGGAGTTGCTCTAAGGTAGAGCACAAATTATAACCAGATACGTAAAGTGATAAATAGTAAAAAAAACTCATTATAACTTTGATCGTATGGTTATGAAAGGGTGTCTACCTTAGAGCGATTCCAATATAGCCGGACCTTTACTACAATCATGAGATTTTTTAACAACATCTTTTCTTATAAGGAGCATTCTTCCTTTTCATTTTTAAATATGTATATAATTTTCAATTTATAAAATAAGTTCTTCAATTTTCAAGACTTAGCGAAAATAATTTTCAGAAATTTATTATGGCCAATATGGTACGATGAAAATCTAACATCATAGTAAGAACACTTTGTATTATGATTTTGCATGTTTAATTAATTTATCTTTTTCAAATGGTCTTTTTTACTCGTAAATTTATTGGCATTTATTTACAAATAAATTATAATGTCGTACTAATTTACCAGATACACTTAAAAAGACACAAGACCAGAATATGTAACAATAATTGTCCAACCTACATTCCTTTAATTTCTACAAACGCACTCCTTGATACAAGTGCAAAGTCCTCAATCTTCCTCAAAAAATTTTACATCCCATCAATAAAATTTTCAAGTCATTTTTAATTGCCTTTATCATTTTTAACACTTTGGGTCCATAATCTAAGTCTTTTTTTTTTTTTTTTTTGTTCTTGAGATCTCTTAAACTTGATTGTACATATACTTGAGCTTTTAGTCTTTATACATATTATTCTCATTTTATCATTTTAATTGATTATTTTTAGTTATCCTTGAAATAAATTAATGTATTTATTTCCATCTTTCTCTTTACTTGTTAAAATAATTTCTTTAATTTTTCAAAACTTCAACAATAAATAAAAAATAATATGTAAGAGTGCATGCAATTACTATGCTTCTCAAAAACTTTATTTTTCAAAAAAATATTTTTTAAAAGTTACGACAGTATATGTTATAAAAATATTTTATCTTTTTTTTTCCTTGGGATCAATTGACAGGATGAGATTTCTTTAAGTTAAATTTATTTATACTTAGCTTTTGATCTAAAATAATTGTATTTATATACCTTAGACTAAAATAAATCAAGAATTGATTTTTTTGAATTCGTATAAAATTTTACCAATCTAGTTTCTTTTCAACTTATTACTTCAACCAAAAATTTATTTTATTAATTACAAATATTATAATATTATACTTGTATTACTAATATTACTATTATTTATTTTTTCTATTACTACAATTATTTTTATTACTCTCAAGCCTCATGAGATTTGTTAAGAACAATTTTTTTTTTGTTTATAATGAGTACCACTTTTTTTTTTCTAATGCATGTATATAATTTTCAATATATAAAATAAGTTCTTGAATTTTTCAAGACTTAGCTAAATAATTTTTAAAAGTTTATTATGGCCAATATAACATTAGGAAAATAAATTTTTTTAATATGATTCTGGCATGTTTAATAGTTAATTTTCTTTGTAAATGGTCTTTTACTCATTGATTTGTTAGCATTTGTTTATAAATATATTTTATTGTTGTATATGATTTTGGTGTATTTAATTTTTCTTTTAAAAATAATCTATTACCATCTGTTGGCATTTGTTCGTAAACAAAAATTATCCATAATTTCAAGAAATTTAATTTTGATAATGAATTTGATCATTTATACTTAACTTTTGATCTTAATACATATTTACGTTTATTTACCATTTAAATAATAATTATAATCAATTTTTTTATTATGATTTAAAGAGTATCATTCTTTTTCAAGAATGCATGTCTCCTAAAACAAAATCTGGTATATAATTTTCAATTTCCGAAATAAGTTCTCCAATTTTTCATGATATAACTGAAACCATTTCGAAAAGCTATGCTATCTATCTTCATAAGACTTAATAAATTTAATTTGAAAATTTAACAATAACAATCAAATTCTCAATTAGCATTTATGAATTACAAGTTTACAATCACATGGATTGACCTATTCTTATTTTCCTCTGAAAAAAATTTTAACATGAAAAATAAAATTTATTTCAAATAAATGTCTAAATTCAGGTTTTAGATCATGAAAATATTGGCAATAACAAAAATGCCGATCAATTACATTGGCAACATTAATCAAGCAAACTGGATCTTCATGAAAACAAATAGAATTTCCCATTAATAATATCCTTTGGGTAAATTTGAACATATTGTCAAAAAGAATTGGTTAAAATAATAAAAGCAGGAGGCTGAATATACAATCCCTAGAGTAATAAGACACAATGATATACAAATTAAAATAAGAAGAGTTCAATATCTATTTTATATACCATTTCCATTCATACTACAAATTACTTTGCTTCATGTCATATTTTATTTACTAGATTAAAGAACAACATGCGAGATCAAATCCTTCCAAATGTCGAATTACAGGACTACGAAACTCAAGACAAAAGAAGCAGAATGAAAAATTGGGAAAGCTAAGTGCCCTTTTGTCCGAAGAAAAGGAAACATAAACAACATCTTAGGTGCGATAAAAGAAAATAATCATGCAAGAGAAAAGAATAAAAAAGAATAAATTGGGAGCCTTCAAGAAATGAATTGTAATAGCTACCACTTACAAGATCATTTATCGCCTTAGTTGCAAGATGCCAAATATTTTGAAAAGAAAAAGAACACATTTCATGACAATAAAATACCAGCACCATTTATACATAGAGTAATTAAAATTATGCATGAATATACTCTAGTAAGGAAATTTAAAAAAATATAAATTGGTGATCGACTTTTTCTGGACTTTTGATTACCAACACCAAATTTCAAAAAGATTATCAAGTAAACATATTTGCATGATACACATCATATAAAATATTCATCACCAAAGAACATACAAAGGGAGAAATAAAGCAAAAAAATTTATCAAAAAGATCAGTTAGCATGCCAAAGATGTGTTGACTAGTACATGGAATGCTGATCCATCTTGCACATGTTAGAGCTATAAATGGTTCCAAAATTAATGAATTACATCAAAACTCTCCTCACAATACACATCATAACATCTACTAATCTACTGTGTTTTTCTTTTCTTTTCTTTTCTTTTTTCCTTAATAGAATGTTGATCTGGACTTAATACAAATAAAAAAAAAAACAGAATTTATAGTTATAACATCTTACAGGAAACAAACAAAATATGTCTATGTTAAAACATATTATCTTATTTATACATTTCATCAAGCAGAAAAAAAATATGAAATTCCAATTAAAAAAGAAAAAGAAAAAATATTAAAAATAAAAAGTAAAAAGAGATTGATTTTTTTCATAAATGACCTTCTAGGATGAGATCTTTAGCGAGTCGATGAAGAGTGAGCTTGGCTTTAATTACTAAACTCGATCTTGATCTCACACAGTTTTACTTCTCATCTCATGGATACTCCTAAAGCACACCCATATCCTTAACATCCAATTCAATAAGCAAAGTTATAGAAGATATAGTAGACACCGGCATCATTCCTAAATTATCCATCACTATGTAAGCTTCCACCTTTAACAGAACATCGATGAGCTTCTGGCAGCATCTTGTATCACAAATAGAACACTAAAGACAAGACTTTTTTCCTTTTTTTTTCAATACTACATTTTATAAATAGAACAGAACAATACAGAGCATTCTATAAATATAAAGAATCCAAAGCGGTTCAAATTAAATATTAAAATAACAGAGCATGAATATGACAAAAAATAGAAAAAAACTTACCGTCTTGAAATCTTAAGCTCCCAAGTGCCCATGGAAATCACTTCTCAAAATATTTTTGCATTCCATAGATGCCGCTTGCTTCAACCCTAACCAGCAACAACCATTCAATTAATAAAAAAAGAAAATTATTCAGATTGTTAAACACATAATCCCAAACAATTAAATAAGTAAGGAGAGGCCAAAATTAATAACTTTCTCCTTAAGGTCACCCAAAATTCACACTCAAAATTTTTATGCAAAATGACACCAGATATTAAAAGAAAAAAGGGGCTACCAGATCAAGCATTAGAGTATGGAGAATGGAATTGAAATTGAAGAGTGGCGACGCGAAAAATCAGTGGAGAGTGTGGATAAGAGAGTGATCAGCACTAATTAGAAAAAAAAAAGTAAGGCCAAATGTGGAGGATGAGAAACGAGAGTTGAGAGAAGAAAAGAGTTGGAATTGGAGAGGACGAAAAATTAGGGCCGGCTGTGCCCTAGTTTTTCATTTTACACTTATTTAATATTTATACTTTCAATAAAAAATTGAAATTGTTTTCAAATTTATAGATAAAAAATTAATAATGTTTAGTAAATATTTAAGGCTAGTTTGCCTAAAATGAGAAAGTGTTCATTTCATTTTAATTTATTTATATTATTATAAATTAATTTGATATTATGAAGTCTTACTTATTTTTTAATTACTATAGTACTGCAAATAAAAAAAAAACTGCAATCATGTTGTAACACCTATAAATAAATTGCACAACATTTAGTATACAAATCATGCAACCACTTATATTTGTGCACAATTACTGTAATAATTTTGAGTTAATTTTAAAATATAACTGTCATGCTTCAATTGTATAACTGGAACTATAATAAAATACAACATTATTTCATATTAGTTGTATTCAAATTACAATTATCTTGTATTAAAAACAAAAGGTTTTTGGGTATGAACCTTGCTTTTAGGTGGGGAGGAATTATATTGCCATTAGGCTAACTAATAAAAAAGATTTTAATTATACATGTTACATGGATAGTCACATTCTGAATTTAGATCACTATCGTCAAAGGGCATAATTATCCAAAAAGAGATATATATAGTTATTTATGAAAATATGGTATATCCCAAATTAAATCATGTGGGAGTTAATAGTTAAAATTATAAATTAATAATATTACTATTTGGATTATAAAAATAAAACAATTTCATATATAGACCATATACACATTCTCATAATAAACATCTAATAATGATAATAAGTGTCATATTTAAATTTAAATTTAGTTAAATCTAATTAATATTGGTTGACAATTCTGGTTATTACCAATATAAGAAAATGAATTTAAATGTTATTAGATTATTAGTCACGATACCACTAATGGCAATAGATCAAAAATTAACATTACGTATTAATGTGTTTGTTTTAAGTATTTATAGAAAGTTATATGACTTAAAACAATGAACAAATATAACCATACAAATAATATAGTATAAAAGAATAAATAAAATAACTAATTTCACATAAATTTGTAGTATGAATTAATTTGAACAAGTGATTGTTTTGTGAATATTATTTAAAAATTGAAACATTAGATATATTATATTTATCTAATATACAAATTGTTTTTAGAAGGTATCCATATAACATAGAGATACTAGCCGCTACCACTAATCATAATAAGAAAACTAATAATATTTTATGTAATTAGAATATTTGACACCATGAACAAGATAATTGTTTGATAATTATCCAATACTTGGATAAAAGTTATCCTCATATTAGTAGGTAGAGGTTTGAGTCACTTTATGTGCATTTAGAGATTGATTATTTATTTATTTAGAAATAAATATAATTTAATACAATTCTACAGAAAAACTGCATTGCACTATCAAAATGTTAATAAAAATATTCTGATTATTTTTTATGTAAAATATCTTTAAATTTATAATATAATATTATAAATAATTCAATTAATTTAAAATCAATTTCATTAAATTATATTTAAATTATTATTCTTACTAGTATAGAAGTGTCATAATTTAAGTATCTTTTAATGTTATTTTAAAAAAGTATATTTTAATTTTATGAAAAAAATAAAAAAAGTATATTTCATGTAATTTGAGGGGGGGTCTTTGGTAGTTTTCTAGTTTGAATTGATTAGTTTGATATTTTCTTAAAGAGGGGGTAGCTATACGATAATTACCTTTAATTTTTGCCTTTATTTTACCTGTATAACCGCTACTTTTGGTGGCCGGTTATACGCGCAAATAAAAAAATGATAAAAAGCGGCTGTACGAGATACAGCCGCTGTATTACAGTTGGACCCCTGGAGACCCCAGCGCAAGAACTTTGTACTATACCATATATTTTATGAAGGTGATGATGTTACCAATAAAGATGATTAATAAACCAAACGGCGTCGCTTTGCTAACCTGTTAGAAATATCAACGCGCTCTCGTTCCATTTATTCATTTAACCCGGTCAGGGGATTGACGAATTAAATAAACAACAACAGTCGTCCGATCCACGCAGATCGCCACTCATATTTAATCCAACGGCTGGGATATGAACCCCTCTATAACTTTTATTTGTTGAATCAGCCGCTCTCTCTATTTAAATTAAATTTTTTTTAAACAGCCGACGAGTGCTGACGTATCAGATGAGCTTCATCAATCAATAAAAAAATCGATTGAAAAGGATGGTATGGTGAGTGCAAGAGAAACGCCGATGGCAGATCAAGGGATGAAGATACGAGCTCGCTTGCAACGTGGTATAGTTCATCATGGCTTTCCTATAAGTTCAGGTCCTTTGAATAATTTTTACTTTTTACATCCAAGAACGGTTTTAAGCATAAGCAAATCAGGTGGTCAATAGGCCTCATATGTTAGCAAGGTCTCCGTTTTGGTCACTTAAGTCCCATATGTTAGGAAGACTCCTTTTTTATTTTTGGTATTACTTGTAATAGCAAATCCTCTTTTTTAGGCCTCTTTTTAGTTAGTAATTATCTTATAATGAAGAATTTTGTTACACATTCTATATTTGATAACCTTAATATTAAAGATCTCTAATTGATAGTATTATCTAATTTTTAATTTATTATTAGTTTTTTCAAAAAAAAAATTCTTTAGCTATTTAAAAAGGTTAATTATTTAACATTATTAAAAAATTTTGCGCTATTCTCTATATAGAAAATTGTTACATTTATTACTTCGCTTCTGAATTGAAAAGAAAAAAGAAAAAGGTTTATTGAAATAATAATTCTAGAGGAAGTAAAAAAGATATCTTCTTGATTATTTTTCTTTTTTGAATATTTTTACTATCTTGTTGATTGTTAATATTCACGATATAGTTAAAAATTGATTGAATTTTAAGCTATTTTATGTTTCTTTAGGTGTTAAAGCTGTTGAATGTAAGGAGCTCTCATAAAACAATTTCCATAACGCCCTTAATACTCTAAGGTCGACCATGTGTATATCATATTATTGAAAAAAAAATTGTTTCAATACGGTATGTGGTAAGGTTTAATTTTATATGAATTTAAGCTGAAGTTGGTACCTTTTATTGTTTTATATCATGACATCAGGGAAATTTTTAATATGGTCTTCATTTCTGGCTAAAGTACCCGAGCAGTGGTTCCAATGCACTTTGTGATCTTATTACAAAATATTAAACTATATATCTGAGGAAATAACAAAGAGGGCAACTTTTTACCATAATGTGATGCACAATAATTTGTTTGTTATCCTGAACTAACCAAATCAAAACAAAAAAACTAATGATCATATGGTTCAAATCTGTGCAACAATGGTGCATTTAAAAGGAAATAATGTACAGATAAAATTTGTGCTTGTAACAAGAACTCTTCTCTTCAAGCCAACAATTCCACCTAGCAGAGGAAGTGTTTTAGGCGACACTTTCCAACTAATGAAAGCAGTGAGCTCTCATACTCTGTTATCATTTTCTACTACTTGAAAAAGAGAGAAAGAGAAACGAGAGGAAAAACAGGGCTCCTCTGTTTTCATTTTGGTGATTGCAAATAACATTTTTTTTACTTTTACTCTTTATTTATTTAATTTGTTTAAAAAAATTTTAGCTCATTAGATCTGTTCTTGTTAATGCGTCTAGTAACTTATATGATGATATGATCATATCCGTAACATTAACATACCCATAATCCATTATTTTATAATTATAAAAATTGAAGATTCGGTCATGCAATTTTGTATGATGAACAGTGTTTCATTTTTCTGTGAAACATAAGAACAATTTGTAAATAATGTCCATGCGGACCTTGTAATAGCGAAGCATCATTAGTGATCTTACTTTGATGATCGCACTTTAGTTTCTTTTTAAAGTGCCTTTTGTTTATTTTATCGGCATCCGCTTTTACAAAAGTTTTGGTCCTCGTTTCATTCATCAAAGCTTCTACTTTTATCTTTTATTAGTCATCTTACAAAAAGCTTAATTTAATTGGAATCATGTTCGATATGAAGATTGTTTTACTTACTTCAGCAATCTTTCAATCAACCGAATTTATTCTTTTCTGATCTGGAAATTATTCATGAAAAAATACGTGCGTCAGTAGGACAACAGTGACCAAGTACATAATTTGAAAATTCATTTGTATTGCTTACTCTAATAAGCTCTTAAACTCACACATTCCTCTGCAGTTACCAGTGATCTTTTGCTCACTAAAATTGTTATTATATATTCAAGGTGAATAAAGAAACTCATCATCCCAGATAATTAAAGAGGCGAACTTGTTCTAAATCCTTTAATAATTTCTATTAATAATAGCATGTATAATCTCTAATCCTTGATCTTGATAGTAGTTCTTTCTTAATGTCCAAGAAAAATATCTCTCATTTGTCTTAATCTTGTCATTTAATTTTCTTGAATTCTGAGTTAGTGTTTATTGTTAAATTCGGTTTTCGGTTAGTAGCTGTTGGTTAATAGCTTCGGTTAATCCTTGAATTAAACATATTAAAATCTAATCATAAACCCGCCTTTCCCTATTTTACGACACCCTTTATGTAATAGTGACTTCAAAAGTGTAACATATTTTTGAACAATTGCAAGGAAAGAACATATTTGACACTTCACGAAACGGTAAATATATAAGCTTCAATTCTTGTACAACAAATTAATATAACCAACATCAACCGTCAATTGATCAATAATTCAGTAACAAAAAGGGACAGATATCCTAGTCTTTCTTTACTAATGAAGCAAGCCATTAAACTTCGAAAGCTATTTCTATTTCCACATTCTTCATGTACCAAAGCCAAAAAGAAAAAAAAAAAAAGCAACAAAAATTTGGAAGTAATCATCTTTATTCAGCAGCATGCATATTAATTAAAACATATTCAAAAAGAGATATACAATATCAGGTCTGGAGACGAAATGAGCCCACAGAGACTACCAATAATGTAGTGGCTTGATTAAAAATATTAATCAAGCCACTACATTAGAAGAACAAGGGTTAATCATGCATATTAATTAAAAATATTTTTGCTATCATCCACCTGTTCTCTCTAAATAGTTGCCACTTTTTTTTTTTGTTTGTCTGAAATTCCAAGCAAAAATATAATTAGAAGAACAAGAGTTAAGGGTTAAAAAAATGGAAAAATAGGGCTCCTCTGTTTTCATTCCCCTGTTTTTCAGTTCGGTGATTACAAAGATTTAAATCAAAATTTATGATGCAGGCTACACGGCACCTGGTGGAAGACTGCTAAAAAATTTAAATCAAAGTTTATGATGCACTAGGATATGGTTGTGATAAATGAGCTTTTTATGTATCCTCTGAGGTTGATCATTATTTTACTACATTGAAGATTCAGTTATCTCCTTGTAATACTCTGGACTTCACATACTAAACAGAATGGAGCATTATTTTATCCCGCTAAATCAGTTTTTTATTTTTTTAAATTAAAAAATAATTCATCAAACACTTTATAGCTCTGGTTTTAAGTTGGTAAACACTTTAAGCCGCAACTTTAAATTCAGTTTACGAGAATCCCTAACAGTCACAGTGGCTGAACCTATCCAGACTAAAACCAGATCATGAAAGCTTATATACACCAAGAGATTTATCTAGAAAGTACCGCCGACAGCCAGTTCATTCGTTTCTGAGTTTGTTTCCAGAAACCCGGAAACTCCCCTGTTTCTGCAAACAGGGCTTCTTTGTTTTCAGTCCCCTGTTTTTCCATTTGGTGATTGTAAAAATTTAAATCTAAATTTTTGATGCAGTCTACACGGCACCTGCTAGATGATTGTTAGGGTTTATCGTTTATTCTTAATTATGAATTTAATTTAGATTCGTAGTGTGCGCCTTATGTAAGATTAAATAGAATAATGTAAAAAAAAAAAGAAAAAAAGTCCTTTCTTAATTTTGACTTCATAATGTTGCAGCAACCGTCCTCTGTTATCATTCCCCTGTTCTTCAGTTTGTTGATTGCAAATAACATTCTTTGTATCTACTCTTTATATGTTTATTTTTTAATTTTTAAGTCATCAATTCTTGTTCTTCTTAAAGCGTGTAGTAAATTATATGATCATCTGATCAAATCCCTCACATTACATACAGCAGAATCTGTTAATGGAATTTATTATTTTATCATAATTAAACAGAAGATTTGTTCATGCAGTTTTGTATGACGAGGAGTTTTCATTTTTCTGTCAAATACAAGAACAATTTGTAAATAATGTCCATGAAAGCTTGAATGAAGAATGGCATTTAATAATTTTAGAAGAATATTGGCTTATAGAGCATATTAGTAGGGATAAGATTTGTAGGTGTCTGGTAACGGAAAAAGGAGAAAAAAAATGGAGAGTGGAGGCATTACTTTTATCTCATCCTTAACTTCAGTAAGTGGAGGAGAACAAAGGGGAAAAGAGGGGAGTGGGGCATGACCTTAAAAGGAGGATTTATTTATTTTTTCGGGGTCTGCAGGGCATCTTTTTCTCTCTTCCTCTCATGGAAAATCCTTTCTTTTACACTCTATTTCATTTTTCTGCAAATTACTCAAAAAGCTTTTGGTTTTTAAGGTAATGTTTATTAAGCCATATGAGTGGTAGCACAAGTTTTTTGGCAAAGGCCCAGAAACTAACTTGAGCGTCGGAGGGTTCACGCCGGAAAAACTTTCGGCGCCTTTGACCGTCTTCTATGATTTTAAGTATTCGCAAGTTAATCGCTAGTGGTTCCAGGACATCTTGACGATTGACCAATCGATTCTCTACCAAATAAATCTAATGTTGGTGTAGAAGTCTGATATTAAGTCGCTAATAGACTAGATCAGATTTGGGCATCAACATTTAGCACCGTCTGTGGGGAATCGGTACAAAAAGCCAACTTCTTGTCTCTACCAATTTTGCATCCGGCCAAGCCAAAGGCAGAATATTATCATGCACAAATTGATAAGTTGGCTCAAACACGGAAGCCAATCAAGGCTGGATGGAATGCTTACCTGTAAAGGTTTTGGCTTATTTATTGCTTTAAGTATATTGTCATTAAAATTCAATTTCCAATTGCTATGATGATTGATTTATCAACTGAGAGATGCTTGGAAATTCTTTAATAACATGCATGTTTCAATACCGTGCATGATATATTTGCTGAAATTGAATATTATCCCTTGGAATTCGTTGATAATGTTCCTTCACAAAATTAGCTTGTTAGAATGGGCTTCATTCATGATTCAAGATTACATGCTATTATACTTGCAAATGAATTAATTTAGTATTTTCCAACAACATGCTTGACATAATGTTAACAGTTCAGATTTATTATGGCTAATTATTCAGCTTCGTTATGGCTAATTGGATGTGTAATGCTGCTACCATCATTATTTTGCTGATGTATTTATATTTCTTGATTGATTGTTCTCTTTTCATCGAACTCAAGATATAAAGTCTGTTCAAAAGAGCAATCGATTTGCGGTATTATCAATGTTCAATTTCTTAAAATAAAGATCACACAAATTGTTAAATTCATTTGGTGGTAAGCATAAAAAATCCACGGATCTTTGGTTTCTTCAAGATATTTCCTGCTGGTTTTACACCCCATCAATCAATCATGCAGCTAGTTTTCATATGAAGAATATGCAGGGAAAGTATTTAGACAATTCTGGTATGAAACTCGGTTCATTACAAGTTGAGGCAGAATTGTTAAAATTCAAATCAGGAGCTGTTCGTTAAATCGCCTTAAGGGATATGAGAGTTCAAAAGTGAGTTTGTTGCTGATTACACTACATATACTACATATATGCTTAAGAGAATGCTGCCCAGGAGCCAAGATCTAAACCCAGGTTCTGTTTCAGTTTATTCAATATAAGTATCAGACTGATTGAGAGCATGAGTTAATCTTAACCATAGCTTTATTATATTTTCGCAAAGAGAACATTAGAAATTATGCATATATACGCTGTCTTTTGATGGTAGCTGTCATCCATATTGCACAAATTCTCATAATCGTTAATGAGTGTTGGAAGAAGTATAATTAGCATAATATGGATGAGGCCAAGTATTGGTGTTTTGGCTAACTTTAATAATGGTTTTAAAACAAAACAAATTTTTATTGATGATGAGAATTGATAGGCATGTCTTCAAGCTTCAAAGAATTGATGAAGTTGGATTTTTGTTTCCTTCATATTTTATTCGTTTTGTGCCCGTGTTACAATATTGCAAGAATAATTCTAAGAAGGGAGCAAAGCAGAGTTAAGCTCGGGATTTGTTTGATGAAGTACCAATGAAATAATGCAGAGCACAATCTCAGGTTCACTTGTTCTAAAACCTCAGTTTTATATTTATCCTTTAAATCCACTACCTGACTTCAAAAATATGATGGATGGGGTTTTGACTCATTAAGTCGTTAATAGAAAATAGTTAAGATTACATATTATAGAATATATAGCATAGTCATATATTAGCACACAACATGCTTGACCGAAGGATTGATGGAACTTAGGATAGCATGAGATCGTATTTCCTTGATACAGTGATATGACTTTGCTTAAACTTTTATAGTACCATTTATATAATATGATTTATTTTTCAATATCTTTAGTGTTGGTAAATGGTGCTCTGCACCTTTAGCAAAGGTCTTTAATAATATTGCTAACCAAATATTATAGATGGTAATAAAAACACCAAGGATGTTTATCCATCAAAGGCCCAAACATATATAAATAGCTAAAGCGCAAGTTGTAAATGTGAGCTATTTTCTGGACAAGTTATAAGTTATAAGTCCGAAATTAAATTTTTGATGGTTATCTATATTTAAGGATTTAAAGCAAAAACCTCAAATAAGAACACATTGAAGGCACGCAAAGGCTCTAAAGTCTCAAAGCCTGTTTTATGGCGAGACAGGAAGCCAAGTATGCCAGGATCTGCTCGACCAAGCGAAGGCGAGCAGACCAAAAAAGTTTCAAAAATCTTCTAAGGCACGCAAAGGCTCCAAAGTCTCAAAGCCTGTTTTATGGTGAGACAGGAAGCCAAGCATGCCAGAATCTGCTCGACCAAGCGAAGGCGAGCAGACCAAAAAAGTTTCAAAAATCTTCTAAGGCACGCAAAGGCTCCAAAGTCTCAAAGCCTGTTTTATAGTGAGACAGGAAGCCAAGCATGCCAGGATCTGCTGGACCAAGCGAAGGCGAGCAGACCACAAAAGTTCCAAAAAAGTTCCTAAGGTAAGCAAAGGCTCCAAAGTCTCAAAGCCTATTTTATGGCGAGACAGGAAGCCAAGCATGCCAGGATCTGCTGGACCAAGCGAAGGCGAGCAGACCACAAAAGTTCCAAAAAAGTTTCTAAGGCAAGCAAAGGCTTCAAAGTCTCAAAGCCTCCTTGATGGCGAGACAGGAAGCCAAGCTCGCCAGAATCTGCTCGACCATGTGAAGGCGAGCAAAAAATGAGAATTCCAAAACAGTTTCTAAGGCAAGCAAAGGTTCCAAAGTCTCAAAGCCTATTTTATGGCGAGACAGGAAGCCAAACATGCCAGGATCTGCGGGACCAAGCGAAGGCGAGCAGACCACAAAAGTTCCAAAAAAGTTTCTAAGGCAAGCAAAGGCTCCAAAGTCTCAAAGCCTCCGTGATGGCGAGACAGGAAGCCAAGCTCGCCAGAATCTGCTCGACCATGTAAAGGCGAGCAGAGAACAAAAATCCCAAGAAAGTTTCTAAGGCACGCAAAAGACTTCAAAGTCTCAAAGTCTGCTCGATGGCGAGACAAGAAGTCAAGCTTGCCAGAATCTGCTCAACCATGTGAAGGCAAGCAGAAAGTTAAAAAAAAAAAAAGTGTACTTCAAGTAAAAGGCTTATAGTCTCTAAACCTCCTCGCAGTGAGACGAAGTCAAAGTTTGCCTGCTCTTGCCCGACCAAGATTAGGCGAGCAAGAGTTATATGAGTGAAAAATATTCTAAAGCAGATAAATGACTGAGTCTCAAAACCTACTTCAGGTGAGATAAATACGTGAACTTATGAAACCTGCTTTACATAATTATGCAAGTAGGAAAATGGTATATTTAAAGGCATGTAAAAGTTTAAAACTTGAAATTTTTTGCTAATAGTAAGGTTAATTTTAGCAATCCCGAGCCGATTTATGCCAACCACATCGAGGTCACTTTAAAATTCATATAGTTTCCAGTCTTGATTCGTTAAAACTCTCAACATTAGAAACTGGGGGACTGGTGTTTGGTAACGGAAAAAGGAGAAAAAAATGGAGAGTAGAGGCATTACTTTTATCTCATCCTTAACTTCCGTAAGTGGAGGAGAACAAAGGGGAAAAGAGGGGAGTGGGGCGTGACCTTAAAAGGAGGATTTATTTATTTTTTCGGGGTCTGCAAAGCATCTTTTTCTCTCTTCTTCTCATGGAAAATCCTTTCTTTTACACTCTTTCATTTTTCTGCAAATTACTCAAAAAACTTTTGGTTTTTAAGGCAATGTTTATTAAGCCATATGAGTGGTGGCACAAGTTTTTTGGCAAAGGCCCAGAAACTGACTTGAGCATCGGAGGGTTCACGCCGGAAAAACTTCTGGCGCCTCTGACCGTCTTCTATGATTTCAGGTATTCACAAGTTAATCACTAGTGGTTGCAGGACATCTTGACAATTGACCAATCGATTCTCTACCAAATAAATCTAATGCTAGTGTAGAAGTCTGATATTAAGTCGCTAATAGACTAGATCAGATTTGGGCATCAACAGTAGGATGCCTGATAAAAGATAAAGCAAAAGCTTGAATGAAGAATGACATTTTTAGAAAGAAACTAATGTGCAATGTAATAATCAAAGTAAGATCAATAATGACTTGATCAGTTATGCTTTTTATTATTTCATTTATTCTATCCTATCCCTACTAATATGCTCTATAAGCCAATATTCTTCTAAAATTATTCTAGCACAACATGTATTTATTCGTTAAAAACTTCAACTTAATTATTTCATTACAGGATATGAAACACTGAGCCATAAACTAGTGCTTTCTTCAACTTAATTATTCTCACTGCATATTTTTTAAGGCTTCGTCTTTTGTCTTGATTCTGGACTTCAAAATTAAATCTTAAAAATCGGGTATAATAGGGGTACGTGATTAAGTCTTCCTCTTTTGCAATTCATTGTTATTACTCTCATCAATTCATTCTTTTGATAGCAGTTCTTACTTAATATCCGAATAGAGGAGGTCATCGACTCTCTGATCCCATATAAATAAAGAGGTATACATGTTCTAAATCCTTTAATAATATCCTTTAATAGCAGTTCTTACTTAGTTTTCATCTACTTTCCAAGAAAAAATTTCTCTGGTTTGTTTTAATCTTGTCATTGGTTTTGCTTGAGTTTCAAATTATTGTTCATTGTTAAAGTCTGTGATCTTATTATATGGCTTTAGTTAATTAAAAAAAAAGTCTGGGATTTTATTCAGACCCTTGAAACCTTTCAGTTAATAGCAAAAACTGTAATCCATGAGCCCGGGGGGGGGGGAAGAAAAAAGAAGAAGAAAGAATTCCCTGTTTAAATATCAGTTGGTTAAATGTTGTTTGTTTGCTGTCTTTTACTTGTTTGTTTGTTTTTCATTTTATTAGATTTGCTTTTTACTTGAAGATTAAAGATGAGTAAGAATTTTTTTTTTCTTTTCTGAAGCAGCCTACAAATTTTAGAATAGGGCTAAGAGTAATTACAAATTCAATTAACCACAAAAAGTTATTTATATTTATCGCTTGTAAAATTAAGTTTATCATCCCAAATAGAGTTGTTTGCATTAGAAGTTTTCTAGCATTCATGAGCTTTATCATCATATCACAAGATTGCCTGAAAAACAAGATAAATCAATTTGAGCAACTTGCTCTCTATTGATTTTTTTTTTTTTTTGCCTGAAATACTAGGGAAAATATTATATAAGAACAAGAGTTAGATGAAAAAAAAGTTAAAACAAGTTTTTTGTGTTTTCATTCCCCCTGTTTTTTTGTTTGGTGATTGAAAATTTTATATCTAAATTTTTATGACTTCCCGTTGGGATTTTATTAAATAAAAAAGAATATGTAATTCTAAATTTACCCTTACGCATTGAGTGATTATTATTACGTTCTCTTAATATTTGTTCGTGCAATTTTGTGTGATGTGAATTTTATGTTTCTGTTAACATAAACCAATTTGTAAATAAGGCCACGTCGAACAAATGAAACAACAAAAAAGCATCGTTGGCAATACAAAATCAAACTTTATTATTAATCATTATTTTGTTTTTGAATATGTATAAATCAAATCATATACTGTTGATCTTACTTTGATAATTTGGTGCTTAGTTTCTCTCAAAAATGCTTTTATAAAAGTTTTGGTCTTCAATCATTCATCCAAGCTTTTGCTGATCTTTTATTAGGCATATACATCGTGCTGTCACTTAATATTCATTTCAATTTCACAGTACACAAGCAACGTCTATGCCAAAATCATTAAAGCACAAGCGGTATTTATTCCATGAAAACTTTATGATTTCTTCAACTTAATTGGGTCGAACAACATTTTTTAAAATACTTTTATCACACTGCATGCTTTGTTAAACCTCCGTCTTTTGGTATTGATTCTAACTTGAAATTAAATCTTTAAGTCTTTACAAGTTTATTTCTTCATGAAAGAAGTCAATAATCAAGTGCGTGTGAATTAAAGAAAAAAAAAAAGATCAGTGAGAAAAGCCCTTTTTCTAAGGCAACCTACTGATTTGAGAATAGGACTCAACCACAAGAAAATATTTACGTTGTAGTATCCGATATTAATGATCTAAAAACAATCAATCCAACAGGTTCCCAAATTCAGTCAAATCTAAAAAAGATTTACGTTTGCTTTTAAGGAGCACATCATAGCTATTAAACTTAATTCAAATTTAGTCAATCATCAATCAACCAATCCAACTAGTTCAAGTACAGAGTCAATTGAACAAATTCATCACTTGCGTAATTAAGCTTATCTTCCGAAATTGAGTTGTTTCCATTAGAAAATTTCCCGCAGTCACGAGTTACAATCATCAAAACAAGATTATTTATATAAGAACAAGAGTTAAAGGGAAAAAAAAATGGTAAAGCAAGATTCCTCTATTTCCGTTCCCCTATTTTTTTTTTTTTTTTTTTGTCTGGTGACTTAAAATTTCATATCTAAATTTTTATAATTTTCCATCGACGTTTATATTTAAATAAAGAATTACAAAAAAAAAAATTCTAAATTTATGCATTGAATGGTTATTGTTATGCTCTCTTAAAATTGGGTACAATATCATTTTCATAGCGAATAGAGTTATTGACCACTTTGTTAAAAATGAACATGTTATGTTTATACGAATAAAACAAAACACGGGGTGCACGCTTAAGTCTTGTTCTTTTACAATTCATTTGTATTACTTACTCTGATGAAATCTTTACTCTGTTAGGAAATTGGTGGGTGAAGCAGACACGCAGATAAAGTGAAATTGGAAAAAAAATAAAGAACAAGCACAAAAAATGGACACAAGAAATTACGTGGTTCGGCTTTTAGCCTACGTCCACGGGCGAAAACAGGAGGAAAATATTTTACTAGTAAAAATGATTTATAAGCATTGTGGTATTTTAGCTTACTACCCAAAATCCCAATACACTCAAACTCTCAAATCACTAGACTCTTAAAATCACTCTTTAAATAAAGAAAAGAACTGAAGAACTCGATGATTTACAAATGAAGGGAGCCAGCGGTTTTATAGCCAAAATTAGCTACCGTTCATTTAATATTTAATTATTATTATTATTTTATTAATTTTTCTTTTCTTTTCCTTCTTCGGCCTGACATCTCTTTTTCTTCTCTCTTTCTTCTTTTTCTTCTTTCTCTTTTGTTTCTTTCCTTGGGCGGCATCTACTTGGCCTTTAATTTCCTTCAATTTGGGTGGCCATTTTGAAATATGTTAATGATGCTAAACCGCCCATGACTTTGACATTCTCCCACTTGGAGATTAGATTGAGAATCAATCAATCTCCACAACATCCTTTCTGCTTCGCCATAATCATGTTGCCTACATTTCTGCTAGGCCACAAGAGGATCTACTCCAGATAAACTTGTCAGCATTTATCGGCTTAGTCAAAACATCTGCTAGGTTCTCCTTCGTATGGATTTTCTGTAAATCCACATTTCCATCTTCCACTACTTCTCGAACGAAGTGATACTGAACTCCTATATGCTTTGTCCTGGAATAAAAGGCTGGATTTCTTGCAATGTGAAAGGCACTCTGACTGTCACAAAACACATAAATTTTCTCTTGTTTGTGCCAAGCTCCTCCAATAATCTTTGTATCCAAATAGCTTCCTCGCAAGCTTGTGTAGCTGCCATGTATTCTGCTTCTATTGTAGATAAAGCCACAACATAGCTTTAAACCCATTGTAAACACATAACCAGTAGTGGATTTTCTTTTATCAAGATCTCCTGCAATCTGATCCTCCGTAACATAATGCAACATCTGAGGTTCCTTTGATGTATCTCAGAATCCTCTTCACAACTGATGCATACAGTATCGACTGACTGCTCTCACTGCTTGTGCAATGTCTGGTCTAGTACATATCATAGCGAACATTAAACTTCCCACTACTGATGCATACAGTACTCGAGACATCTCCTTCCTCTATGCTTCATTGCTAGGACACATACTTGAGGATAATTTGAAATTAACAGGAAGTGGGGTAGAAATTGACTTACAATCTTGCATGTTGAAGCGCCACAAGATTTTCTTCAAGTAATTCTTCTGCGAAAGCCAAATCTTCCTGTTATTTATGTCTCGGTGAATTTGCATTCCTAGAATCTTGTTTGCTGGTCCCAAGTCCTTCATTTCAAACTCCCTAGCCAACTGTGCCTTCAATTCTTGGATTCGATCTTTGTTAGGGCCTGCTACCAACATGTCATCCACATACAACAGTAAAATAATGAAATCATTATCTTCAAACCTTTTATAATATGCACAATGGTATGAACTGAGTCTGTTGTATCCAAGGCTCATGATAAAGGAATCAAATCTCTTATACCAACACCTCGGCGCCTGTTTGAGACCGTATAAAGATTTGTTCAACCTGCAAACCAAGTTCTCTTTTCCTGTTTCTGCAAAACCTTCTGGTTGGAGCATATATATTTCTTCTTCAAGTTCTCCATGAAGAAATGTAGTTTTCACATCTAACTGCTTTAAATGTAGGTCAAATGTAGCACACATTGCCAAGACTACTCTGACTGTCGTGAGTCAAACCATCGGCGAAAATATCTCGTTGAAGTCAATACCTTCTTTCTGAGCATATCCTTTCACCACTAATCTCGCACGATACCGCTCTACTTGGTCATTGCCTTCACGTTTGATCTTGTAGACCCATTTGTTTCCAATGGCTTTTCTTCCACGTGGTAGTGGTACAAGTTCTCATGTCTTGTTATTATGTAGAGCTTCAATTTCTTCCTGCATTGCTGTCATCCACAAAGCAACATCTGAGCTTTTTAAAGCTTCATGGAAAGTTAAAGGCTCTATATCCTCTGTTAGAAGACAGTATGCAACGTTGATCTCTGTAACATACTCCGAGTGCCACATTGGCGGTCGTCTCTCACGAGTTGACCGACGAACTTCTGGAGCCTCGGACTCGACTGGTTTTTGTTCCTCGTGCTCTGGTTCTGCTTCAAAAGAATCTGAATCTTCTGGATTATTTTCCACATATACCGGTATAGTTTCTGACTTTTCTTTTACACTACTATCATCTTCATTTTTCCTTTGCAGTTGATCTTCTATGAAGATAACATCTCTGCTGATAACGATCTTGTGGGCAGTGGGGTCCCACAGACGATACCCCTTTACTCCATCAGCATATCTCAAGAAGATACATCTTCTAGATTTTGGATCCAGCTTTGTTCTTTCTTGGGCATTGTACATCACGTACACAGGACATTTAAATGCATGTAGGTAGGAATAATCAGCTGGCTTTCCAGTCCACATCTCCATCGTTGTCTTTAGCCCAATAGCTGTAGATGGCAACCGATTTACTATATAACAAGCAGTTTTGGCTGCTTCTGCCCAGAATGAATTAGGTAGACCAGCAGTCCTCAACATAGCTCTTATTCTTTCTGTAAGAGTTCTGTTCATCCGCTTCGCCACTCCGTTTTGTTGAGGAGTGTATGCTACAGTGAACTGTCTCTGAATACCTTCTTGCTTACAGAAAGCAAGAAACTCGCCGTCTGTATACTCTCCACCATTATCCGTCCTCAAGCACTTAATCTTTTTAGCAGATTCAAGTTTCACCCGCGCTTTGTATTCTTTAAACACTGGAAATACATCTGACTTTTTCTTAATTAGATACACCCAACATCTTCTGGAATAATTATCAATGAAAGTCGCCATGTACTTTGCACCTCCCATGGATATATCCGGTGATTTCCAAACATCAGAATGAATCAAGTCTAGAATATATTTACTTCTAGAATAGATCTACTAAATTTTAATCTATGCTGCTTACTGGTAACACAATGCTCGCAAAAAGGTAAACTTACCGATTTAAGCCCTGGAAGTAATTTTCGCTCAGAGAGAATCTTCAAACATTGTTCCGACATGTGGCCAAGTTTGAGATGCCACATCATCATTAACTCTTCTCCATTTGATGCGACACATGCATCAGCCTCCTGTAGTGACTCTCCTTTAAGCATGAATAGATTAGCACCGATCTTTTCTGCCTTCATCAATACAAGCTCTCCTTTAACAATCTTCATAATTTCATTCTCCACATGAGTTTTGCACCCATAACTGCCTATTTGTCCCAAAGACAATAGATTTTTCTTCAGGTCATTGACATGTCGTACCTCCCCAATTGTGCGAATTGTACCATCAAATATTTTTATTTTGATAGTACCAATACCAGCGATCTCCAAGGCATGATCATCTCCCATATATACAGATCCTCCTGAGATAGGTTCATATGTCTAGAACCATTCTCTCCGAGAGGTCATGTGCCAGGTAGCTCCTGAGTCTATAAACCAGACATCAGATAGTCGTTTTCTGCCTTCTGAAATAGTTATTGCCCCAGTGTAAAGAATTTCGCTATCATCCGAGGTACTTGCTACACACCCCTGAGCATTTGATGACTCAGGTTCTTTATCCTCTTTTCTCTTCTAGTTACTCCAACACTCTTTCTTGACGTGTCCTTTCTTGCCACAGTTGTAGCATTTAACATTATTCTTACTTCTGGATTTTGATTTACCATGATTTTGACTCCCATTAGGGCCACGTTCCGTTGATCTCCCTCTCGTCACCGATAGCACCTCCGCTTGCTGCGAAATTGCTTGTCTGTTTTCCTTATTTTTCCGCATGCTCTCCTCATTTAATATGAAAGCTGCAACATCGTCGAAAACTAAACTATCCGTTGGATTGTTGTTCGTTAGGTTGATGATGAGTTGATCATACGAATCTGGTAGACTTTGAAGTATAAGCTCTGCATGTTTATTCTCCTCTATATTATGACCCAACGTTGTGAGTTGTGAAAATAGAGTCTTCAAGGTGTTGATGTGGTCGATCACCATTGTAGATTCCGCCATTTGAAGAGTATAGAGTTTCCTCTTTAAGAAGATTTTGTTGTGTAGTGACTTAGCCTCATACAATTTTGTGAGAGTATCCCATATTTCCTTCGCTGTATTTTTCTCTGCCACACTAGATAATACTCCATCTGCAAGTGCCAAGTGTAGATCAGAAATGGCGTTGCCATCTATCTCGTTCCACTTGTCATCAGTTATCTCCAAAAGCCTTTCTCCAATTACTGCTAAGCAATTATTTTTTCTCAATACAGCTTTCATCTTCATTTTCCACAATGAAAAATTGTTTCCGTTAAATTTCTCAATTTCATACTTTGCCGCCATTTTATTGATAAATACCGCACACAAGCAAGTGTACCACCTTGAATAGTTGTGAGTATGTGTGAGAATGCACACCAGGAAAGTTCCCAGGAAACACTGGAGGGGTCACAATGGTCCCACTTAAAACCCGCAAAGCTCTTATCGCCTTTGTGATAGAACTTTCATAGACATGTACAAAACCACACAGTTGTTTTACTCACACCATTATTCCCTGCTTTGCACCGCAAAATTCTTGGATTGCTCCCACCGTTTTACGTGAATAGTACCGTATACGTGAACAGTGCCGTATACGTGAATAGTACCCCTTACGTGAACAGTACCCGACTCCAAAAAATACAACTAATAGCTCTGATTCCACTATTACAAAATTGGTGAGTGAAGCAGACACGCAACTAAAGTGAAATTGGAAGAAAATAAAGAACAAGTACAAAAAATGGACAAGAAAAATTACGTGGTTCAGCTTTTAGCCTACGTTCACAGGTGAAAACAGAAGGAAAATATTTTATTAGTGAAAAGAAGTTACAAGTATTGTGGTATTTTAGTTCACTACCCAAAATCCCAATACACCTAAGTTCTCAAATCACTAGACTCTTAAAATCACTCTCTAAATAAAGAAAAGAACTAAAGAACTAGATGATTTACAAATGAAGGGAGCTAGCGGTTTTATAGCCAAAATTAGCTACTATTCATTTAATATTTAATTATTATTATTATTATTTTATTAATTTTTCTTTTCTTTTCCTTCTTTGGCCCGACATCTCTTTTTCTTCTCTCTTTCTTCTTTTTCTTCTTTCTCTTTTGTTTCTTTCCTTGGGCGGCATCTACTTAGGCCTTTAATTTCCTTCAATTTGGGTGGCCATTTTGAAATATGTTAATGGTGCCAAACCGCCCATGACTTTGACATACTCACATTCCTTTGCAGTTGACATTGATCTTTTGCTTATTTTTATATGTTCAAGGCCAATAGTGAAGCTCCTTTCAAAAAATAAAAATAAAAATAAAATAGAGAAATTGTGGGCTTTTATTCAGACCCCTGAAACCTTTCTGTTAATGTAAAAACTCTAATCCTTGAGCAAAAGGTTAAAAAAAAAAAAGAATTCTCTATTTACTTATCAGTTGGCTTAAGATCAATGTTGTTTGCCTCCTGTCTTTTCTTTGTTTTGTTTGTTTGTTTGTCATTTTATTAGATTTGCTTTGTATCTAATTTTACTTGGAGATTAAAGATGAGTGAGAACTGCCCGTTCTTCTGAAGCAACCTACAAATTTTACTTGCATATGTAAGTAAAGCCTTTGTTACTGATTGCATCAATTGTTCAATTAAAAGTCTTACAAAGCACCTAAAATAGAAGATGGAACATCCTCCATCCAAAAAAAAAAATGGAAGTCAAAATGTTGATATTATTTAATGTTTAATATCATGATATTAGGGAAATTTTTAATAGATCTTCATTTTAGGCTAAAGCACCCATACAGTAGTTCCCCCACGTACTGCGAGCTTACTGCAAAAGATGAGACTATTTAGTTGTGGGACAAATAAAGAGGGAAAGTTAAATTTCGATCTATGCAAAATAATATAATTCATTTGTTATTATGAACTAACCAACTCAAAACAAAAAGGATTGATAATACAGTTCAAAATGCATGCAACAATGGTGTATTTAAAATGGAACTAATGTACAAATAAAATTTATGCATCTCTTCGAGGAAGGCTTTGAGGCCAACAAATGAAAATAGTGAGCTCGCATTTTCTGTTATCATTCTCACCACTTGAAAAAGAGAGAAAAAAAAAACTGAGAGTAAAAACAGGGCTCCCTTGTTTTCATTTCCCATTTTTTCAGTTTGGTAATTGCAAATAACTTCTTTACTTCTCTCTTATTTTATTTTTAAAATTTTTTTTAACTCATTAATTCTTTTTCTTGTTCTTGTTAAAGCATTTAGTAATCATATGATCATCTGATCAAATTCCTAACGTTAACATCAAATTGAAGATTTGTTCATGCAATTTTGTATGGTGACCAGCTTTCATTTTTTCTGTTAAACATAAGAACAATTTGTGCATAACGTCCAGGTTGGAACTCGTAATAACGAGGCATCATTTGTGGACAGAACAAATGATATAACAAAAACGCATAAATCAAGTCATTATTGATCCTACTTTGATGTTTAGTTACTTTCTAAGATGTCATTCCTCATTCAGGCTTTTGCTTTCTCTTTTATCAGGCATCTCACAAAGCTTTCTCTCTACTAATAAGCTCTGCATATCAATATTCTTTTCAATTTCACAGGATACAAGTAATGCATATGCCAAAATTATTCAAGCGCAACAGGTATTTATTCGTTGAAAACTTTTAACTTGATTATTTCATTAGAACATATGAAATTAGTGCTTTCTTCAAGTTAATTGAGTTGAACAACATTTTTTAAAGTATTTTACCCGATCCATTTCTTGTATCTCACTGCATGCCTTGTTAAAGCTTCGGCTTTTGGTCTTGATTCTGAACTTCAAAAATTAAATCTTAAAACTCGGGTATAAAAGGGGTGCATGATTAAGTCTTCTTCTTTTAGTTTACAGTGATCTTTTAAATCTTAAAACTCGGATATTGCTATTACACGCATCAACATTTTACTAGGACATTCGTCTGCAGTTAACAGTGATCTTTTACTCATTAAAATTTTTCCTAATAATTTCTTTGAATACCCGTTCTTACTTAATATTCAATGCAAATGAAGAAGCTCATCAATTCTTTGATCCCAGACAATTAAAGAAGTACACATGTTCTAAATCATCTAATAATATCTTTTACTAGCAGTTCTTAATTTCCATCTAATTTCCAAGAAAAAATTTCTCTTGTTTGTTTTCATCTTGTCATTTATTTTGCTTGAGTTTTAAGTTATTGCTCATTTGTAATGTCTGTGTTCTTATTATTAGCTTTGGATAATTTGCATCCATTTTTCCCCAAAAAAAAATAACAATTAGAGAATTTGTGGGCTTTTATTCAGACCCCTGAAACCTTTCTAATAATATAAAAACTCTAATCCTTGAGCAAAAGGTTAAAAAAAAAAAAGAATTCTCTGTTTAAATATCAGTTGGCTTAAGATCAATGTTGTTTGCCTCCTGTCTTTTCTTTGTTTTGTTTGTTTGTTTGTCATTTATTAGATTTGCTTTGTATCTAATTTTACTTGGAGATTAAAGATGAGTGAGAACTGCCCTTTCTTCTGAAGCAACCTACAAATTTTAGAATAGGGCCCAGAGTATTAAAGATTCAATTAACCGCAAAAAGTTATTTACTTGCATCACTTGCAAACTTAAGCTTATCATCCCAAATTGAGCTGTTTGCATTAGAAATTTTCATGCATTCACGAGCAATATCATCATGTCACAAGATAGCCTGAAAAGCAAGTTTCCTCTGTTTTCGGTCCTTTGTTTTCATTCCCCTGTTTATTGATTTTTTTTTTGCCGGAAATTAAGAAGAAAAAATTGGTAAAACAAGCTGCCTCTGTTTTCACTCCCCCGTTTTTTGTGGAAAGAATAAATCAAACTTTATTATTATTATTTTTTTATATTTTGGTTTTTGAATATGCATAAATCAAATCATATATTATTGATCTTACTTCGATTATTTGCTGTTTAGTTTCTCTCTTAAATGCTTTTTGTGTGTTTCCGGTATTTGCTTTTATAAAAGTTTTAGTCCCGAATCATTCGTTGCAATTCCGATAGGAATTGAGTAAGGCCTTCACCTTAAAAGGGGGCTCGGGGGAGAGGGGGAGAGGGGGAACCCCTCCCAAGGATTTGCTTTGTGTTTTATTAGGCATATACATTGCTCTGTCAATCAATATTCATTTCAATTTCACAGTACATAAGCAATGTATATACCAAAATTACTCAAACACAACAGGAATTATTCTATGAAAACTTAATTGTTTCTTTAGAATATATGAAAACGTAGATTTGTGAACCAGTGCTTTCTTCTTCAACATGCGTCAACAGGGCAACAATAACCAAATACATGATATAGAAAAGCGGTGCATGACTAATTCTTTTTCTTTTGCAGGTCTTTGTTATTGCTCTCATCAACTCTTTTCTCACACATTCCTCAGCAGTTACCAGTGATCTTTTTCCTCTTTCAACTTGTTCTTAAATAGAGAAGCTCACCAACTCTCTAATCCCATATAATTAAAGAGGTGCACGTTTTCTAAATCCTTGAATAATTTTTTTTTTTTTTTTTATAGTAGAATCCCTGATCCTTGATCTTGACATCTGCTCTTTCTTTAGTTCCATCTACTTTCCAAGAAAAAATTTTCTCTGGTTTGTTTTAATATTGTAACTTATTTTGCATGAGTTTTAAGTTACTATTCATTGTTAAAGCCTGTGCTCTTATTATTTTTTTTGGTTAATTTGCATGCTCCCCCCCCCCCCCCCCCCAAACAAAAAAAAAGTTTAGAAAAAGATTATAGGCTTTTACTCAGACCCTTGAAACCTTTACTGATAATACCAAAAACTCTAATCCTTCAACAAAAGAAAGCAAGAAAAAAAGGTCCTAAGTTTATTGTCTTTTATTGGCTTTGTACCAAAAACTCTGATCTGTTGGTTTTGTATCAGTATTGCTTGTTTGTTGTCTTTTATTTCATTATTTGTATCTAAGTTTATTTGAAGATTACAGATCAGCAGGAAAAGCCCTTTTTCTAAAGCTAACTATACAGATTTTAGAATAGGGCTCAACCACATGAAAACATTTTCGTTGTAATATCTCATATTAATAATCTTAAAACAACCAATCCAACAAGTTCAAATTCAGTCAAATCTAAAAAAAAAATTGCTTTTAAGGAGTACATGATAGCTATTAAACTTTGGTTAAAGATCTTTTCGGCAAAAGTGAAATTCAGTCAATCATAAATCAACCAATCCAACGAGTTCAAATTCAACACTTGCAAAATTAAGTTTTCTTCCGAAATTGAGTTGTTTCCAGTAGAAATTTTCCCGCAGTCACGAGCACTATCATCAAAACAAGATTATTAATATAAGAACAAGAGTTGAGGAAAAAAAAATAGTTAAAACAAGATTCCTCTGTTTTCATTCCCCTGTTTTTTTCGTTTGGTGATTGAAAAATTTTATCTCTAAACTTTTATAATTTTCCATTAAGGTTTATATTTAAATAAATAGTTAAAAAAATCATATTCTAAATTTATGGATTGATCACTTTGTTAAAAATGAACATGTGTTCTGTTTATATGAACACGGGGTGCACGCTTTAAGTCTTGTTCTTTTACAATTCAATTGTATTGCTTACTCCCATAAACTCCTTACTCACATTCTTCTGCAGTTAACAGCGATCTTTTGCTCATTAAAATTTTTCTTATAAATCGAAGGCCAAGAGTGAAGCTCATAAACTCTGTGATCCTAGATAATTGAAGAGGTGCGTTTGTTCTAAATACTTTAATAATTTCTTTCAATAGCATAATTTCTAATCTTTGATCTTGATAGCAGTTGTTTCTTAATGTCCAACAAAAACTATCTCTTGTTTGTCTTAATCTTGTCATTTAATTTTCTTGAGTTTTAAGTTACTGTTTATTGTTAACTTCTGTGTTCTTATGCAGTATTATTAATGGTTAATTTGCATCCATCTTCCAAAAAAGTTTCTTTCTTCAAACAATTGTTGGTTTTCCATTCAGGCCCCTGAAACCTTTTTCTAAAAAGTTGTTTGTTGTCGTTTCTTTCTTTTTCTTCCCCGCTAGTTCATTTAATTTATTTGAATCCATTTTTTTTTTCAACAGCCAAAAACTAGATATTTATTGTTAAGCAACAGGCAATGGCTATAGAAGCGGGTCTGGCTTTTTTAACCAACTGTGCATCAGAAGGTGCAAAGTCACTGTTCAACCCTATTACACGGCAGATATCTTATGTGTTCAAGTACCAGAGCTACATAGATGAGCTAAAAGATCAAGTGAAGCAGCTGGGATATAAGAGAGAAATGGTGCAGCAACCAGTTAATCATGCTAGGCTACAAGGAGATGAGCTTTATGAGGGTGTCACAGACTGGCTACATAGCGTTGATGAATTCATCAGTGAAGGGGTTGCAAAATCCATCATTGATGATGAAGAAAGAGCTAAGAAGTCCTGCTTCAAAGGATTATGCCCAAACTTGATTTCTCGTTACAAGCTTAGTAAACAAGCAGCAAAGGCGGCAGAAGCTGCCGCTAGTCTCGTGGGAAATGGCAACTTCTCCAATGTTTCCTACCGTCCTGCTCCAAAGCGGGCAGAACATATGCAAGTGAAAGATTTCGAGGCGTTTGATTCAAGAATGAAAGTATTTCAAGATGTTGTGGAGGCGGTGAAGGATGACAAAGTCAACATAATTGGGGTCTATGGGATGGGCGGCGTGGCAAAACCACGCTGGTCAAACAAGTTGCAAACCAAGTGATGGAAGATAAGTTGTTCGAAAAGTTCGTTATGGCTGAGATAACACAGACCCCAGATCATCATAAAATTCAAGACAAACTTGCTTTTGATTTAGGCATGGAATTTGACTTGAATGAGAATGAATTTCAAAGAGCTTCTCGACTGTGTCAAAGGTTGAAGCAAGAGAAGCGGCTCCTCATTATGCTGGATAATATTTGGACAAAACTTGAGTTCGATACAGTTGGAATTCCTTATGGGGATGTTGATGAGAAAGATAGAAAGGATGATCGGAGAAGACGCACAATAATATTGACGTCTAGAAGTCGAGATTTATTGCGCAATGATATGAAATCTCAGAAGGATTTCTCAATTGAAGTTTTATCAAAGGAAGAAGCATTGCAATTGTTTGGAAAGATAGTGTGTAATTCTGCAAAAGCATCTGCTTTTCAACCTTTAGCAGACGAGATCGTTGAAAAATGCGGAGGATTGCCTGTTGCACTGATTACACTTGCAAAAGCTTTGAAAAATGAGAGGCTTGACACTTGGAAGGATGTGCTGCGTCAGCTAAGAAGTTCCAATGCAAAAGAAATTGATGGAATGGAAAGAAATGTGTACATCTCCATAAAATTGAGTTACGACTTACTGGGAAGTAAGGAAGCAAAATCTCTGTTCCTTCTTTGTGGTCTATATACTGAAGGTCGTGCTATACCAGTTCCTTACTTATTGAGATATGGTATGGGTATGGGCTATTTTAAAAACGTTTACACACTGGAAGAAGCAAGGAGTAGAGTGCATAGGTGGATCGGCAAACTCAAATCTTCATGCTTATTGTTGGACGGTGATGCCGAAGATGAAGTTAAAATGCATGACATCATTCATGCTGTTGCTGTATCAATTGCAGAAGAGAAGCTCATGTTTAATATTCCAAATGTTGCCTACGTGGAGAAAAAGATGGAAGAGACAATACGGGAAGGTCCAATAGCTATTTCTTTACCTTATAGAGATATTCAAGAGCTTCCCGAAAGGTTGGAATGTCCCCGTCTCGAGTTACTTTTGTTGTTTGCAAAGCATGATAGCTCTTTGAAAATTTCACACCTCTTTTTTGAAGGGACAGAAAAACTCAAAGTTTTAGATTTTACTGGAATATTTTTCTCTTCATTACCTTCATCACTTGGTTGCCTCATTAACGTTCAAACATTATGTTTAGATGGTTGCCGACTGAACGATATAACTATAATTGGACAGCTAAGGAACTTAGAGATTCTCAGCTTCCGAGATTCTGATGTTAAGGAGTTGCCAGTTGTAATTGGACAATTGACGAGATTACAGTTGCTAGATTTGAGCAATTGTAGCAGCCTTGTGGTGATATCTCCAAATGTCATATCAAAATTATCTCGATTAGAAGAACTATATATTGGTAACAGCTTTTCACAGTGGGAGAAGGTTGAAGGAGGAAGTAATGCCAGTCTTGTTGAGTTAAAAGGGTTGTCAAAGCTAACTACTTTGGAGATACACGTTCGGGATGCCGAAATTCTACCACAGGATTTGGTCTCTGTGGAATTGCAAAGCTATAGGATATGTATAGGAAATGAGTGGTGGATCAGCTGGTCCGTTAAATCTGGATTATCAAGATTGATGAAGCTCCAGGGGCTAGAAAAGTTTGGCATTCTTTTGCAGAATTACAGGATGAAACTGTTGTTGAAGAGAACTGAATATCTCTATCTAGAAGAACTGAAGGGTGTTCAGAATGTTGTTCATGAATTAGAGGATGGGGAAGGTTTTCCACGATTGAAGCATCTTTCTGTAAAAAGTTGTTCTGAGATTTTGCATATTGTCTGTTCAGTTGGACGGGTTCGTCGCAAAGTCTTCCCCTTGCTGGAGTCATTGTCTCTTCGTCGTTTAATCAATTTGGAGACAATATGTGACATCCAACTCACAGAAGATCAATCTTTCAGCAACTTAGGGATTATAAAAGTATCAGACTGTCACGAATTGAAGCATCTTTTCTCATTCTCCATGGCCAAAAACCTACTGCGGCTTCAAAAGGTAGAAGTGGATGATTGCGATTATCTGGAAATGATTGTTGGTAAGTGTTGGTGGATTTATGGACTTCGCCTCAATTATTTTTTTTAAAAAAAGACAACGACAAAGATTAATTATGTATATTGTTTTTGTTTGTTTATAGGACCCGATTCTTTGGGATTCAACGAAATCATTGCTGATGATGATCCTGCTCCAAAGGTGATAATTTTCTGTTCAATAATTAATTGATTAATTTATTATCACGATTAATCTTCGATCATCAAAAGAATATTATACTAGACGGTTGTACTTGAAGGAACAAAAATGTACGGGTTTTCTTTGCAGGTTATTCTTCCGAGCTTAGAGGAATTGAATCTCAGGGACTTAAGAAACATGAAAAAATTATGGGCCGATCATAATCAAAGAATGTACTGTTGTCAAAATTTAACAAAAGTGACTGTGGAAAGGTGTTATCGTCTGAAGTATCTGTTTTCATATTCTATGGTTAATAGCCTTTTGCAACTCCAACATCTTGAGATAAGCTATTGTGAGTCAATGGAAGGGGTAGTCGACACCACGGGATGGTCAGAAAGAGATGAAGGAAAGTTGATTGAATTAAAGGTTTTTCCTAAGCTACACTCCCTGCAGCTAGAATGGCTTCCAAGACTAAGTAGCTTTGCCAATATGGGACATATTCATACAGATTTAGTTGTTGAATTCCCTTCTTTGCTAAACCTCATGATTGGTTGTTGCAGTAATATGTTAAGATTCACCAGAAGACACCATTCATTCTGAAATGCAACCTCCTCCTCTCTTTGATGAAAAGGTTTTTTTTTTAATTAAAAAAATAATTTTAGTCACAATACTTGATTTGTCTTTTCCTTGAGTCTTCAAATTTAGTTAATATCCGCCTCTAATTTAGTTATCAATTGATTATGCCATTAATTGATTAATTAATTATTTAAACTTTAACTGCCAGGTACGACTTCCTAGGTTGGAGGTATTATATATTGCGTGGATGGATAACCTAAGAACAATATGGCACCACCAGCTTGCTTCAGAGTCTTTCAGGAAATTGAAGAATTTGGAGATAGAAGAGTGTGATAACCTAATGAATATTTTTCCTCCATTGGTAAGGTTTCTGTATTCATTTCGATTTTTTTTTTCAAATAACATTCAACAATTTTTTAATCATTTCTGTGTTTACAAATGATATTCAGCCACTAATTATTTATTTCAAATATTGTACTTCAAACCACCACTCTGAAATCTACGTTTTAAGTCTAGTTTTTAGGTTCACCAGCATTAGAATCAACAATATAATTTTTTTAAACAGATTCTACAGCATAATATAATTCAATTTAATTGTTTTTGCTCATATCTTAATAAGTACGATTTTCAAAAATTAAAGGATAGTCACTCATCTTATAAGTTCACAAATTCATCTATATATTTCTCTGTTCCATAGTTCTTCACATTTCGATCGGAAAAAAAAAGTCTTCAAATTTAATTAATATCTCCAGTTTAGTTAAGAATTGATTATGCCATTAATTAACCACAAATTCATGATTGTTTACAACTGACCCTTGATTGTAAAGAAATTTCCTCGAGTCTGGAAGTACTTAATAAAGATCCACTTTACAGCAATCCCTTGTTGACAGTACTGGGAAGTCTTTTCCAAATTTTTTTTTTTCCATTTTTATATATACATAAAAAAAGGGGACCAAGGAAAAGGGAAAAAGAGGCATTTTAGTTGAGTTTTTTTTTTTAAAGGAATAGTTGAAATGTGCAAATTTATGCTTAAAAACTTATATCAAGATGCAAAATAAGTCTAAAATATTTAGAAATTGCCTTAAATTCTTTCTACGTCCCTAATACTAAATAGTGTAAATACATTTTTATCATCTTTGTTTATCTGGCTTTTATTTATTTATTTATTTATCTTGTTGCGTTTTTTTGTTTAACAAAAAATATCTAGTAGACATTTCACAGTTTGTTATGTTCATAAAACGTATAATTATTATCAAACATACTTTGAGCTTAGTCGAATGATACTCTTACATTTTTACTTTTTTAACACACACACACACTCTCTGCTTATTTTCAGGTTGGAATTCCTACTAGTCTGGTGAATCTTTATGTATGGAACTGCAAAAAATTAGAACAAATCGTAGGACATGCTGGAGAAGAAACGAAGGAGAATCGTATTGCTTTCAAAGAATTAAAACTTTTGGAACTTGATGATTTACCAAGGCTTACCAGCTTTTGTTTGGAGAATTACACTCTTGAATTCCCATCATTGGAACGAGTATTTGTGACACATTGTCCGAACATGAAGACTTTTTCCCTGGGAATCGTATCCACACCAAAGCTGCACAAAGTGCAAGTGACTGCAAAGGAAGAGGGTGAATTGCACCATCGGGAAGACAATCTTAATTCCACTATACAAGAACACTATACAAGATCTCGTGGAAATAAGTAAACCCGTAATTTTTTTTACAGCATCATAAGAAAAAATCATTTTTTTTAAGTATTTTTGTAAGCTGTTGAGTTTTAATAGTAGTAGCTATTAAACAATAACAATTAGTGTATATTAAAAAGTTGGAAACTGGTTGATACCACTTGGGAATCGAGCAGCTCACTTGTTTGCGAGTAGAAACCAACTTTACTACTAATTACCCTCATTCCAAAAATAGTAACTAAAGAATCAGGAAATTCCCTATTAGCTATTCTTCATTTTTTAATGCAAAATTCCCATGAAAATGGGATCAAAATACATGTATGTATACCTAAAAAAATTATTTTTTTAATTAAAAAAAAAAAGGTGAAATGAAACCAGAGTCATGATATCTCTGGTTCCAACTTTGGGACAACAGCAGACTTGAGTTCTATATGAGAAATACGTACAGCACCAATCAGCCGCTCCGAGACACACGAAGCGTTATGCCATTCCGAGAACATTCAAGCGTTATATCTCAAAATCATGTCTTTTCCCTTGTGTCTGTTAAGGAAGCACACTGAGCACGTGTGAACTAAGAGTAGCTGCACGATAAGCATGTGTGAGTTAAAGAAGTATATGCCAGCTCAGCCAATTAGTTAAGCACGCTTTTGATTCTGTTATAGTTGTGTACCTTGCTTTAATTCTGTTTTTATGATGTAAGCAACGAGTACAAATACTGCTACGTTTGTCATATGTATGTTATGGAAAGAAAAGAAATCCAGAATATTCTATTTCACTTTCTCATCAATTTTCTGAGCTTCCAAACAAAATTATCAGTTCAATTTTAAGCTTTTCAACAGTATCCATTTAGAAGTGCCAAAAAAAAAAAAACAATCATACATACCTGTACAAGGAAAGCCATGTCAACCACCAATCTCGTAATTACACCAATTACAGAGAGATGAACATGTTAATGGTATCGGACGAGCTATTTGAACGGGAAACATCTCATGTACTATGTAGCATTTACTTCTAAGTACTTGGGATTGCGGATTTAGAAGGTAGTAAGATAGTAACAAAAATTTGACGTTTATTTATTCCAAAAAGATTTTCTATTTTCATATAGACGTTTATTTATTAACCAAAATTTAAGAAGTGTAATTCTAAACTTATCCTTGTGCTTTAATCTTGGAGGGGTTTTTCATTTTTTTCTACACTGGCCATATCAATTAATGATGAAAGTTCTTATCATTAATTGCTTTGGAAATGAGTGAGAATTTATTAATTGGACAAGTTATATAACGCCTTTGATATGGCTCCTAGACTTGTATGCAATTTGTGTCTTTTAGTTTTGCTTTGAATTCTTTTTTAATTAAATGAGTCCGGATTAGGTCAGTGGCAGATAAAAGAGTCAGTTTTTCCGTTACTAAGCTTTTCATGGATGAAAATTTTTATTTACTTTTTTGTTTTATAGGTTCTCTGTGAATGCCATTAGAAATGAGATTGACTAATTCAAACTTCCTTTTCCCCCTTAGCATCCAATCGTGTGAGGCAAGGGCAACTAATGAGTCCCTTGTGATGAGAACCTTTGTCCAAGCAAAAGCAGAGGTCAATTGCTAATACCGTACTCCTGAACCTTTTTTGGCATCACTGTTATTAGTTTCAGTGCTTAAATTGCTCCATAAGCTTGCATTTAAAAGTCTCTGTCTTAATTTCTGAGGTATACTGCTAATGAGACCTCCTGCCAAGTTCAAGTTTCTTGATGTCTTATAATTTCATTGGTTATGGTGGTTACTTTGTCATAGAACTGACTGTTAAAGGCCATCAATCAGCTCTGTTTTGCATTTTTGTACCCTTTTTTTTCTTATATTAATCAATCAAATATTAGCCCTTAGATTGCATCCAATATTTATTGATTGTCTTATATTAGAATATAAACTAAATTCATAAGACATTCCCATATTGATATTCATTCCAACACGTCCTTGTCCTTTGCCTTGTAGAAATGCTTGTGGTTGAAGAGCTTTACAAAGAAGCTGTCGTCAGTATTGAATCAGAAAACTTAACCAGATAAGGTCTGGGTGCATGAGAATAATTGAGGAAAGCTTCACAATATTAAAAAATATTCTCATTAATATCTTAAGGATAGGTAATACTCAAATAATTTAAAAAAAATTAAACCCAAATTATATGCATTGTTAATGTGTATTATTGTCTAATATTTGGATTTTACTAATTTATAACTGCTATAACTTACGGACTATTCAAACATAATGTGGGTCCCACCACGTGTAAAATGTTTTACATTATTTTTGAAGGAACTGTAAGTTACAGCAGTTGTAACTTAGCAGCACCCCCAATATTTTACTTTACTTCCCCTAATATTTTACTTGTGCTTTTATATCTTTACAAAACAATACCAACAAGACAATATATGTGTGAAATAAATTAAATAGATAAATAAAACTCTTGTGTGGTGTTAACTTTTGATGATTCTCCCATATCCCTCCAAAACTTTGTCATATTGTGAAAAACAATGTCAATTGCAATGTCGTTTCCCATTACCATATGTCGGATTAGAAATAAATCTTGTACCGTTAAAAATCTCATTTTATCGTTTGGGTTAGAACGATATCTAATCACCCTTCAACTAGATGGTAAATTAATTGCGTTGGCTTGGTCCAGTACTAGAATGATATCTAGTGTTTCTTACCCCATACCCATCCACACCAAATTCATCAAAAAAATATATATATATCAAAAACCGATTTGAAAACCCTACCCGCCGCATCAACCTCCACCGCCGCCGCCCACCACCACCGATCAGCCAGCCAACACCACAACAAACCTCGCTAGCCACCGCCGACCAAGCCGCAGCCATCGCTGCCTCAACCGCCGCCTGAACAGCCGCAAATCACCAACCCAAACCCGTAGCTCCACCAAGATATCCACCACCATTCAGCCACTTTCACCGCCAGCCACCTCCACCAACAAACTCGCCGGCCTCCGTTGACCAAAAGCCAACCAACGTCAGCCCTTGATCGCCGCCCGCAGTCACCACACGAAACGACAACCCACGAGTGGTTCCTACACGCGCCGCCACCAAACCTCCTACTTTTTCCGTCAATTTACACCACCACCATAATCCCTAGCAGTCGGCGACCGTAAATCAGTCGTCCGCCACTGTAAGGCAACCATAAACCGAAAGCTACATCACCAAAATCAGCCGCCAATTCAAGTCGGATTTCCCCCGATTCAAGATGATGAATATAAAAACACAAGTAAATCACTATTATTAAGTGCAAAATATCGATATTAAAAGAAGTAAACAATGCAAAACTAGTGCATAAATTGCACTCTAACACTTACACGCAGGTAGCTAGTTTGCTAGCATATGTAAGGTTTAATTTGAATGCATGTAGCATTGAGAAGAGACAACGCAGAAACAAAACAAAATTTCCGCTTGTGATCTTTTCATTTCCCTGTTTAATAACAAGCAAAATAGAGGATAAACATGGACTCTGTTTTAATTCCCCCGTTTTTTTGTTTGGTGATTTTAAAATTTTATGTCCATATTTATCAAATAAAAGTTATTTAAAATTATTATCTATTTTTTATACACGTTGATTTATTAAAAAAAAAAAACTGCAATTCTAAACCTATCGTTGTGCTTTGACCTTAGGGGTTGGTTTTTCTATTTTTTTACGTAGGCCAGAACATTAATGAAGAAAGTTTTCATCGTTAATTGCTTTTGACCTAGGAGAATTATTGTTATGGCTGATAAATTTTTTTACAATTAATTAGTGTATTAATATATTATTGACAATAATTATTAATAATAATGATTTTAAAATTTTATGTCTATATTTATCAAAAAAAAGTCATTCAAAATTATTATCTATTTTTTATACACGTTGATTTATTAAAATAAAAATAAAAAACTGCAATTCTAAACTTAATGAAGAAAGTCTTCATCGTTAATTGCTTTTGACATAGGAGAATTTATCACTTGGACAAATTAACACCATTGTCCTTTGATGCGGCTCCTAGATATCTATGCAATTTGTGTCATTTACTTTTGCTTTGTAATCTTTTTTAAATGAGTCCTGATTGGTTCATTGGCAGATAAATGAGTCGGTTTTTTTATTTTATTTTATTTTATTTTTATTTTTTTGAAAGACGGTTTTTCTGTTACGAAGCTTTTCATGGATGAATTTTTTTTTTTTAAAATTTTATAGATTCTCTGCGAGTGCAGTTAGAAGTACTAAGTTTTGTTAGGTAGAAGGGTATTTAAGTAAATCGGCCCACAATGAAGAATAGTTCAGAACAGTTGAGGAAGCATGAGAATACTTGAGGAAAGCCTGATATTAATTACGGCCGGATCTGCACCCTTTCCTCTATATGTGTCTTCAAAATAAATGGCTCAAATATATGCGTGATGATCTTTTAATATTTCGCCTCTGATATTGCCCACATTGCTTACTGCAACACATAAAGCACTTCGCTTACCCCAAATCCTGATAGGGAAGTATAAATATATGCTTCCGAAATAGCGCAACTCTCCATAATTATTTAATATGCCTCTCAATGAAGCAATCACCTTCATTTACAACTCTTCGATTATTAATCCTACATACACGTGTCTCTTTTGTCTCTAAAAGTATTCTCAATTAATTTACATAATTTAATATAATAAGTACCTAAGACTAGACAAATTTTCATTACAATAAAATGAATAAATTATAATAGTATTGACACAATAATGTCAATAATAAAAACCTTAAGAAACCTATAAATTTTAAAAAATGACTCAGAGTGCTACAATGAACCACAAGAAGTTATTATATGATCTATAATCAATATTCTAATGATAATAGAGCTCCTCTATTTTCAATCCCCTACTTTTCTATTTAGCGATTGTCAAATTTTATATCTAAAATTCTTCTAATTTTACACTAAGGTTTATTTTTTTAAAAAAAAAAAGGGGCAGGAGAGAGAGGCTAGAGAGTGTTAAAAAATGTCATTCTAAATTTTCACTTGAGCGTGGTGTGATTTTTATCATTTTTTAAAATTGTCCATTTATATTGAGTAAATAAAAGAATGAATAGACGTTTGGACCACTTCTTTTCTGTTATAATTAAACATGAGATGTCTTCTCTTGATGCTTTCATCACAAAAGAATATGATTATGTCATCATAGGTGTTGATGCTGAAATCTTCTCGCCCTATGCCCGACCAGATTTTTCCACCAACGATTATATGCTTAATGGGAACGATGTCACCTTCTCCTTGCCTTAAAGATCGCTTACGTCATTGGATTGGAATCACCTTTTTTTTTTAAGCTTGCCAAGCCTGCGTTCACAAAAAATGGATCAAAGACGCCGGTGGTTTTACCGGCGTAAACCCTCCGATGCCTAAGTTAGCACAAGGTGTTTACGGGAAAATGCTTCAATTTAGATTTTGGAATGGCTTACGATTCACTCTGAGTTTATGCAGAAAAATAGTCTAATTTTAATTTGGCAGAGTTTTCCCCCCCTCTCCTTTTTCTTCTCCTTCTTCATTGATTTCTTCCTCTTTTATAGTCGCTGTCCCACGTTTCTGTTCACCTTTCATCCCCCCTTTTTCGGGTAGTGGCAGCCCCTCCTTGGACTCTAACTGCTACATTGTGGGCAAGTGTGGGACACCGTGTCTCCCTCAACGGTTATGGGAGAAGCGCAACTGTCGTGATTTTGTGAGATCGTGTTCCCGCTCTTTGGGGAATGGGTATCTGCTCGGTATATGTCTCTGGTCGGCCCATGTTTGTAGAAGGTTTATTATCAGTGTTCTGCTCGTACCATTCGGCTGAGGTGATCCACCCCGGGGTGGGGATGATGGCATGGCTGAGCTGGTGCTCTTATTTACTTAACAATAGGCTCAAATGGGGTAAGTAAATTAAGATCGAGGACAACTTTGTTTAAGCACTAAAGTCACTAAATAAAAGAAAGGCTCATATAAAAATTACCTAAAACACCAAATATTGTTATTCAGCTACTTCTTTTATGTTACATTATTTTCTACGCAAATTTATAAAAATAATTTATAACTCCCATCATTATTAAAAAAAAAAAAAACTGTAGCAATTGTGGTTACATCACGTGGTGTTATCTTTTGACAATTCTCCCACATCCCACCAAAAACTCTCACGCGGCATGAACTTTTGACAATTCTCCTATATCCCACCAAAAATTTGTCATGCTGCGAAAGGCAATGTCAATTGCAATGTCATTTCCATTAGTCACAGTGGCAGACAATGGAGGTCCCGAGATAGGACTAGAAGTTTTTGAAACCCTGAACTTATTCTTACTTTTTTTTTTCTTTTGAAAATGAGAAAAGGACACCCGTTTGAGGAAATAATTTTGTAGAATCTCATATCGTGAATAGGGGATAATAAGACTTTTTTTTTTTTTTACTTTACTGCAATACTCTTTAATTTTATTAATTTTATATTTTATAATAAATATAAATGTGATATTAAAATAAATGTAATAATATATAATATTAAAATAATTTGATATTGAAAAACATTTTAATATTTTTCAATCCCGTATTATATTAAACCAAACTGTAATAAATAGACATAATATTAAAATAAATATATAAAAGTTTAAATTATTTTGAATATCATATAAAATAATTTTAATATTATTAATAAATCAGAAGTATTACATTAATCGTAAAATCTATCTAATCAAAGATTTATTTAAATTTTTTATAATAAATTAAAAATATATTAATTAAAATTTTAAAAATTAATAATGAAATTAATTATATAAGTTATACATATTAGTCTACTAGAAAAATTTAAACTATTTCAATTAGATTTATATTTAGTGAAAAATTTTGAAGTTAATGTTTTTGGTTATCATCTACTAAGAATCTTGTAGTTAAAAGGGGTATTGACATTCTTTATTAAAAATTTGAGGTCTACTTGACTATTTTTTAAATTTTAAGGGTGTCATTTTTATTTTTGATGAAAATAAAATTTCATTTAAATGGCTAAAATGGTGAATAATACAATGTTACAACTGGCATAAATGGAAGGTAGGAAACAATCAAAATAACCAATAGTCTAACGCCACAGCAAGGACATAATGTCAAAAATCCCCTTATTAATTAGTAAAAGAGAGTCCCTTGGACTTATAAATAGTAGGGGCGGGCAAAATCGGATACAGATCAAATTCAGATTAATTTGATAAATTTTCGGATTGTATGAATTGATAAAAAAAGTCATCCAAATGCAATCTAAACTTTTGTGTGTGTATATATACATACTTGTTATAAATTAAAGTTGCAAAAGTCTTTAAGCAAGGCCATTCATAGTAAGTTTCAAATTTTTAGGTTAATTTCGTAACTTCATCATGCAGGCCATGCATAAAGCCCGTAGGTCTAGGCGGGACTGACCTGAGTTTTTTTACCAATCCTACACATGACGGGAGGTGTTAGGAATAACATCCCGCATCAATTGAGTATTGAACTTGGGTTCAGCATATAAAATTTGGACAACTCTTAACTCTTGAGCTAACTTACTAATTTTTGGATTGAGTTAAGCCCGTACGCTGCAATATTAAAAATTAGTCTTTCATTACCATTGCTTATTTTTGTATTGTTTAAAATTAACACAATAAATGACCTTTCATCCCAAAAGAACTAAAGTAATCATTTCGCATTGTTACAGCCGTATCTACACTCTTTCCTCTATATGTGTCTTCAATAAATATATACGTTAATGATCTCTCAATATTTCGCATCCGATATTGCCCACATCCCTTACCACAATATATTCACTTTACAAACAGAGTTTGCAACCCAATTACTAATAGAGGAATATAAATATGTACTTGTCAATGAAGCAATCACCTTTATTTAGAAATTTTTTATTATTAATCCTACGTACACACACTTCTTTTGTCTCCAAAAATATTCTTAATTAATCCACACAATTTAATATAATAAATACCTAAGATTACACAAATTTTCATTACAATAGAATATATAATTTATAATATTATTGATACAATGATGCCAATAATAAAAATCTTATAAACCTTACAAATTTTAGAAAATGGCTTAGAGTGTGATAGGTTGAATGAACCACAACAAATCATTTTAATTATAGTACCTATGATCAATATTCTAATACAAATTTTACATTTCCCTATATTTTCTGTTTGGTGATTGTCAAATTTTAAGTCTAAAATTTTTCTAATTTTACAGTGACTTTTATTTTTTAAAGAGAGAGAGAGAGAGAGAGTCAAAGCGAAATAAAAAAATGTAATTCTAAAATTTTACTTGTGCATTGTGTGATTTTTACCATTTTTGCAGTTGGCCATTTGTATTGAATAAATAAAATAATAAATAGACTTATGGACCACTTTTTTCTGTTATAATAAACATCAGAGGTCCTTTCTTGATGTTTTAATTCCATATGAATAAATTATAATTTTATTGATACAGTAATGTCAATAATAAAAATCCTAACAAACATACAAATTTTAGAATATGGATTAAAGTGTTACAAGTTGAGGGGATCACAAGTTATTGATACTGTAATGTCTATGATCAGTATTTCAATGATATCAAGGTTTCCCCTGCAATTTTTGTTTGGTCATTGCCAAATTTTGTATCTAAGATTTTTCTAATTTTACATGACATTTATTTAAAAAAAGAAAAATAGAAAGAGAGACGCGGAGAGAATTAAAAATGTAAGTCTAAATTTTCGCTTGTGTGTTATGTGAATTTTACCATTTTTAAAGTTGGCCATTTGTATTGAATAAAAAAGTAATGAATAGACTTATGGACAACTTTTTTCTATTATAATAAAACATTTTCTTCTCCTGATGTTTTTCATTCCACAAGAATGTGTTTGTCATAAGGGGTCCAAATGGGGTAAATAAATTGGGATCAAGGACAAGTCTATTTAAGTGTTGAAATTGCAAGAAGACCTCATTAAAAAATTGCCTAAAGCCCCATTATTGTTATTCAACTATTACTTTCATGTCACATTAGTTTCCACACAGACACTTATACAAATAATTTATAACTCCATCTTTATTTAGGAAAAAAAACTGTAGCAATTGTTGTTATATCACAGGAAAAAATTCCAATTAAAAAGATAATAAGAATTAATTGCAAATTTTTTAATAAATATCAATATAATTTAATAGTTTAATTTTTTTGGTAGAGCAATATAATTTAAAAAAATTAATAGCAGTATTACTTTTTAAAATGAAAATTATTATAATTATATTAAAAAATTAATAGCATTATTATAATTATGAAAATTATTTTAATAAAATCTTAATTTTTTTTAAATATTTGTATATATTGTTATATTTTGTTATAATATTATATTTATATTTATTAAAATATAAGAGTCAATATTTTTAAATTAATTAAGACAAAAAGTATTATAATAAAAAAGAATTCTTTTATTAAAAATATAATCATTCTCCCAAACTTATCCTTGTCCCTTTTTGAAAGGAAAAAATAAAGTAGAAAAGTCTATGGTCATGATAACTTCGAGCCTTGTCCCGTGGGACATGGCTACGGTGCAGACAGAAGCTGCAAGTAACAGCTTCGAACTTTCCCGTTTCCATCACCTTGCATTGGGACCTCTTTCTCTCTCCTCTAGCACCCGTGGAAGTTCCCCATTGCCTGCTGTTACTTACAGAAGCCGTAACATAGACTTCTCCCGTCCCGTGATGTCCACTGTCTGCCACTATGAATAACGGCAATGACATTGCAATTGAAACATTGAAAAGGTATTTTCGCAATATTACAAAGCTTTTGTTGGGACATGGAGGATTGTCAAAAGTTCACGCCACGTGAAACTAGCGTTAGATTAGGATTGTCAAAAGTTTATACCATGTGAAACTAGCGTTAAATCTAATTTTATTTCGTCAGTTCTTTATATATTTATTTCATTTATTTCATATATAACTGTTTTTTTTTTCTTTGGTTTTTCTTTTTCCAAAACATAAATAGACCAAACACATCTTCAAATCAGGTTGGAGCGGAGATTCTAACCCTACGATGGCCATATTAAAATTTAAAATTTTTAATTTATTTTTTTCTTTTATAGCTACATCTCAATATTTGAAAAAATGATTATATAGATCTATATATTTTTAAAAAGAGATATTAAGATGCTCTTTTTTTACTATAACACCTACTTGTTCTATTAACTCAAAAAATTGACTTCAATATTAATACATATATTTTAAAATAATTTTAATATTTTTAAAAAATATGAAATTTTTTTAATACTTTACAAGCTTATACTATCTTAAACTAAATTTTATAATAAATAGAAACTTAATATGAAAATAAACGTCTAAAAATTTAAATTATTTTCAATAGCATATAGAATAATTATAATATTATTAATACCTAAGATATATTATATTAATTATAAATTCTATTAAATTCTATTTAACACAAATATTTAACTAAAACTGTTAATTGCAATTTCTTTTGAAAACAATAGATCAAATCATTAAAGTGAATGGGATGATTTGCTGTTTAATTATTTCTTTAGAATATATCCAAACGTAAGGTTGTGAACTAGTGCTTTCTTCAACTTAATTGGGTCCAACAATACACCGCAGCTTCCTCTTTTGGTCATTCCAAGTTTAATTCTTATGAAAGAAGTTACTAATGATTAAAGTGCATGTGAATGAAAAAAAACAAATACATATAATTATTCTATACATGCGTCAACAAGGCAACAGTAACCAAATAAATGATATGAAAGGGGGTGCATGATTAAGTCCTTTTCTTATTCAATTCATTGTTATTATCCTCATCAACTCTTTTCTCACTTATTTTTCAGAAGTTACTGTTCATAGCATTGTTATTATTCTCATCACTCATTAAAATTATTCTTAAATATTCAAGGCCAAAAAGAGAAGCTCATCAACTGTCTGATCCCGGATAATTAAAGAGGTGAACTTGTTCTAAATCCTTTGATAATTTCTATTAATAGCATAATCTCCTTGATCCAAGAAAAAATATCTCCTGTTTGTCTTAATCTTGTCATTTAATTTTCTTGATTTAGGTTACTGTTGATTGTTAACTTCTGTGTTCTTTAGCATTTGTTAATTTGCATCCCTCCTCTAAAAGTCTCTAAAAAAGAATGTTGCTTTTCATTCATACCCTTGAAACCTTTCAGTTAATAGCCAAAACTCTAATCTTTCTTTCTCTTCCTCTCAAAAATGTGCCAAAAAAGTGAATCCAATTTTTTTCAACAGCAAATATATATGTACACACACACACATATTGTTAAAAAGTGCAGAAAAACCACTCAAAAACGTGGAGAAAAATCACTCAAATTTATACATGCGTCAACAGGGAAACAGTAACCAAATACGTGATACAAAAAGGGGTGAATGATTCTGTCTTTTCCTTTTGCAAGTCACTGTTATTACTCTCATCAACTCCTTTCTCACGCATTTCTCAGCAGTTACCAGTAATATTTAAAATCGCTGTGTAGGTATGCAAAAGTTCCGTAAGTGCACTAATAATTATTTGCCAGAAAAAAAGTAGTTGCGTCAATATTAAAGGAATTGACATCCAGGGACACAATTTAGTTGCTTAATGATTATTTAATTAATTAATTTATAATATATTAATCTTTTAAGTTGAATATTTAAAATCTTAGACCCGAAACAATAAATCATCTGAGGCAAATAAAAGAGAAATTATCATCCTATTTTTTCTTTTTTCTTTTTTTAACTTCTTGTAGCTTATAAAAGAGAAATTATCAGTCATTTACTCAAAGTTTATTCAATTATTAAAATTATTATAAACATTTAAATTTATTTAATTTTACATCCAATGTATGCAATTTGTATGAAACATCTGTTAAAAACATAAAGTTATTCGTTCAAAGTGACAAAATAGAAGCGAACACAAAATTGTAGTGGTGATTACGTTTTAGGAGTAACTTTATTTTTTTAGTAAACAGTAGATACACATTGTAATAATGGGTATAAAATTAAGTATATTTAAATTTTCATAACTTTTGGATAATAAAATAATTTTTAGGTGGATGATTGAAAATTTTTCTTTTCAAAATATTTTGAAAACAATACCAAATGTACCAAAACATTGTTTACTTACACTATATATATATATATATATATATTATTTCTTAACTCATTCTTATCCTTATTCTTGCTAACATATCCACAATCTGTCAATGAAATAATTATTGACACTCATATTTGAAAACTTTCGAAAAGATAAAATCCAATACGAAAGCTGAAACGTTATAATCATAGTAACTAGAAAATTGATTGATTTACAAATATCAATTTAAACAATTTTCATGTTGATCGACAATTTAAGTAGATTGACAAAGATTGAAGTAATTACTGTTGGTGATTGATTGACTTTGTCCTTATCCTCGCTGCCTTCTTATCAAAAGTCGAGTGTCAATTAAATTGGGCCAGGGTTTCTGATTGCAACTAATAGACTTCATATACGCATAATGGTCCCTACGTACATACGTACCAATATTTGATTGAAAAAGGGATGCGTGCTTAATGCTCAAGTCGTCTTCTTTTGGAAATTCATTGTTATTACTCTCATCAACTCGTTACTCACATTCCTCTTTAGTCAACAGAGATCCTTTTGCTCAATAAAATTTTTCTTCTATAGTCAAGGTGAATACAGCAGCTCATCAACTCTGATCCCAGACAGGTAAAGAGGTGCACTTGTTCTAAAACCTTTAATATTCTTTTAGTAGCAGAATCTCTGATACTTGATCTTCATAGCGGTTCTTTCTTAATTTCCATCAACTTTCCTGGAAAAAAATTCTCTGGTTTTTCTTAATTATATCACTTACTTTTCTTAAGTCATATCATTTATTTTTAGTAGCAGAATACTTGATCTTGATAGCCATTCGTTCTTAATTTCCATCAACTTTCCTTGAAGGATACCTTCTATTAATAGCGAAACCTCTAACCCTTAAGATAGAAAAAGAAATTCTCTACTTAGGTCTCAGTTGGTTCAAGATCAATATCGCGATGTTGTATTCAAGGTGAATACAGCAGCTCATCAACTCTGATCGCAGACAGGTAAAGAGGTGCACTTGTTCTAAGACCTTTAATATTCTTTTAGTAGCAGAATCTCTGATACTTGATCTTCATAGCGGTTCTTTCTTAATTTGCATCAACTTTCCTAGGAAAAAATTCTCTGGTTTTTCTTAATCATATCATTTATTTTTCTTAAGTCATATCATTTATTTTTAGCAGCAGAATACTTGATCTTGATAACGGTTCTTTCTTAATTTCCATCAACTTTCCTTGAAGGATACCTTTCTGTTAATAGCGAAACCTCTGATCCTTAAGATGGAAAAAGAAATTCTCTATTTAGATATCAGTTGGTTCAAGATCAATATCGCGATGCTGTTTGCAGTCTTTTCTTTCTCTGTCTTTCCCTTTAGTTCATTTTTATTTATTTGTATTCCTTTCTTTGACATATTATTAGATTTGTTAAGTAGCAGGCAATGGCAGAAGTGGGTCTGGCTGCTTTTTCCAGCGTCGTATCAGAAGGTGCAAAGTCACTGTTCAAACCGATTATACGGCAGATATCTTATGTGTTCAAGTACCAGAGCTACATAGATGGCCTAAAAGATCAAGTGAAGCAGCTGGGATATAGAAGAGAAACGGTGCAACAACCTGTTAATCATGCTAGACTACAAGGGGATGAGATTTATGAGGGTGTCACAGACTGGCTAAATCAAGTTGATGAATTCAGTGAAGGGGTTGCAAAATCCATCATTGATGATGAAGATAGAGCTAAGAAGTCCTGCTTCAGAGGATTGTGCCCAAACTTGATTTCTCGTTACAAGCTTAGTAAACAAGCAGCAAAGGCCGCAGAAGCTGCCGCTAGTCTCGTGGGAAAAGGAAACTTCTCTAATGTTTCCTACCGTCCTGCTCCAGAGAGTACAGAACAAATGGAAGTGAAAGATTACGAGGCCTTTGATTCAAGAATGAAAGTATTTCAAGATGTTGTGGAGGCGTTGAAGGATGATAAGCTCAACATAATTGGGGTCTACGGCATGGGCGGCGTGGGTAAAACCACGCTAGTCAAGCAAGTTGCAAGGCAAGTGATGGAAGAAAAGTTGTTCGATAAGGTCGTTATGGCTGAGGTAACACAGACCCCAGATCATCAGGAAATTCAAAAGAAACTTGCTTCTGATTTAGGCATAAAGTTTGAGTTGAATGAGAGTATATTCGACCGAGCGGATCGATTGCGTGAAAGATTGAAGAAAGAGAAGCGGGTCCTCATTATATTGGATAATATTTGGAAAAAACTCGAGTTCGAAAAAGTTGGAATTCCTTCCAGGGATGTTGATGATAAAGATAAAAAGGATGATCAGAGACGATGCACAATAACATTGACGTCTAGAAGTCGAGATTTATTGTGCATTGATATGAATTCTCAGAAAAATTTCCCGATCGATGCTTTGCCACGAAAGGAAGCATTGCAGTTATTTGAGGAGATAGTGGGTGATTCAACTAAAATATCTGCTTTTCAAAGTACAGCCAATGAGATCGTTGAAAGATGCGGAGGTTTGCCTGTTGCACTGAGTACAGTTGCAAATGCCTTGAAAACTAAGGAGCTTGACTTTTGGAAAGATGCATTGAATCAGCTAAGAAGATCGGATGCAAGAGAAATTCATGGCATGCAAGCAAATGTGTACACCTCCATAAAATTGAGTTATGACTTCTTGGAAAGTGAGGAGGCAAAATCTCTGTTCCGTCTTTGTGGTCTATACAGTGAAGGTAATGTCATACAAGTTTCTGACTTATTGAGATATGGTGTGGGTTGGGATTTGTTTGAAAATGTTTACACATTGGAAGAAGCAAGGAGTAGGGTGCATCGGTTGATCGACAATCTCAAATCTTCATGCTTATTGTTGGACGGAGATGCTGAAGATGAAGTTAAAATGCATGACGTCATTCATGTTGTTGCCGTATCAATTGCCGCAGAGAAGCGCATGTTTAATATTCCAAATGTTGCCGACTTGGAGAAAAAGATGGAAGAGACAATACGGAAAGATCCAATTGCCATTTCTTTACCTTATAGAGGTGATCAAGTGCTTCCCCAAAGAATGCGATGTCCCCGTCTTGGGCTATTTTTGTTGCATAGGAAGGGTCTTTGCTCTATGCAAGTTTCAGACCACATTTTTGAAGGGACGGAAGGACTCAAAGTTTTGGATCTTGCCAGAATTCACTTCTCTTCATTACCTTCATCACTTGGGTGCCTCATTAACCTTCAAACATTGTGTTTAGACTATTGCCGACTAAAAGATATAGCAATAGTTGGACAGCTAAAGAAATTAGAGATTCTCAGCCTTGCAGATTCCGATATCAAGCAGTTACCACTCGAAATTCGACGATTGACGCGGTTACAGTTGCTAGATTTGAGCAATTGTTGGAGCCTTAAGTTGATACCACCAAATGTCATATCAAAATTATCTCGATTAGAAGAACTGTTTATGCATAACAGCTTTTCACAGTGGGATAAGGTTGAAGGAGGAAGTAATGCCAGTCTTGTCGAGTTGAAAGCGTTGACAAAGCTAACTACTTTGGAGATAGAAGTTCCGGATGCCGAAATTCTGCCGCCGGATTTTGTCTCCGTGGAATTGGAAAGATATAAGATATTTATAGGAAAAATGTCTGTCCGACGGCTCGTCGAATCTAAAACATCAACATTGATGGTGCTCAAGGGGCCAGAAAGAGTTAGCCTTCTTTTGGGGAATGATGGGACGAAAATGTTGCTGAAGAGAACTGAAGATCTCCGTCTATACTCACAGAAGGGTGTTCAGAATATTGTTCATGAATTAGACAATGGGGAAGGTTTACCACGATTGCAGCATCTTCTAGTAACAGACTGTTCTGAGATTTTACATATTGTCGGTTCAGTTGGACGGGTTCGTTGCAAAGTCTTTCCCTTGCTGGAGTCATTGGATCTTATTGATTTAACTAAGTTGGAGACGATATGCTGCAGCCAACTCAGAGAAGATCAATCTTTCAGCAACTTAAGGATTATAAACGTAGATTCCTGTCCAAAATTGAAGTATCTCTTCTCATTCTCTATGGCTAAAAACCTATTGGGGCTTCAAAAAGTAAAAGTGAGAAATTGCGATGAATTGGAAATGATGATTGGTAAGTGTTTAAATTAATTATTGGTAGGATTATTGACATTGACTCATTCTTTTTTTCTTTTTCTTCTTTTTTTTGGGTGAAAAAACAACGGATGTTTATTATATATTGTTTTTGTTCATTTATAGGGCCCGACATGGAGAAACCAACAACTATTGAGGGACTCACAGAAATCATTGCAGAGGATGATCCTATTCACAAGGTGATAATTTTCTGTTTAATAATTAATTAATTAATATTTTATCGCGATTGATCTTCAATCATCAAAAGAATATTATATTAGAAGTTGTAGTTGAAGGAACAAAAATGTACGGTTTTGCTTTGCAGGTTACTTTTCTACGCTTGGAGGAACTGAAACTTGACGGTTTAAAAAACATCAAAAAATTATGGCCCGATCAATTTCAGGGAATGTATTGTTGTCAAAATTTAACAAAAGTGACCGTGGAAAGGTGTTATCGTCTGAAGTATATGTTTTCATATTCTATGGTTAACAGTCTTGGGCAACTCCAACATCTTGAGATTATTAATTGTTGGTCAATGGAAGGGGTAGTCAACAACACCACGGGGGGGGTTAGGAGGAAGAGATGAATTAAAGGTTTTTCCTAAACTACACTCCCTGCGGCTCCATTGCCTTCCAAAACTATGTAGCTTCACCTCACCAGAAGACGTCATTCACACTGAAATGCAACCTCAATCTTTCTTTAATGAAAAGGTTTTTTTTTTTTTTTAAATTAATTTTATTTTCAATAGTTAATTTCTTCTTTCGTTGAGTCTTCAAATTTAATTAATATCCATCTCTAATTGCATTGAATTTTTAACTTCAGGTACGACTCCCAAGTCTGGAGGTATTACATATTAGTGAGGCGGATAAGTTGAGAAAAATATGGCACCACCAGCTTGCTTCGAAGTCTTTTAGCAAATTGAAAAAATTGGAGATATCTTGGTGTAATAATCTATTGAATATTTTTTCTCCATTGGTAAGATTGCTATATTCATTTTGAATTTTTATTTCAAATAACATTCAACAATTATTTTAATCATTTTTGTGTTTACAAATAATTTTCATTCACAAATTATTTATTGCAAGTATTGTACTTCAAACTTCTGGAGGGAAAAAAAGTATTGTACTTCAAATCACCATTCTGAACTCTGCATTTTCAATCTAATTTATAGGTTCACCTGCATTAAAGTCAACAATATAATTGTTTTAAACACGATTTAACAGCATAATATAATTCAATTTAATTGTTTTTTTTCTTAAATCGTAATAAATAAGATTTTCAGAAATTAAAAGATACTTAGTTACTCAGCTTTTAAGTTCACAAATTCATATATATTTCTCTTGTCCTTGGGTCTTTAGATTTCGATTTTAAAAATAAATTAAAGAAAAGTGTTCAAATGTAGTTAATATCTCTAGTTTAGTTATGAATTGATTACGCCATTGATTAAGCACAAATTCATGATGGTCATTTTGAATCGACCGTTGATTAAAAAATTTCCTCAAATATTCACTCTATAACAATCCCATGTTGATGGCGTTGGGAAGTGTTTTCCAGAAATGTTTTCCATTTTTAAAAGCATGATTCATGAATATCGGGAAAAAAAAAAAGAGAAATACAACGTTTTAGTTTAGTTATTTTTAAAATAGGCATGTTTGAAAATTAAATTAATTTTTAAAAGCTAGAATCAAGATGAAAAATGAATTTATAATATTTAAAAATTACCTGAAATTCTTTCTCCGTTCCTAATACTAAATAGTGTAAATGCTTTTTCATTATCTTTGTTTTTCTGGACTTCTATTTATTTATTTATTTTTGTTTTAATTTTTTCCTTTTTTCTTTAACAAAAAATATCTAGTAGACATTCATGGTTTGTTATTTTTCATAAAACAATTGTATGATTTTGACATACTTTGAATCTAGTTGAATGCTACTCTTTATTTTAAGGTTGGAATTCCTAGTAGCCTGGTGAATCTTGATGTATCATACTGTGAAAAAATAGAAGAAATCATAGGACATGTTGGAGAAGAAGCGAAGGAGAATCGTATTGCTTTCAACGAATTAAAACTTTTGGTACTTGATCATTTACCAAGGCTTACCAGCTTTTGTTTGGAGGATTACACTCTTGAATTCCCATCATTGGAACGAGTTTCTATGACATGTTACCCGAACATGAAGACTTTTTCTCAGGGAATCGTATCCACACCAAAGCTGCACGAAGTGCAGGTGAGTAAAAAGGAAGTATTAAGTTTTATATGAAACTGTGATGTTGTTTGGTTACTAAGAAAATAGGAAGTAAGAAAACTTCTGTAAGCTGAGAACTCTGTTATTATTGATCTAATGAATCTGGAAATTACAAGCCTTTTTATACGTGCATAGAAGATTCTACACACATTGCACACACGCACAGTTTACTGCTAACAACCTCTAGAACAACCTTTAGCTGACTCAGCTGCCATGTCAGCATACTCATTAACTAACTAATTCTATTCTTAACAGGAAGAGGGTGAATTGCGCCGTTGGGAAGGCAACCTTAATTCCACTATACAAAAGTGTTACGAAGAAATGGTATGTGTTAAATCGATTCGTCGAAATTACTTATGCATCTCCCTTGCACTTCCACATTTGAACATATACACCTGCCTTGTATAAATAGTTTTAGAAGTTAAAACACAAAACATGTAAGTTTAATGTATATATATATATCTAATGCCTTTCAAAAAAAAAAAATTTATATATATCCAGTGCAATTGTTTTGGTTTGTGCAGATTGGATTCCGTAATATACTGTATTTGCAACTCTCAGATTTTCCACGTTTGAAAGAAATATGGCATGGCCAAGCACTGCCTGTCAGCTTCTTCAACAATTTAGTACGGCTGGTGGTGGATGACTGCACGAATATGTCGAGTGCTATTCCTGCCAATCTGCTACGGTGCTTGAACAATTTGGAATACCTGGCAGTGACGAATTGTGATTCACTAGAAGAGGTGCTTCATTTGGAAGAGCTATATGCTGACAAAGAACATATAGGTCCCCTGTTTCCTAGGCTTTACAGTCTAAGGCTCACTGATCTTCCAAAACTCAAAAGATTCTGCAACTTCACTGGGAATATAATTGAAATGCCTGAGTTGGAGAATCTAACTATTGAGAATTGCCCTGATATGGAAACATTCATATCCATCTCTGTAGTGCACGTGACAACAGATAACAAGGAACCTCAAAAATTAACATCAGAAGAGAACTTCTTGCTGGCTCATCAAGTACAACCTCTCTTCGATGAAAAGGTGATTATTATTATTATTATTATTATTCCCTTCACTTTCGTTCGCATAGATGTAATTTCATTAGAATCAAGTCAAATTTAATGACTCATCTTTTTGCATGTCATCTTAATTTATATATGATTTAACAATATAACCGCAGCTATTAACTATCTTTATAGTATGAATTATAAAAATGTCTGGAATTAATTGGATTCCTGGCAACACGAGGTGCTGAACTATATTAATTATGTGTGTTAATTCATATTGGATTTAGGATCAGATTTCATTTATGTGTTTCAAAGGGTAATCGATTTGATACTTATATTTGGGATCCTACTGCAAAGCATACTGATTTGGAAATAAAATATAAAATGCCGTGATTAATCTTGTCCATAAAATATGCAGGGGAAGACTGCAGAGATTGGATACATATTTTCATTTACAACTTAATTTTGTTGATTTTCAGGTTGCATTCCCTCAATTGAGATGGTTAAACCTGTCTAGATTACACAATGTGCAGCATCTCTGGAAGGAAAATGACGAATCCAACAAAGCGTTTGCAAACTTGGAAAGTCTAGAAATATCGGAATGTAGTAAGTTGCAAAAATTAGTACCACCTTCGTGGCATTTGGAAAATCTTGCGACTCTGGAAGTATCGAAGTGTCACGGGTTGATAAATTTATTGACGCTCTCAGCATCTGAAAGTCTAGTGAATCTTGAAAGAATGAAGGTAGCTGATTGCAAAATGATAGAACAAATCATACAATTGCAGGTTGGAGAAGAAGTGAAAGGCTCCATTGTCTTCGAGAAAATGAACTACTTGACACTTGGTTGTTTGCCAAGCCTAACAAGCTTTTGTTCGAGTAATTACACTCTTCAATTCCCATTCTTGCAAAAAGTAGTTGTGAGACAGTGCCCAAAGATGAAGATTTTCTCTCAAGGAGTCGTAGACACACCAAATCTAAACAAAGTGAAACTCACCGAAGAAAAAGATGATGATGATGATGAAGAAGATGATGATGATGAAGGATGTTGGGAAGGCAACCTCAATGACACCATAAAAAAATTGTTCAATGAAATGGTGAGTATCAATTAAGTTTTGGTGCTATTTAGCAAATTATTTTATAGAAACTAATGTGATATAATATGATTGGTTGACTGAAAATATATAATAATAATAGTAAATAAATAAATAAATAAATTATGAGGAGCATGTAATGTTTTTGTTTAATCAATCATATTATGTCGCATTAGTTTATACAATATTATTTGTGCACAAGAGGTGGTGGTCATATCATTACTCTAGCTTTAATAATTTCTATTAATAATAGCATATATAATCTCTAATCCTTGATCTTGGTAGTAGTTCTTTCTTAATGTCCAAGAAAAATATCTCTCATTTGTCTTAATCTTGTCATTTAATTTTCTTGAATTCTGAGTTAGTGTTTATTGTTAAATTCGGTTTTCGGTTAGTAGCTGTTGGTTAATAGCTTCGGTTAATCCTTGAATTAAACATATTAAAATCTAATCATAAACCCGCCTTTCCCTATTTTACAACACCCTTTATGTAATAGTGACTTCAAAAGTGTAACATATTTTGAACAATTGCAAGGAAAGAACATATTTGACACTTCACGAAACGGTAAAGATATAAGCTTCAATTCTTGTACAACAAATTAATATAACTAACTTCAACCGTCAATTGATCAATAATTCAGTAACAAAAAGGGGCAGATATCCTAGTCTTTCTTTACTAATGAAGCAAGCCATTAAACTTCGAAAGCTATTTCTATTTCCACATTCTTCATGTACCAAAGCCAAAAAGAAAAAAAAAAAGCAACAAAAATTTGGAAGTAATCATCTTTATTCAGCAGCATGCATATTAATTAAAACATATTCAAAAAGAGATATACAATATCAGGTCTGGAGACGAAATGAGCCCACAGAGACTACCAATAATGTAGTGGCTTGATTAAAAATATTAATCAAGCCACTACATTAGAAGAACAAGGGTTAATCATGCATATTAATTAAAAATATTTTTGCTATCATCCACCTGTTCTCTCTAAATAGTTGCCACTTTTTTTTTTTGTTTGTCTGAAATTCCAAGCAAAAATATAATTAGAAGAACAAGAGTTAAGGGTTAAAAAAATGGAAAAATAGGGCTCCTCTGTTTTCATTCCCCTGTTTTTCTGTTCGGTGACTACAAAGATTTAAATCAAAATTTATGATGCAGGCTACACGGCACCTGGTGGAAGACTGCTAGGGTTTACCTTTTATTCATAGTTAGAAATTTAATTTAGAATTTGTAGTGTGCGCCTTATATAAGTAGGTTTCCTAATAGTAAAATTAAATAATCAAGTTTATGATGCACTAGGATATGGTTGTGATAAATGAGCTTTTTATGTATCCTCTGAGGTTGATCATTATTTTACTACATTGAAGATTCAGTTATCTCTTTGTAATACTCTGGACTTCACATACTAAACAGAATGGAGCATTATTTTATCCCGCTAAATCAGTTTTTCATTTTTTTAAATTAAAAAATTATTCATCAAACACTTTATAGCTCTGGTTTTAAGTTGGTAAACACTTTAAGCCGCAACTTTAAATTCAGTTTACGAGAATCCCTAACAGTCACAGTGGCTGAACCTAGCCAGACTAAAACCAGATCATGAAAGCTTATATACACCAAGAGATTTATCTAGAAAGTACCGCCGGCAGCCAGTTCATTCGTTTCTGAGTTTGTTTCCAGAAACCCGGAAACTCCCCTGTTTCTGCAAACAGGGCTTCTTTGTTTTCAGTCCCCTGTTTTTCCATTTGGTGATTGTAAAAATTTAAGATTAAATAGAATAATGTAAAAAAAAAAGAAAAAAATGCCTTTCTTAATTTTGACTTCATAATGTTGCAGCAACCGTCCTCTGTTATCATTCCCCTGTTCTTCAGTTTGTTGATTGCAAATAACATTCTTTGTATCTACTCTTTATATGTTTATTTTTAATTTTAAGTCATCAATTTTTGTTCTTCTTAAAGCGTGTAGTAAATTATATGATCATCTGATCAAATCCCTCACATTAACATACAGCAGAATCTGTTAATGGAATTTATTATTTTATCATAATTAAACAGAAGATTTGTTCATGCAGTTTTGTATGACGAGGAGTTTTCATTTTTCTGTCAAATACAAGAACAATTTGTAAATAATGTCCATGAAAGCTTGAATGAAGAATGGCATTTAATAATTTTAGAAGAATAATGGCTTATAGAGCATATTAGTAGGGATAAGATTTGTAGGTGTTTGGTAACGGAAAAAGGAGAAAAAAAAATGGAGAGTGGAGGCATTACTTTTATCTCATTCTTAACTTCCGTAAGTGGAGGAGAACAAAGGGGAAAAGAGGGGAGTGGGGCATGACCTTAAAAGGAGGATTTATTTATGTTTTCGGGGTCTGCAGGGCATCTTTTTCTCTCTTCCACTCATGGAAAATCCTTTCTTTTATACTCTTTCAGTTTTCTGCAAATTACTCAAAAAGCTTTTGGTTTTTAAGGCAATGTTTATTAAGCCATATGAGTGGTGGCACAAGTTTTTTGGCAAAGGCCCAGAAACTGACTTGAGTGTCGGAGGGTTCACGCCGGAAAAACTTTCGGCGCCTCTGACCGTCTTCTATGATTTTAAGTATTCGCAAGTTAATCGCTAGTGGTTGCAGGACATCTTGACGATTGACCAATCGATTCTCTACCAAATAAATCTAATGCTGGTGTAGAAGTTTGATATTAAGTCGCTAATAGACTAGATCAGATTTGGGCATCAACATTTGGCACTGTCTGTGGGGAATCGGTACAAAAAGCCAACTTCTTGTCTCTACCAATTTTTCATCCGGCCAAGCCAAAGGCAGAATATTATCATGCACAAATTGATAAGCTGGCTCAAACACGGAAGCCAATCAAGGCTGGATGGAATGCTTACCTGTAAAGGTTTTGGCTTATTTATTGCTTTAAGTATATTGTCATTAAAATTCAATTTCCAATTGCTATGATTATTGATTTATCAAATGAGAGATGCTTGGAAATTCTTTAATAACATGCATGTTTCAATACCGTGCATGATATATTTGCTGAAATTGAATATTATCCCTTGGAATTCGTTGATAATGTTCCTTTACAAAATTAGCTTGTTAGAATGGGCTTCATTCATAATTCAAGATTACATGCTATTATACTTGCAAATGAATTAATTTAATATTTTCCAACAACATGCTTGACATAATGTTAACAGTTTAGATTTATTATGGCTAATTATTCAGCTTCGTTATGGCTAATTAGATGTGTAATGCTACTACCATCATTATTTTGCTGATGTATTTATATTTCTTGATTGATTGTTCTCTTTTCATCGAACTCAAGATATAAAGTCTGTTCAAAAGAGCAATCGATTTGCGGTATTATCAATGTTCAATTTCTTAAAATAAAGATTACACAAATTGTTAAATTCATTTGGTGGTAAGCATAAAAATCCACGGATCTTTGGTTTCTTCAAGATATTTCCTACTGGTTTTACACCCCATCAATCAATCATGCAGCTAGTTTTCATGTGAAGACTATGCAGGGAAAGTATATAGACAATTCTGGTATAAAACTCGGTTCATTACAAGTTGAGGCAAAATTGTTAAAATTCAAATCAGGAGCTGTTCGTTAAATCGCCTCAAGGGATAGGAAAGTTCAAAAGTCATTTTGTTGCTGATTACACTCTACATATATGCTTAAGAGAATTCTGCCCAGGAGCCAAGGACTACAATAAAGGTTCTGCTTCAGTTTGTCCAACATATGCGTCAAACTAATTGAGAGCATGAATTATTCTTAACCATAGCTTTATTATATTTTCGCATTAAACATTAGAAATTATGCATATATATGCTGTCTTTTAATAACAGTTGTCATTCACATTGCATAAATTCCCATAATTGTTAAGAAGTGCTAGAAGAAGTATAATTACCATAATCTGGATGAGGCCGAGTATTGGTATTTTGGCTAACTTTAATAATGGTTTTAAAACAAAACAAATTTTTATTGATGATGAGAATTGATAGGCATGTCTTCAAGCTTCAAAGAATTGATGAAGTTGGATTTTTGTTTCCTTCATATTTTATTCATTTTGTGCCCGTGTTAAAATATTGCAAGAATAATTCTAAGAAGGGAGCAAAGCAGAGTCAAGCTCAGGATTTGTTTGATGAAGTACTAATGAAATAATGCAGAGCACAATCTCAGGTGCACTTGTTCTAAAACCCCAGTTTTATATTTATCCTTTAAATCCACTACCTGACTTCAAAAATCTGATGGATGGGGTTTTGACTTATTAAGTCGTTAATAGAAAATAGTTAAGATTACATATTATAGAATATATAGCATAGTCATATATTAGCACACAACATGCTTGACCGAAGGATTACATATTATAGAATATATAGCATAGTCATATATTAGCACACAACATGCTTGACCGAAGGATTGATGGAACTTGGGTTAGCATGAGATCGTATTTCCTTGATACAGTGATATGACTTTGCTTAAACTTTTATGGTACCATTTATTTGTTGATTACATATTTTATATAATATGATTTATTTTATATATAAATTTTAATATCTTTAGTGTTGGGAAATGGTGCTCCGCACCTTTAGCAAAGGTCTTTAATAATATTGCTAACCAAATATTATAGATGGTAATAAAAACACCAAGGATGTTTATCCATCAAAGGCCCAAACATATATAAATAACTAAAGCGCAAGTTGTAAATGTGAGCTATTTTCTGGACAAGTTATAAGTTACAAGTCCGAAATTAAATTTTTGATGGTTGTCCATATTTAAGGATTTAAAGCAAAAACCTCAAATAAGAGCACATTGAAGGCACGCAAAGGCTCTAAAGTCTCAAAGCCTGTTTTATGGCGAGACAGGAAGCCAAACATGCCAGGATCTGCTCGACCAAGCGAAGGCAAGCAGACAAAAAAAGTTTCAAAAATCTTTTAAGGCAGGCTCCAAAGTCTCAAAGACTGTTTTATGGTGAGACATGCCGATCTGCTTCGACTGCCGAAGGAAAAAAAAGTTTCAAAAATCTTCTAAGGCACGCAAAGGCTCCAAAGTCTCAAAGCCTATTTTATGGTGAGCCAGGATCTGCTCGACCAAGCGAAGGCGAGCAGACCACAAAAGTTCCAAAAAAGCTTCTAAGGCAAGCAAAGGCTCCAAAGTCTCAAAGCCTATTTTATAGCGAGACAGGAAGCCAAGCATGCCAGGATCTGCTGGATCAAGCGAAGGCGAGCAGACCACAAAAGTTCCAAAAAAGTTTCTAAGGCAAGCAAAGGCTCCAAAGTCTCAAAGCCTCCTCGATGGCGAGACAGGAAGCCAAGCTCTCTAGAAGCTGCTCGACCATGTGAAGGCGAACAAACAATGAGAATTCCAAAAAAGTTTCTAAGGCAAGCAAAGGCTCCAAAGTCTCAAAGCCTATTTATGGCGAGACAGAAAGCCAAGTATGCCAGGATCTGCTGGACCAAGCGAAGGCGAGCAAACCACAAAAGTTCCAAAAAAGTTTCTAAGGCAAGCAAAGGCTCCAAAGTCTCAAAGCCTCCTTGATGGCGAGACAGGAAGCCAAGCTCGCCAGAATCTACTCGACCATGTAAAGGCGAGCAGAGAACAAAAATCCCAAGAAAGTTTCTAAGGCACATAAAAGACTTCAAAGTCTCAAAGTTTGCTCGATGGCGAGACAAGAAGTCAAGCTTGCCAGAATCTGCTCAACCATGTGAAGGCAAGCAGAAAGTAAAAAAAAAAAAAAGGGTACTTCAAGTGAAAGGCTTACAGTCTCTAAACCTCCTCGTAGTGAGACGAAGTCAAAGTTTGCCTGCTCTTGCCCGACCAAGATTAGGCGAGCAAGAGTTATATGAGTGAAAAATATTCTAAAGCAGATAAATGACTAAGTCTCAAAACCTACTTCAGGTGAGATAAATACGTGAACTTATGAAACCTGCTTTACATGATTATGCGAGTAGGAAAATGGTATATTTAAAGGCATGTAAAAGTTTAAAACTTGAAATTTTTTGCTAATAGTAAGGTTAATTTTAGCAATCCCGAGCCGATTTATGCCAACCACATCGATGTCACGTTAAAATTCATATAGTTTCCAGTCTTGATTCGTTAAAACTCTCAACACTAGAAACTGGGGGACTGATGTTTGGTAACGGAAAAAGGAGAAAAAAATGGAGAGTGGAGGCATTACTTTTATCTCATCCTTAACTTCCGTAAGTGGAGGAGAACAAAGGGGAAAAGAGGGGAGTGGGGCGTGACCTTAAAAGGAGGATTTATTTATTTTTTCGGGGTCTGCAAGGCATATTTTTCTCTCTTCTTCTCATGGAAAATCCTTTCTTTTACACTCTATTTCATTTTTCTGCAAATTACTCAAAAAGCTTTTGGTTTTTAAGACAATGTTTATTAAGCCATATGAGTGGTGGCACAAGTTTTTTGGCAAAGGCCCAAAAACTGACTTGAGCATAATAAACTAGTTAATTATTTCATAAACTTCAACTTAACACTGAGCCATAAACTAGTGCTTTCTTCAACTTAATTATTCTCACTGCATATTTGTTAAGGCTTCGTCTTTTGTCTTGATTCTGGACTTCAAAATTAAATCTTAAAAATCGGGTATAATAGGGGTACGTGATTAAGTCTTCCTCTTTTGCAATTCATTGTTATTACTCTCATCAATTCATTCTTTTGATAGCAGTTCTTACTTAATATCCGAAGCGAATAGAGGAGGTCATCGACTCTCTGATCCCATATAAATAAAGAGGTATACATGTTCTAAATCCTTTAATAATATCCTTTAATAGCAGTTCTTACTTAGTTTTCATCTACTTTCCAAGAAAAAATTTCTCTGGTTTGTTTTAATCTTGTCATTGGTTTTGCTTGAGTTTCAAATTATTGTTCATTGTTAAAAGTCTGTGATCTTATTATATGGCTTTGGTTAATTAAAACAAAAAAGTCTGGGATTTTATTCAGACCCTTGAAACCTGGGATTTTATTCAGACCCTTGAAACCTTTCAGTTAATAGCAAAAACTCTAATCCATGAGCCCGGGGGGGGGGAAGAACAAGAAAGAATTCCCTGTTTAAATATCAGTTGGTTAAATGTTGTTTGTTTGCTGTCTTTTACTTGTTTGTTTGTTTTTCATTTTATTAGATTTGTTTTTTACTTGAAGATTAAAGATGAGTAAGAAATTTTTTTTTATTCTTTTCTGAGGCAGCCTACAAATTTTAGAATAGGGCTAAGAGTAATTACAAATTCAATTAACCACAAAAAGTTATTTATATTTATCGCTTGTAAAATTAAGCTTATCATCCCAAATATAGTTGTTTGCATTAGAAGTTTTCTAGCATTCATGAGCTTTATCATCATATCACAAGATTGCCTGAAAAACAAGATAAATCAATTTGAGCAACTTGCTCTTTATTGATTTTTTTTTTTTTTTTGCCTGAAATACTAGGGAAAATATTATATAAGAACAAGAGTTAGATGAAAAAAAGTTAAACAAGTTCCTGTGTTTTCATTCCCCCTGTTTTTTGTTTGGTGGTTGAAAGCTTTTATATATAAATTTTTATGATTTCCCGTTGGGACTTTATTAAATAAAAAAGAATATGTAATTCTAAATTTATCCTTACGGATTGAGTAATTATTATTACGTTCTCTTAATATTTGTTCTTGCAATTTTGTGTAATGTGAATTTCATGTTTCTGTTAACATAAACCAATTTGTAAATAAGGCCACGTCGAACAAATGAAACAACAAAAAAGCATCGTTGGCAATACAAAATCAAACTTTATTATTAATCATTATTTTGTTTTTGAATATGTATAAATCAAATCATATACTGTTGATCTTACTTTGATAATTTGGTGTTTAGTTTCTCTCAAAAATGCTTTTATAAAAGTTTTGGTCCTCAATCATTCATCCAAGCTTTTGCTGATCTTTTATTAGGCATATACATCGCGCTGTCACTTAATATTCATTTCAATTTCACAGTACACAAGCAACGTCTATGCCAAAATCATTAAGGCACAACCGGTATTTATTCCATGAAAACTTTATTATTTCTTCAACTTAATTGGGTCGAACAACATTTTTTAAAGTACTTTTATCACACTAAACGGCTTTGTTAAACCTCCGTCTTTTGGTATTGATTCTAACTTGAAATTAAATCTTTAAGTCATTACAAGTTTATTTCTTCATGAAAGAAGTCAATAATCAAGTGCGTGTGAATTAAAGAAAAAAAAAAAAGATCAGTGAGAAAAGCCCTTTTTCAAAGGCAACCTACTGATTTGAGAATAGGGCTCAACCACAAGAAAATATTTACGTTTGCTTTTAAGGAGTAAATGATAGCTAAGCTATTAAACTTAATTCAAATTTAGTCAATCATCAATCAATCAATCCAACTAGTTCAAGTACAGAGTCAATTGAACAAATTCATCACTTGCATAATTAAGCTTATCTTCCGAATTTGAGTTGTTTCCATTAGAAATTTTCCCGCAGTCACGAGTTACAATCATCAAAACAAAATTATTTATATAAGAACAAGAGTTAAAGGGGAAAAAGGTAAAGCAAGATTCCTCTATTTCCGTTCCCCTATTTTTTTTTTTTTTTTTTTTTGGTCTGGTGATTTAAAATTTTATATCTAAATTTTTATAATTTTCCATTGAAGCTTATATTTAAATAAAGAATTACAAAAAAAACCTAATTCTAAATTTATGCATTGAATGGTTATTATTATGCTCTCTTAAAATTGGGTACAATATCAATTTCATAACGAATAGAGTTATTGGTTGTTGAATAATGATGAGATTAGAGATTATGCTGTGTCCTTCTTTTCAAAGCTCTATTCCAAAGAGGATGCAATCTATCATCCATACCATGTTGTTAACGCCTTCCCAGTCCTTGAGGAAAGTCGAATGCAAGCTTTGGGACAAGCAGTGGAGGATGAGGAAATTAAGAATGTGATCTTCAGCATGAAGGCTTTGAAAGCCCCTGGAATAGGCGGGTTGCATGCTCTCTTTACCGACCAGTGGCATGTAGTGGGAAAATCTGTCTGTAGTCTTATAAAAGGTATTTTTAATGGCAACGAGATCCCTAAGGAGTTGAACAAAACTCTGATTGTGTTGGTTCCTAAGTCGGATAATCCTATTAGCCTTAAGCTTTTTCGTCCGATTACTCTTTGCTCGGTTATCTATAAAACTATCACTAAGTTATTAGCTAACCGGCTGAAATCTATCTTGCCTGACCTCATTGGACCTACCCAGACTAGTTTTATCCCGGGGAGACACATAACGGAAAACATAGTGGTTGCTCAGGAAGTTATTCATTTGATGAGACGTAAGAAAGGGAGGATTGGGCAGATGGCAATTAAGGTGGATTTGGAAAAGGCGTATGATCGTTTAAGCTGGGATTTTATTTATGAAACCTTGAGGGAGTTTGGATTGCCTACTATTTTGGTTCGGCTTATTATGGAATGTATTACAACGGCGACTATGCAACTTCTATGGAATGGAGAAATTACAGAGAGTTTTACCCCTTCTAGGGGTATTAGACAGGGAGACCCCATTTCCCCATATATCTTTGTGTTATGATGTATAGAAAGGTTAAGCCATGGAATAAATGACGCTGTGAAGAGAGGGCACTGGAAACCTATTAAACTGTCTCGTGGAGGTACCTCTTTATCTCACTTATTTTTTGCTGACGATCTTCTTATTTTTTGCTGACGATCTTATCTTGCTTGCAGAGGCTTCCTGTAGGCAAGCAATGGTTATAATGAAGTGTTGAATGTTTTTTGTATGAGCTCTAGAGAGAAAGTTAGTAAAACAAAGACACAAGTTTTTTTCTCCCACAACATAAAGTCTGCTGAGGCTAAGGAAATTGGTGATTCCTTGGGTTTTTCTGTCACAAAAAACCTAGGGAAATATTGAGGAATGCCAATTATTCATTCACGGGTTAATAAGCTGACTTATCAGGGAATTTTGGACAAAGTGAACCAACGTTTGTCGGGGTGGAATGCGATACATTTGTCCTTGGCGGGTAGGATCACTCTCACTCAATCGGTAATCCAGGCAATTCCTATTTATGCAATGCAGACCACGAGGATTCCGTTTGGTATTCGGGAGAAAATTGATCAGGCTTGTAGGAGGTTTATTTGGAGCGGGGCAGCAGACAAGAAGAAAATCAGTTTGGTGAAATGGGATACAATATGTCAACTGAAACCTAGCGGAGGCCTTGGTCTTAAGCAGCTTAATTTAATGAATGATGCTCTGCTCATGAAGATTGGGTGGGTTTTAATTGCTTCTCCAAATAGTTTATGGGTGAAGGTTCTCTTGTCTAAGTATGGGCTGGCTCCTAAAGCCCTCCCCGGCACATTACCTACGAAATATGGCTCTTACATGTCGAAGGCTCAGGTAGGCATTTGGCATCAGCTAATAAAAGGGATCAAATTTGACATTGGAAATTGCAACCGATTTAGATTTTGGTGGGATAATTGGGTAACAGAGGAATACCCTTTGTATACTTTAAACTGCGATACCGTTACCGCAGCTGGAGGAGTGTGTGGCGGCGTTTATCACTGCTGAGGGTACTTGGAATTGGTGGCTTTTTGAGAATTTATTGCCCCATCATTTACTTCTCAAAATTGCAGCCACTAAGCCTCCTAGTGTAAATGATGAGGATGATCACATGTACTGGGCATATTCTAAGTCAAGAGATTTCACTACTAATTCAGCATATAGGGCTTTGTCAAAAATGGAGGTTCACAATGAAGAATCCTTTTGGCGCATTCTTTGGCAGTGGAGAGGTCCCCAGCGTATCAAAACCTTTATGTGGGTGGTGGGTCAAAATAGACTTAAAACTAAAGCAGAACTTTTCCGGCGACATATTGTTGATGATATGAGTTGTGCAAGGTGTGGCTGTGTTGTTGAAAATACTCTTCATGTGCTGCGGGATTGCCCCAGTGCTAAGCATGTCTGGTCGTCATTGATACCCCATGGGATTAATCATCAATTCTTTAGTTTGAATCTTCGAGATTGGATGTTATATAATTTGAGGAACTTGTGGAAGTATGATGGTATGTTTGACTGGCCGTGTCTTTTTGGGGTCACAGTTTGGAGGCTTTGGTTTTGGCGTAACCAAAATCTGCATAATGGTGTTTTTACTAGCAAGAGTAATGTTGTAATGGATATTAAGATCCGTACAGAAGAAATTCAAAAGGTAAATCAGAGTTGTTTGGTTCCTGCTGCCATAAAGATTGAGAAATATTTTGGATGGGTGGCCCCTACTTGGCCTTGGTTTAAACTCAACACAGATGGAGCTCATAAAAGTTCTGGTCTGTCTAGTGCGGGTGGTTTGATTAGAAACTGTAATGGAGAGTGGATAATTGGTTTTGGAATGAATATTGGTGTGGGTACCATCACTGGTGCTGAGTTATGGGGCCTTTATCAAGGGTTATGTCTGGCTTGGGATAATGGAATTCGGCAGCTTCAGGTAGAGGTTGACAGCCTTTGTGTTACTCGTTTGGTGGCGGATGACGAGATTAGGCCAAATGGAAATGTTTCTCTTGTTAGGGGTATCAAGGAATTGCTTAACAGAACCTGGCAAGTGCAGGTCAAGCATGTTTACAGAGAATCAAATTTTGCAGCTGACTTTCTTGCCAACTCTGCTCTTTCACTACCTGTTGGATTGCACATTTTCAATTCTCTTCCTTTAGGGGCTGGGTTTTGGATTCGTCATGATTGTATTGGGGTTTCACACCCCCGTTTTGTTTTGCCCTAGTCTATGCTAGGCACGTCTTTGTACCAAAAAAAAAGAGTTATTGACCACTTTGTTAAAAATGAACATGTTATGTTTATACGTACAATAAAACAAAACACGGGGTGCACGCTTAAGTCTTGTTCTTTTACAATTGGAAAATGATGTTCTCACAAAGTTGTGCACAAAGCTTTGCACAAAACGGTGAGTTTTGTGCAAAGTATGAAATATCTCTTCTGACTTCTGAGGCATGGGACACCTCACACACGCAACAAACGCACCCAGCAGTCACCTTCACGCGCCCGACTCTTTCCTTTCTCCCTCATCACAACTCTTTTTCTCTCATCTCCAAGCTGCCAGCCGCTGCAACAAGCTCAACCGCAGCAGTCCCTTTTCTCACAACATAATCGCAGTAGTGTTTCGAAGTATTTGACGACTCTTTCTCTCACATCTGTGATTCAACTCTTTAGAAGTGATTTCACAAAATAGCTTTGTATTTTTTTTTTTTTTACAAGAATGAAGAATGTGGTAGTGCTTTTTTTTTTTTTCCTTTTTTTGGATTGTATTACTTGGTGCTGTGAACGAAATTAATTTGTTTACTAAGTTGTGTGCTTTTGCTTAATCTTTTCTGCCCACTTAGATTTAACTTTGTTGAATTTGTAATTAATCCTAGAAGTATCCTGCTGAGGATTGCAACACAAAGAAGCAAATTAAAAACAAACACGAGAAGAGGAAGAAAAAAAATTAATTAAACAACATAGTTGCTTTAAACACTACAAAAATTACAAAAAAAAAAAGGCTTCACTTTAACTGACAAGCATGGCAATTTTCATCAAAGTTACAAACTCTAATTTTTTTTTATGGCAATGGTGGGCAATAAATTTGATAAACAAACTAGAACAATTTGACCAATATACATAAATATCTAAGTTCAAGAGGCTGCAAAGTTGATGGAAGAGACAGATGGTAAAGTTGAGAACAAAAGCCGAGAACAACAACAACAAAGGCTCAGTGATGACATTATTGCTAGATTCAAGCTTTTGGAAGTTGGAGTGAAGCTTGATCACCTTGAATGACTTCTTCATAACCCACCTTCAAAACTCAACTGATGTTAACAGATCGATTCATTGGATGAGAGTACAGTTGTGTATGTGAAGGTATGAGAGCAAAAAGACTTGTTGTTGTACTGTTGGGAAATGAGGCAACTACGTGGAGACGGGAGAAAACGGCTGCTGCGGTTGAGCTTATGCAGCGGCTGGCAGCTTGAAGACGAGAGAGAGAGTTGCGATGAGGAAGAAAGGAAAAGCAGTGTAATGAGGGAGAAAGGAAAGAGTCAGACGCGTGAACTTTGGGCGCGCCTGTTGCGTTTGTGAGGTGCTCTTTGCACCAATAGAGACATTTTTACTTTGCACAAAACGCACCGTTTTGTGCAAAGTTTTGTGCTCTTCTTTGTGTGAATATCGGCGTTGTTTACAATTCATTTGTATTACTTACTCTGATGAAATCTTTACTCACATTCCTCGGCAGTTGACATTGATCTTTTGCTCATTCTTTTATATTCAAGGCCAATAGTGAAGCTCCTTTCAAAAAATAAAAATAAAAATAAAATAGAGAAATTGTGGGCTTTTATTCAGACCCCTGAAACCTTTCTGTTAATATAAAAACTCTAATCCTTGAGAAAAACTTGAAAAAAAAAAGGAATTCTCTGTTTAATTATCAGTTGGCTTAAGATCAATGTTGTTTGCCTCCTGTCTTTTCTTTGTTTTGTTCGTTTGTTTGTCATTTTATTAGATTTGCTTTGTAGCTAATTTTACTTGCAGATTAAAGATGAGTGAGAAATGCCCTTTTTTTCTGAAGCAACCTACAAATTTTACTTGCATATGTAAAGCCTTTGTTACTGATTGCACTCAATTGTTCAATTAAAAGTCTTACCATTTTATTCTATGAAAACTTAATTATTTCTTTAGAATATATGAAAACGTAGAGTTGTGAACTAGTGCTTTCTTCTTCAACATGCGTCAACAGGGCAACAATAACCAAATACATGATATAGAAAAGCGGTGAATGACTAATTCTGTTTCTTTTGCAGGTCATTGTTATTGCTCTCATCAACTCTTTTCTCACGCATTCCTCAGCAGTTACCTGTGATCTTTTTCCTTTTTCAACTTGTTCTTAAATAGAGAAGCTCACCAACTCTCTAATCCCAGATAATTAAAGAGGTGCACGTTTTCTAAATCCTTGACATCTGCTCTTTCATAAGTTCCATCTACTTTCCAAGAAAAATTTTTCTCTGGTTTGTTTTAATATTGTAACTTATTTTGCATGAGTTTTAAGTCAGTATTCATTGTTAAAGCCTGTGCTCTTATTATTTCTTTTGGTTAATTTGCCGGCTCGCCCCCCCCCCCCCCCCCCCCCCCCCCGGCGGCGCCCCCCCAAAAAAAAGTTTATAGGCTTTTACTCCTTGAAACCTTTACTGATAATACCAAAAACTCTAATCCTTCAACAAAAGAAAGCAAGAAAAAAAGGTCCTAAGTTTATTGTCTTTTATTGGATTTGTACCAAAAACTCTGATCTGTTGGCTTTGTATCAGTATTGCTTGTTTGTTGTCTTTTATTTCATTATTTATATCTAAGTTTATTTCAAGATTACAGATCAGCAGGAAAAGCCCTTTTTCTAAAGCTAACTATACAGATTTTAGAATAGGGCTCAACCACATGAAAATATTTACGTTGTAATATCTCATATTAATAATCTAAAAGCAACCAATCCAACAAGTTCAAATTCAGTCAAATCTAAAAAAAAATTGCTTTTAAGGAGTACATGATAGCTATTAAACTTTGGTTAAAGATCTTATGAGGAAAAGTGAAATTCAGTCAATCATAAATCAACCAATCCAACGAGTTCAAATTCATCACTTGCAAAATTAAGTTTTCTTCCGAAATTGAGTTGTTTCCATTAGAAATTTTCCCGCAGTCACGAGTTACAATCATCAAAACAAGATTACTTGATGCATTAATAATCTTATTAAAAAAAATATACCAACTGTTAAGGGTTAAAAAAATTTATTAAATAATTGCATTAATATACCAACTGTTAAGGGTTAAAAAAAAATATACCAACTGTTAAGGGTTAAAAAAATGTGCCATTTTGTAATCCATTTAAATCAAAATAGTATGTTTAATCGCAAAAAAATAACTACTGCCATGATGGAGCACATAGAATAAAAATAAAACATTTAGTTTTACTAATCCTAAATATACCAACTGTTATCTCCAAAAAAGAAAAATTTATTTTTTAAATTTTTAAATCATATATTATACAAATTTAACATATGTTCTAACAGTCGTCTGATCCCTGCAGATATTAATTGGGTTTAGGGTAATCCTGTTTACATAAAGAATATTGTTAAATAAATGTTTGTTAATATGGTTTCAGATGATGATGATGAGTTGCGACTGCCAATCATGTGTAATATCATAATAATATTAAAAACAATTATCCCAACAGGTTTCCCAGAATATGCTATATTATTACATATTAAAGTTAATTATAAACTAATATATAAAAAAAAAGCTCTGACAAATATTATTTCTTGAAAAATGAGATGATTCACCGCTGTTGTGTTTCATGCTAATTACTTTTCTCCGGAAAAATATTATAAATTAAAATTTAACGAAAGTCTCAATTTATACGCTTATAGCATGTTCTATAATTTTTATTTTTTATATATATAGTATAATTCAAGAATTTATACTGAGTAGAAGCAAAGATCAATCCCATATGTGGGTAACCAAAATCCTTCATAGAACAAGGCACTATAATAACCAAAACCAGCCGTTCGTTTTGGTGCCGATTGAAAACAATCATATTGTGATTCGCAAATTAAGTGAGATTTGTGACCTCTCAACTCAATCAAATACTTGCCAAATTCATTTCTGATCATGCATCTTACCCCCCCCCCCCCCCCCTCCTCTTTTTCGCGTATAAATTGAGCATGGTGGCTTTGAAAATTTTAAGATTCTTGATGATTCCAAAATGAGAATATCAATTGTTAAGCCAATAGTAGATTATTGACGTTTTAAATTGATAAATAAACACAACTCTGATTTTAAAAAGTTATGATAACAACTTTAAAAATTTAAATGTGGATATAAAATCACCCATAATATAACGATATGAGATTGAAATAATTTATTTAAATATAAATCATCCGATGTAATTAATACAAAACCAACCATCAATTTAAATTTTTAAATAATGACATTGAGATGTGCTATAAATGAGTTCCAGGAAATAAATATTAATGTAAATGATAGCAACAACTTCATCCATTAATATAATTCTACTATTAAGCATGAAATATATGACCATCAACTTACAATTGTAATCATTAAACTAGAAATCATTGAGTATTACATGAAATCATTAATATTGAACCTAAAAGATATATGAAATTAATGTTAATATGAAATCTAGGACCATTAACTTAAAATTGTAATTACGAAATAAAGCTTTACATGAAATCACTGTCATTGAGCTTGATAATTCTACCATTAAACATAAAATTAATGCAAATATGAAGCATAAGACCATCAACTCAAAAATTGTAATCATCAAATTTTGAATACCACAAATTAAATTTACTCTATCTTTGTAATGAATACATTCTACAGCCTTAAAAAATAAATAAATAAAGGGTTATTTTAGCATTTATATGAGTGTGTAAAGTAAATGTTGACTTTTAAAGTTGATTCAATATATATAAACAACATTATTGAATCATTATCTTTTTTTTATAATCATTATTAATAAACATACTATTTTGATTAAAAAAATAAAATAGTGGAGCTTAAATATGTTTGAAAATTTCAAAATTAGTAATAGAATCAGTAGCGGTTCGATCTCTAGACAACTTAGGCGGTTGCTTAGGGCCCTACTTTACATGAAGATCCTATAAGATGATTATTTTGTATATAAAAGAGGAAAGTGAATTTAAAAGTCATTATTATGCATCGAATTTATTATTATTTTGTAATTATCTTTTCTCAAATAAACTACCGAGTTCCTATAAAGTTTATTTAATGTAGTACTTAGTAGTTTTAATTCTTACAAAACCGATAAATTAATAGTTTCAATCCTATAAATTCGATATTTCATTGTTAGAATTAACAACTTATAATTAAAAAGTTTTATATTCATTTTAAACCTCTATAAAAGCCCCACATTTTATTACTTATCCATTAAATTTTTCTTCTAACAATGAAGACACCATATGTTCTTCGTTTTTGAGAAAAAGAAAGAGAGAGAAGGGGAAAAAAATCTTGCTTCCTCTACTTTCCACTCAAGAAAAAAAAGAAAAAAATCTAATAGTTTTTTTCTATTCTCTATGGCTATTAGTCATTACTCAAATCTTCAAATAATTAATATAAAGATAAAGTTAATTTATGATTTCATCTCAAATTTCAAATTTCAGATTTTATTTTTTATTATTCTCTTAATTAATTGTATTATTTATGTGTTCTTATTTCTTTTTAATACATTCTTTTATTCATCTACTATTTTTTGTGTGCTTTTTTTTCTATTGTGAAATAAATAACTATATCAAAAACTTTAGAAAATAGAAGAATAAAAAAATTAATTTAATGTAGAAAAGAAGTAGTATAAAAGATGTAATTTGAGTTAAAAAAAAGTAAAAATATTATAATTGAATTAAAATTTCAAGGATTGACAATAGTGTAATATAATTTTATTTAATAATTTTACATTTTAGAGAGTGTTTAAATAATTGATTTTCAATAAATATTATATAACTAATGAGTAATGATATAACTCTTTATTTTATAAACTGATGATAAGATTAGTTGAATTAAATATCACTTGGCTCACGTGATTTATTTTTATTATTTTATATTTTCATTCAACCAATAAATTAATACCACGTCAGTTTGTACAAGAGTTTGTGGCTATATCATCACTCATAACTAATATACATATTTTTTGTCCTAAATTTTAAGAAAAACTAATAAACCATTTGCCTAAGGCCTCAAATATGGTTGAGCCGGCCCTGAATAGAATATAAAAGTACATGATAAATATTTAAATTAAAACTCCATAAAAGGTTAACAAAAACACACATGTTGTTTTTTAGTGAGTTTAATTTTTTTTTTTTTTTGGGAACAAATTCAAAACGACATCATTTTGGATGTATTTTCATTGGGATTTGGTTCTTCAATTATTTTTCTAATAGCAGATCTCAAGATTGTGTGATTACATCACAACTTAACTTTTACAGTGATCGATTCCAATAGCTCTCTAGTTGAAATTTAAATTAATTAAATAAAAAATAACACGGCCCTTATCAATTTGACGATGGTATGGTGTAAAAACATCCTCTTGAAAATTATGAGTCATCCAAAAAGATTAATTTTTTTGGGATATCTTGAATGGAAGTAAACATAATTTTATGTTTTATAAAAAGGTAAAACATTAAGTAATTAATAATATATCAATATTAATTAATTTATTTACATTAGGCAATATTATACGTTTGTGAATTTATTGGTCATTTGTTTTTGTACAATTATTTCATGACATTATAACGATATGAGAATGACGATTCAAACTATCTTGAATATTGGATAATTGTTTTTTAATTAACATTTTGGGGCTGAATTCAATCGTGCATATAGACAATTTTATCTATTAAAAGAATTAATTATTATGTTAAAATTTATTTTGGAATTTAATGACGAAGAAACTGTTTCTTAACTGGAGCTATGGCTTTGGCCACGAGCTCCTCTGGTGTTAGATTATGAACCGGAACTCCGGTTGAATTCGGTTGTGGTGGCGGTGAGTCCGCCGGAAAAATCCGGAACTCACTGAGTTCGGATGCGGACTCGGCCATTTTAACTCAGGTTAAGAACTCCGTGATGCGAGTGGCAATGAGGGTTATCTGTAGGGTTTATAGCGGGTTTGGAAACATTGGTCTTCGGTTTAGATATTTTTTATTCCGTTAAAGAAGACGACTGAAACGACTTGCCGTTTAATGAAAATGACGTCGTTTAGTCGTAACGTTGTAAAAAAATGAATAAAAAATAAAAAATTACATTGTTAGAAGTGGGATTTGAACCGACGCCCTCTTTCGAAGACCAGAACTTGAGTCTGGCGCCTTAGACCACTCGGCCATCCTGAGTTTTTGATGAGGCGGTCGACTTTCAAAAATATCTCCAAATACTTTTAATTATAATTACATGACACTATTATTGACAATATAATATGGATATGAAAGTAAAAAAATTTGATTAATAAATTATAACTATCGTTCTACTATTTTGTTCAAAAACTAATATTAAAAAAATAGATGAAGAATAAAAATGCATTAAATTATATTGTTTAATATTAATCAGTCACGGCTACTTACGCTTAACTTTCCCTCCACGCCCAAAATGTAGAACTTAGAATAATTTTAATTATTGAAATAATGACTAACTAATTTACTTAGGAATAAAGACAGAATTTGGGGGAGGGAAATTACCAAGCCTTTAAATTTTTATAAGTAAATAGAAAAAGAAATTCAAGATGGCCAAAATTTTTTTGCTGTATGAGACCCCAATTAAAGCGGGCAAATTCCACTCAAACTTTAAAAGTTAGTGTAAGTATATAGGTTTGATTATTTTAACTTAAAACTTTGACCTAATTAAACACAAATTCATAATCATTGTACTTCCAGACATCAAGCATGTAATCAAAATTCAGTTACTTTTTGTCTTGCATTAATTTCATTGACCAATATATATTTCTTAAATAAATAATAATAGTTTGTATTTTAATTAATGTTCCACTAATCATTTATTGTCTCATAAATGATAATAAATAAATTTATTATTAATTATTTACATACTATTCTTACAACTTGATCAATGAACGACATATAACATGCCACATAAAATATCAGAGTAACTAAGATATAAACTATGTATTTCTTGGTCGAATTGAGTATCCGTGGCATTAAATGTAAATCACTAATTACTGCAAAGATCAAACTTATATTTAAACGAGAGATTTAACATTAACTAATACCAAATATTGGCGTTCAATTACAACTTATGAAATACTCAACATAGGTAAAACCACAGAATCATACGATTCATACGGTTCGTATAAGCCTTTCGAGGCTAATGCATGTGTATGCTTGAAGACATCATTACTAAGAGGCGGCTAATAATATTATAATATAAAATACTGCTACTCATGCAACTGGGTAGGAAGGTTTAGTGGCAATGCCACAGAGACCTTCAGGTGCTTCAACATCTCTGAGAATCCTCATGTAGCCGGCCTCACCCCAGCTCTCCCCCCATGAATTCTTAATTAACCAATACTTCATTCCATCTTCAGTTGCCCCAAATCCAACGATAGCAACAGCATGAGAACACTGAGTTCCACATCCTCCGTTAAAAATACCGCCTTTGTAACTCTGGAAGTCTGGTCCACTTCCTTCAATGCAAATTGATACTGGCTGCATGGCTACAGCTTGGAGTAAAGCCTGCTCATCATTGGGTTTTACATCTTCAAAGTTACTAATTTTAGCAGCTGCCTTGACCTGTGCGTCTTCACAAGTCCCTTGGACTTCCTTGTATGGATAATCCGCTTCTGAGGCAATACCCTGGTTTTTATAATATATTTAAAGGCATTGTCCATCCAACCGCCACCGCATCCACGGTTACCATCTATGGAGCAGTCTAGTATTTGCTGCTCCGAAAGTGGAATAAGATTACCACTACTAATCTCAGTCACCCTTCCACCGCCGCCACAGTTGAAAATGCCCAACAGTCTCCTGCATCGTACAAATTAACTAAAAAAAAAAAATAAGTCTTGATTAAGTTACATGAAACATGCCCCAGCAGGTGTTTGGAATACGGTTGTCAAGCTGTTTTTATTAATTAGCTGATGGTCAACTGAGTTTGAGTTCTGAAAGAGGTTGGAGGCTAAATAATCTATTATAGTTACTTCATAAATATTTAGTATACGATTTACTTACCACATTGACCTTGGTTCTTAATAGGAGTGACAGCTCCTTTCTCTCTCCAGTCCATGCTAGTTGGAACGTCAGTCAGGTTTTGATACTTGAAGGATGCTGTTGTGGATTGCCGTGATGAAGATGACTGGCTTGGCACCCTGTATCCTGTATATGAAGCACGAAACTCCTCATTAGTTAAGTCTGAAAATTCATTGGTGCCTAACTTGTACGTCCGATTCGCCTCCTCATTGGCTTTCTCAATGTATTCAAGGTTTTCTTTGAATATCTTAAACCGCTTTTCCTTCTCCAGGTCGTCCTTGTAAGTGCGCCCATGCTCAGCCATCCATTTTTCATGCTTCTCCACAATGGATGGTTCATGCAGCGACCGGCCGGCGACCGACACCATTTTAGATGAATAAGTCACCAGAATGATCATAGACAGGGCAATGATATAAAAGCTTTTCTCCATAATAATTGGTAGGTATTTGCAAGTTGAACAAGGTTGTTTTTTTTTTTTCCCTTCAAATTATAGAGGCTAGCTAGCCAGCTGGGGGTAAGTTGTGAATACTTGAAGCACGCATTGCAGCTCTATATATAGTACTTGTAGATAGTGGATTTGTGCTCTCAACATGGGTCGCGTACAATATTTGCCTAATGCATGAGACGTATGCGTTGCGTTAGTCGTGCCCCATACTTCACGATTTTCAATCAAGCTAATTAGTATGCGAAACCGGACAACCAAGTTATTATCAGTTATCGCCGTGATTCGCGTACTTCGTGCTTTTGAGGCTTGCTAGCAATGACTTGACTAGCTTTTAGCGAAGTTACAAAAAGAATTATGAACTAATTTGTAAATGGACTTTTATCGATGAGACTTGCGGCGACGTGGAAAACATTGGTGTCATTTTTTTTTTCTTTCATAAATCAACTTAAAAAAAGGAAAATTGGATAATAATGTGCACTCATTTGGACGGAGTAAAATAATTCTCACAAAATCTACAATGCATCTAGCTAGGATGAACTTCATAATATCTGCTCATTACTAATATGCATTACATAATATGGCATAAAATATGACACTAATACTAGAATTTCTTCCTTTAGGAAAATGCTTGGTATCTAGAATGGCGAGAGAAACACGAGAGAAACGACAGCACATGCTGTCGTTTCACTTCCAAAATCTCTCGCCCTTTAAGTGCCAATTTGGTAGCTTATCTTAACCTGTCAGTGACAACTGTTATTTCAAGTGCACTTTTTGAGTCTTTATGCATACTATAATATATAGGCTTCAATGGGGTCTCCTCATAACTTTCTTGCCTATCACCTTGAATATAATCATAACATCCCGCCAAGTTAATTTTTTTAGACCATAGCACGTCAAAATCTTTAATGGATATATTACTAATAGAATAATGGTCAATATTCTATTTTTACATACGGTTTAAGATATCTAATAAATTGATATGGATTTAATTTCCTAAATACCAAATTAGTGAATTATCATAACTTTTTAAAAACTTAAATTTGATGTTAAAGAAAAGGATATATATATTAACTTATTGATATAAATAATGCTAAGTATATATATATTTGCAGCCAAAAGTTAAATATGGTACAACAATAAAAAAAGATACTTTACACACTCAGTTATAATAAATTAATATTTATAACGATAATATGACCCAATACCCATATTGACCCAATTACTATCATAATATTGTATTAGGATATTAAAATTCCACAATAATGGAGATGACATAAAATTTGTTTATAAAAATGTACAATACAATATTTAAATTTTTTGCGGTTGAGAATCGTGAGAACAGTATGGTCATCACAATTAATTGATTGTGAGGAGAATAAAGAGACCATTACCATAATAGCTATGCATAATTCAATGGCCCAAGATGGATTGGCGGATGGAATCAAGAATAATTTGATTCAAACTTAAGAATAATACATTATACAGAATTACAGATTGAGATTAAATATACTCTCTTGTTTTTATAAACATGTGCAAAATGCATGCTTTCTCTTTCATCTCTGCTTCAATCCCACTGTAGGGTTTGTTTGTCAAAAGTATTGTTTTTGAAAAATAGATATTGTTTAAAGAAAATAAAATAAAGATCATTAAAAAAATATAACAACATAATGTTTAATTGATAATGATTTTTGCCAGTCTTATGAAGGACTACAAAACCGAATACAAAATGCCAAAATTTTGTAACTAGGAATCATACCAAATCACATATTAATTTAAAATTTAATTCTTACTTTTAATTCTTACTTTTAACATCTATATATGTATACATAGATACACGGTGGGTCCCTCCGAGCATCGGATGATTTTTCGGGCAACGGACATCTCATAGAGTTAAGATCGTCATCATCATCGTCATTATACGAATACATTACTTTGAAGGAGCTTATGTTGGACTCCAATTTTAGGGGTGGCGGCATTGCCATTATAAATTCAATAAGAACCACAGTGGACAATTGTTACATTTCGCATTTCACTACCGCTGGCATTTCCATCCAAGATGGCCACGAAACGTATATAAGAAATTCCTTCATCGGCCAACACATCAACATCGGCGGGGATGATCGCGAAAAGGATTTCTCCGGCATCGGAATAAACATCACGGGAAACGACAACGCGGTCACTGATGTTGTTATATTTTCAGCATCAATTGGAGTAATGGTACAGGGGCAGGCCAATATGCTGACGGGAATACACTGTTATAATAAGGCTACTGACTTGGGAGGTACCGGCATTTACATCCGGGCACCAGCATGTTTTAAAAAAACCCATTATTGACTATTAATGTTGCAGGTCATTAATTTTTAAAAACAATAACACAAATGACCCAATTAATATCTAATAAAATATTTTTTTATTATCATATTTAATACTAATATCAATATTAAATTTAAAAATCACACTTATATTATAAATAGCTTGATTGTAGCATAAACTTTATGGGTAATTGTACAAAAATATGTATTTTGATATGACAAAATACAACAATTTGATCATTGCAAATTAAATCATGGATTATTTTTTTTATGAGTAAATTACATAAATATGTCTGATTTTATTAAAATTTAGATAAACAGTGATCAAATCATAAACGTAACATATAAATACATAAAATATTTATATTATATTTACATTTAAGTAACATTTGATAATACCAATTCTTTAAACTAAGACATATAAATTAAGATTTTTCTGATCGTTAAAAGTTTGTAAAAACAATTATCTAAAAACAATTATTTAGTGAGGCCAGTTACTTCATTCGCCACCTAATACGCTACACTGCAGGGAAGGGCAAAACAGTCCGAAGTTGATTCCAATCCAATCAATTAATTAACCTAATCATATATCAGCTATTTATTATTGTGTTTTTCACAAAGGGTACTCTAGTTGACAATTGGTGTTCTCTTTTCCTGTCATTTTCCAAATTTTTGGCCTTTTTGTTAGAGTAGTGAAGTTTCTTTCAAGGATGTGTGCATTCATTGAAGGGATTTTTTTTTTTATGAGTAATAGAAACATAATGTGAATTTTGAAAATAACTGCTTTATTATAAAAAATTTTGAATTGGTTAAAACATTCTACATTGTTTTATACGAGATTGAAAACTTTTTACTTAATGTTTTACCTCTTCTATTTTAAAAAATTGTAAACCATGAAAACAATAGCTTGACAATCATGGATTAAATCAGAAATTAATTTTAATATTGGATATTTATAATTAACAATTAACAAATGATATCTTTACAGTGAATTCTTTACAATAAGTTAATTTATATCAGTTCCACCGCATTAGTTAACACCAAGAATAGTCTTTTTATAAATTAACTATTTTTGAATTATTAAGTTATAAATAGCTATTTATTATGTTTGTACAAGAAATAATATTTTTCCGGAGAAAAATTATAGAACATATGTTCTAACAGTCGTCTGATCCCTGCAGATATTAATTGGGTTTAGGATAATTTAATATTTTGTAATCCTGTTTGTAACATTTTAATAAACACGGTTGATGAACTACTTGTAAACCAAATGATATCTCCTAAAAATTTATTGTTAATAATCAACAATAACATATATAATAACATTATATATAAATAACTCTTTTTTAATATCAAAGCCTCCACATTTTTAGCAATATGTCATAAAAAAATATACCAAATTTTTTCTATTATACAAATTTAATTAATCAGCGATATTCTCACTGCTTCTCCCTTACAGCCATTGAATCCAACTAATATGCATGGCAATTGCCTAAAACTGATAAGAATTTTGCCCTTTTTTTTGGCAACATGCATTATTATCATGACACCCTAACACGTGCGCATTGCGTCACTGCTGGCTTCAGAAGGTTACTTTAAAGCTTCTATATATAAGCGCACTCATTCTGCATAGAGACACATTTCGGTATCATATGACTTTCTTCTTCAAAGCAAAAGAAAAGCATTCAGGAAACCTCTAGAGTCTTACCTTCCTCGATGGCCACAACGAAAGAATTTGGTTTTTTTTTTTTTTGGAATTTCATAATTAATTATGATCATTATTTTAACGATCATGTGTCATCTTTGATAGAGCGCAAGAGAATCTTCCTCCACCGTTGGATTCGAAGGCCGAGCTACCACCTCTGTTCGATGGAACTCCCAGGTTGTACATTTCTTACTCGTGCCCATTTGCTCAGCGTGCGTGGATCACCCGGAACTACAAGGTTTTATTTTTATTTACTATTTTTATTATTATTTTTTTATCACTGTTGACCCGTCTCTGCTTTCTAGGTTTAATTAAAATAATAATAATAACAATAACAGTAATTTATGGTTTATTCGTTTCGCCTTTGTCGTAATACTCTCTTTGAATTTGACAACTTTTGGTGTGCTAGCTGCTGCAGGGATTACAAGACAAGATTAAGTTAGTTCCACTGAACCTCCAAGATAGGCCCGCTTGGTACAAGGAGAAGGTTTATCCTGTTAACAAGGTGATGCTGATGCTGATGTGTGATCAATAATAATATTTGATTTTATTTGATTGATCATTTAAGTAATTTGATAGATCAACAATATGTGCATTCTTTTGGTTAACATGGAGCTTAGAATCTGCTGGGAAGATTTTGAATAGTATTAGAAAGTTTCTGAATAATAATTAGGAATTTTTCTAATCAAGGTGTTGATAGACCAATTCAGATATAGAAAAGGAAGAGGTTAGTTGTGTTTGGTATTGAGGTAGGGTGGCTGTAAATTAAAAGGTACAGAGTTAATGTGTTTTGTAAAACTATAATATTTCTACTATTTTTGTCAAAATCTTAATTTAAAATTCATATTTATTACGCATTTTTAACTTTTATTTTATATTTACAGTTTTTTTTTTTTTGGTCCGTGGCAGCTGTAGCTAAAAAAACCACAGCACCTCAATACCAAATAGCCTAATTATGTGACTCTGTGTCCTTATGCCCCATCTTTGAAATTGAAATGCTTGTAATCTGTGCGGAGGAGTTCCTGAATAAAATTGGAATGGTGTCTTTGTGCTTTGTGTGCCTAGTAAAATCTTAACATATTCTGATTTGAGCAAGTTGCTTGCTTGCAAGAAAACACAACGAAAGAGTTAAACTGATTGTTACACTTTCGTGCAAGATTAGGGATCATTGCTGGAGTTATGAAGTATATTTACCTATTAGAGTTCTTCTTTACAGGTTCCAGCACTGGAGCACAATGGCAAAGTTATTGGAGAATCTCTTGATTTGATTAAATATGTTGACAGCAATTTTGAAGGGCCTTCACTTTTACCTGATGTAAGATTTTGCTGATTACATTGTTGCTTTTAATAAAAGCTTCTCTCTCTCTCTCTCTCTCAACTTTGAGTAAAGTAATGTTGTGAAAATATTGTAGGATCCTGAGGAACGAAAGTTTGCTGATGAACTGTTTTCCCACGTCGATACCTTCACCAACGATGTGTATACTTCATTCAAAGGAGACCCAGCAAAACAAGCTGGTAGGATTTGAAACTTGCTTACTTGTTTATAATGGAATGCATTTTGAATATGTATATATATGTGCTGAACTCACGGAAAAAGTTTTAATTTGTCACAGGTCCTGCTTTTGATCACTTAGAGAAGGCCCTTGATAAATTTGATGATGGCCCGTTCTTCCTTGGACAGACGACTAGACAATAAAGAATATTCTTAAATACTAAGGCTACCATATTTATTTGGAAATAAATGTTTGTTAATATTAATAAACCCATACATTAATATATGATGTGTTGTGAATACTGATGACCATACTGTTGGAGAATTAACAAATAAAACACACAAAAAACACACTATTTTATTTCTTCAACAACACTCCTCACCAATTACAACTCTTATTTTTCACTCTCTACACCTTAGAGATTTTGCTACTTCTCTTGATCTTTAAACCAAAGGGGAGAGGGGGTATTTATACATGAAACAAACTAATCACAACCATTCATTTATTCAACTAATAAACAAATCCTCACCATCCATTAAAACCTACCACTCACCTACTTCACCAACCACACCTAACACACCTAACACAAATAATTCAAACCTCACCAACCATACCTACTCATGGAACCTTCCATGAGTTGGGCTTGATTTATTCATCTTGGATCAAGTTTATGATCCAACACCTCCCCTTAAACTTGATCCTGTGACACCAAGCAAACTTCTGAATCTTACAAAGTCTTCTTGCTTGAGTGGCTTAGTGAAGATATCAGCTGCTTGATCTTGTGATTTTACATACTTGATTTGCACTTCTTTTCTTGCAATACACTCTCTTATAAAATGATAGCGAGTGTCTATGTGTTTACTTCGATCATGAAAGACTGGATTTTTGGATAGGGCAATTGCTGATTTGTTATCAACACAAATCTTGGTTGGCTCTTCTTGTGCCAAACTCAACTCCTTCAGCAAATTTCTGAGCCAAATTGCATGACAAACACTTGATGTGGCACGTATTCAGCGTGGATAGCGTGACAATTGGTTGCTTCTTTGACATCCATGTGAAAGCGATTCTCCATGAAGAACACAAATCCTGTGGTGCTCTTTCGATCATCTACATCTCCACCCCAATCGCTATCGCTATATCCAACAAGCTTATAGTCATTAGAAAATGAGTACAGCAAGCCGAAATTAGTTGTACCTTTGATGTAGCGAATGATTCTTTTTGCAGCTTTAAAATGGGTGGTCTTTGGATTCTCCATGTATCGGCTCACAAGTCCAACAGCATAAAGGATATCTGGTCTTGTGCATGTCAAATAACGTAGGCTTCCAACCAAACTTTTAAAGAATGTTGGATCTATATCTTCGCCTTCATCATATTTGGATAACTTGACTCCGCATTCCACTGGCGTGCTTATAGGCTTGCAATCATTCATCTTGAACCTTTTGAGAATCTCCTTTGCATAGCTTTCTTGGGAGATAAATATGCCTTCTTCCTTTTGCTTGACTTCAATGCCGAGGTAATATGCCATCAGTCCGATGTCAGTCATCTCGAACTCTTTGATCATCACTCTCTTGAACTCTTCAAACAAGCTTGGATTACTTCCAGTGAAGATGAGATCATCCACATACAGGCATACAATCAAAATATCTCCATCTTTTTCTTTGACGTAGAGAGCATGTTCATATGGGCATTTAGTGAAGCCTTTCTCTTGAAAATACTTGTCAATTCTGCTATTCCATGCCCTTGGTGCTTGCTTTAACCCGTAGAGAGCTTTCTTCAATCTCAAAACTTTGTCTTCATGTCCTTTCACCACATAGCCTAATGGTTGTTCGATGTAAACTTCTTCTTCAAGGAATCCATTCAAGAAAGCAGACTTCACATCCATTTGAAAAATCTTCCATTTGTTCTTAGCAGCCAAAGAAATAATAAGTCTAATAGTTTCAAGTCGAGCTACAGGAGCAAATACCTCGTCATAGTCTATGCCAGCCTTTTGACTATAGCCTTTTGCAACTAGCCTCGCCTTATGCCTTTCAATTTCTCCCTTCGCATTTCTTTTTGTTTTATACACCCATTTGACACCGATCGCCTTATGACCTTTTAGAAGAGTAGTAAGCTCCCAAGTATTATTCTTCACAATGGCTTTGATTTCTTCATCCATTGCAGTTCTCCACTTCTCATCTAGTGTAACTTCTTGGAAGTTGACTGGCTCACAATCAGCAAAAAGGCAAAAGAGAGTGAGATTATCATGTCTCTCAGTTGCCTCATAGAGATCTTGAAGACTCCTTGTACGTTCTTCGGTTCTTTCATTTAAGAAAGACGGCGGTGAATCTCCGCATGTGGTTGGTGCTGGTGAGATAGGTGGAGTGGCAGGCTCTTGTTGTTCGTCTACTTGTTTTATCTGTGTATGATCATCTTCTTCAATGGGAAAGAAGTTGAAGTCATCCACACCAGAGCCAAAATCCCATTCTCCTTCTTCATCAAAAATTACATCTCGACTGATCACGATCTTCCCGTTGTTTGGATTGTAAAGCTTGTATCCTTTGGAGTTGTTGTCGTAGCCGATGAAGATGAACTTCTCACTTTTGTCATCCAGCTTGGCTCTACTTTCGTCTGGTACATGTACATGGGCAATGCTTCCGAAAACTCTTAGATGGGTGATGCCGGGTTTTCTTCCACTCCAAGCTTCTTGTGGCGTCTTGCCCCACACGCTTCTTGTTGGAGATCGATTGGATAAGTAGACTGCACATGCAACTGCTTCAGCCCAAAATTCTTTAGGTAGCCTCTTACTCTTAAGCATGCTTCTTGCCATGTCGAGGATGGTTCTGTTCTTCCTTTCTGCAACACCATTTTGTTGGGGGGATCTTGGAACTGTCAAAGGGCGTCGAATTCCATTTGCTTCACAAAACTCTAAAAATTCTTTGGAAGTGAACTCTCCACCTCGATCAGATCTCATGGCTTTAATCTGGTATCCACTTTCTTTTTCCACTGCAGCTTTAAACTTCTTGAAAGCTTCAAAGACTTCTGATTTTTGCTTCAAAAAATACACCCAAGTTTTTCTTGAAAAATCATCTATGAAGAGAAGGAAGTAGTTACTTTTACCAAGGGAGTTTGGCTTGAATGGACCGCACACATCAGTATGAATGAGCTCGAGTGGCTTCTGAGCTCTTGAGTTTGACTCCTTTGGAAAGCTCTTTCTGAACTGCTTGCCAAGTAAACATCCTTCACAAAGTTGATCAGGGTGATTGATGTATGGTAAGCCTTTCACCATGTTCTTCTTAGATAGTAGCTCCAGTCCTCCAAAGTTGAGATGCCCATATCGAAGATGCCAAGTCCAGGATTGATCTTTGTGACAGGCTTTGAGACATTTTGCAACATCATTTTGAATATTTAATGGAAACATTCTATTCTTTGACATTTTCACCTTTGTAATTAGATTTCCTTTGTCATCTCTTAGGAAAAGACTATAATCTTTTAAGTGAATATCATAGCCTTTTTCTAAAAGTTGACCCAAACTAAGAATGTTGCTTTTCATATTGGGCACATAGTAAACATTCGAAATTATTTGGTGACTACCATCTTTTGCACGAAAAAGAATGTTACCTCTACCCTTCACTGGTACTTTTGAATCATCTCCAAAGGCAACACTGCCATTCACAGATTCACTTAGCTGCACGAACATGCTTTTGTTCCCACTCATATGATTGCTAGCACCTGTGTCAAGATACCATGTATTTTCTTGACCCCCACTTGTGTCATTGCGTGCTAGTAAAAGTGTGTCATCTTCACCATTTTTCTCTTCAGCATAGTTCACTCTCTCCTCGATTCTAGTGCTTGGAGCTCTGCATTCTGAAGCATAATGCCCAAACTTTTGACAATTATAGCACTGTACTTGAGATTTGTCATACCTCGATCTTGGATTGCCTTTGCCTCGTCCTCTGCTTGAGCTTTCTCCTTTGGCATAATTGGAGTTGTTATTGAAATTCCAACCTCGTCCATGACCACGACCTCTACCTCGTCCTCGACCTCTACCTCGGACATAGTGCCTTCTCTCGTTGTCGGAGCTTTCTTCTCTTTTCTTTGGATTGACTTCCATCTTGAGAAGTTGTTCTTCGATTCCCTGCTTCTTTTTTTGTTTCTCTTCATAGGCTTGTAACCTTCTTTGAAGTTGCTCGATCGTCATATCTTCCAAATATCTTGTTTCTTCAATTGTCACAATAATATGGTCAAACTTCGAGTCTACTGATCGAAGTATCTTTTCAATGATCCTTACCTCTTTTAACTCCTCGCCATTTCTTTTTAACTCATTGGAAACGGTCACAACCCGAGTAAAGTAGTCATAAATTGACTCTGATACCTTCATGTGTAAGGACTCAAATTCTCCTCGTAATGTTTGGAGACAAACCTTCTTTACTTGCTCCGCTCCTTTGTAAGAGGTCTCTAGTTTCTCCCATGCTTCTTTTGAGGAGGTTGTACCAGCAATTTTTTCAAAAGCATCTTCATCTAATGATTGAAAGATGAGATACTTTGCTTTATTTTCTTTCTTCTTCAAGTCTTTTAAATTCTCCTTCTGCGCCGCAGTTAAAGTGGCTTCATTTTCTGGCACAATAAAGCCTTTCTCCACGACATCCCATACGTCATGTGCGCCCAATAGAGCCTTCATTTTAATACTCCAATTGTCAAACTTACTTCCCTTTAATTGTGGAACTTGAAATGACATTATACCACCGTTTGCCATAACTCACAAATTGAGTGAGAATTTGGAGATTTTGAAAGCACAGATGGATCCGGCACGTCGAAAAACCTTGGGAAAGACTCGAGTCAACTTTCGGTCAACGGTCAACGCCGGTAAACGGTCTACGCCGGTCAACAATCATCGTCGGTCAACGGTCAACGGCCAACGCCGGCTTGGTAGTCTTGGTTCGGTCCGGATTGGTTCAACTCGAGTTGGCTCGGTTCGACTTGATTCGGTTCAGCTCGGTGAGTCGACTCAGCTTCAGGACAGAAAACTTCCGGCGGCAAGTGTGGGCGCGTCCAATCTCGGATCGGGATGATTTTTGCAGCGTCACGTTCCTCTCGTCGAGATCTTCGATTTGATATGCTATATGACTATATATAGCATCAAGCACTAGCTCTGATACCACTTTGTTGGAGAATTAACAAATAAAACACACAAAAAACACACTATTTTATTTATTCAACAACACTCCTCACCAATTACAACTCTTATTTTTCACTCTCTACACCTTAGAGATTTTGCTACTTCTCTTGATCTTTAAACCAAAGGGGAGAGGGGGTATTTATACATGAAACAAACTAATCACAACCATTCATTTATTCAACTAATAAACAAATCCTCACCATCCATTAAAACCTACCACTCACCTACTTCACCAACCACACCTAACACACCTAACACAAATAATTCAAACCTCACCAACCATACCTACTCATGGAACCTTCCATGAGTTGGGCTTGATTTATTCATCTTGGATCAAGTTTATGATCCAACACATACTGTTATAAATGAGAACATAAATTTAATGTTAAAATCACATATTAACATCATTGAATACTGATGTTTAAAATATTAGTAAAATACTTAAATAGCAAGTATATTAATTATTTTTTATTAATTAACAATATTTTACCAATCAGATCTCAATTATCTCATCTTCTCTTAAATATTTCTGCCTCGTGTAGGTGTATATATGGGTGTGTTTTAAGGTCTCCGTACGGGTTCTTGTCTTCACTGGCCTATACAGAGGAAGCGGAGCGAATAACGCAGTCCAAAGGGCTTGTGTTTTGCTTAAATGATGAGCCGGGCGTATACAGAGTCTGGATGCCGAATGGTGAGACTCCGGGATTAGCCATATCAAGAGCCTTGGGTGATTACTGTGTCAAGGACTATGGCCTAATCTCCGTGCTCCATGTAACGCAAAGAAACATAACAACACGAGACCAATTTGTCATTCTGGCATCAGACGGGGTACGTATCCACATATTGGAATTATCTTTTGATCTGAACTAACGTCAATGTTTGAAAGATCAATTATGGATTGTTCTTCAGGTTTGGGATGTGATTTCGAACCAAGAGGCGGTGGAGATTGTTTCTTCAGTAGTGGATAGGGAAAAGGCAGCAAAAAGATTGGTGGAATGTGCTGTTCGGGCATGGAAATATAAGAAACGAGGCATTGCAATGGATGATATTTCTGCCATTTGTCTCTTCTTTCACTCTTCATCGTCCCCTTAAAAGGTGGAGCACAATTTGAACGATTCAAAACTGCAGGCTGGCATTTGAATGAATTTGAAAACAAGGGCTGCTTCTTGGCTATTGTGTCTGTTGCCAAAGCACTACTTGTATGTATATATATGTCTGCGTTTTGTACGCGACAGTCTAATATAAATTACACAGGAGAGAGCCCAGGAGTTCAAGTGACCCAATAGTAACTTAACATTGTTTGCAATCCCTTGGTTGCATCTTGTTTGCAACATGATGATTTCATTTTCATGTAATGGCATTTACTATCACCAAATTGTACATTTATGTTGTGGCTATTATTAAATTATAATATAAACTACCCGATAATTATTCAATGCGTATTTGTTAGTAACATTTACATTAGAAAACTTCAAAATTTATCTAATGTGGTGGAGGAGAACTAATAACAAAAGAATGAAGAAATGAGATAATATATTTACATAAAATCATTATATATTATAAATTTCCACATGTTCTAAAATATGAATTTGATACATGATTAAATTGAAACTAAATAATAAATGTAATGTAATTCCACAATTAAATTTTAAAACGCGTGAACTTTCCACCTAAAATTCTTGATGGATAACCAACCGTGATTAAATGTAATTTTTTTTTTCAAGTACAATTGAGAAACTCAAAAGATATATGCATAATTTTACATAAGGATGAAAATATTCCAAACTTGATTAAAGAAGAATGCTTAATATATGTAACTTGTACATTAGTAATGGTTTTGTAGGAAAGGGACAAATGAAGACAAAAACAAAATTACTCATAATTAAGGGGATAAATTATAAATAAGAAAATTATCAATTGTATACTTTATTATCAAATTTACTACAATACTTTTAGGGTATATCAGTCATTCATCTTAAGTTGACAAAATATAATGTCGTTCACCAAACCTTAGTTGCCGTTTAAATATGATGACGTTAGAGGGGTAATATGGTCTTTTCATATGATACAAGTGATAATTTAAAGGTATATAAATAAATAAAAAATTGATGACCATGAAATTAATCTATATCAAGCAGCTTTTTGGATGATTCATAATTTTTTATAAATATTAATTTATAAATTGCAATAATGATTTAGCCAAAATTTAACAGGGAGTTAATTTAAGAATTAAAAATTAACATGATTTTGTTAATAACAAATGATGTTTTTGTTAACTTATATATGACTTGTGTGTGCATGTGAAACATTGGTGTTATTACATCAAAATACTTGATATTATTGCAGATGTTTCAGATTAAATTTTTATTAGAAAATTATTTTAAAGTTACAAACTAACTTTAAAATTGAAATTGTCAATTTATTTGGGATTAACTTATTGTAAAGTCTAACGGAAAATAATTCTGATATGACAATTAAATTTTATTATAAACAAATAGATATCTTAGATGTTATTTCAAATTAATTTTTAATAAGTTCAGTTTCAGATGTAAACTTGACCTTTAATTAAATCACATATTAACTGAGAAATATTGTTAAAATATGTTAAATCTAATGACTCGAGACATCGAATCAGATGTGATCAGATCATTCAGGAGGGTTCGGGTTCAGGGGTCTCATCTCTTTTGGCCCTGCATATTGCTTGTTCCCTCTGTGCTAGCTTTTAGTAACTGAAATATATCGCTGATTGGCTGATTTAATTTGTACGTGCACCCGTTTTGCTCTTTTGGCAGTTCTGACTGACAGACAGACGTCTCTAGTGTACACCATTCCTGCTGAGCTGTTTCAGAATGAGAGAGAAAAAATTGGCTGACATTTCACAATTAACACACACACACACACACTCCACTTTCTGCACTACTCGATCGAGAAATAAAAGGAGGTACGTGTCACCACTTTATTTTATTTATTTTTTATTTTTACCAAATCCATATTATTATATACTATTATTTGGTTCATTCGTTTCCCATTCTGCCCTTTGCCCCATCTCTTTTACAATGTCGCATCATTCTTTTTGGTACTATAGTTAGTTAGTTTATATGCTAGTGCCTAGTCTAGTAGTTACCCGATGTTTAATTTATTATGGCGGAGATAGATACAGTTAGAGATGTTCAATGGGTCGGGCCGGTAAGTAAGTCCCATGCGTGCTTATGCTTGTGTTGTGTCATGTCGAGATTTATTTTTTTTTGTTTAGGCCCGGCCTAGCACACATGCCGATACATGCCGTGCTATGCCTAAGAAAAAAAGCTCACTAAGTTTTTTTCTTTTTTTAAAAAAATTTTTTAAGGGGCATACTAAACTGTTGGCGTATTTTTTTCAAGTCTATATATTTTTCTTAGGTCTATACTTTTATTCAAATTTAATAAAATCAAAAAATCAAAACTCAAGTTTATATTCAATAATAATAAACTAATAATAGTAAGAAAATGTAATATTAATTACTAAGTTTGACCTCTTAGTATTATAATTTTTTTAATACTCAACAACAACAACAACAACAACAATAATAATAATAATATTTTCTTAAGGGTTAACTTAATTGTTAACTTAGAGTTACATAGAGTCATAGATCATACTTCACAATAATATTAATGCATATTTATAAAATCATGATATTTATAATTTTATTCATTAAAATCATGATATCAATTATTTATTTAATAAATTATAAATATAAATTAATTATAATATTTTGTTATACTAAGTATTAAATGAATTTAAAAAATTCAACTTCAAGTTATTTATAAAACATAAAATTTTAAGTTTATTTTCATTAAAAAAATATAATGTGCTTATTGTATTTTCATATCTCTAATCATATCATATTTTTAAGGCTCTTAAAATTCTAAGCGACCCACATCGTGCTCCACCGAAATAAATCTATGACACTAAAGTGTTGAATCTGATAGATATAAATGCCGAAGTTTTATAAATTAAACTTTTATCACTTTATTTTGTTATATCTGTTAACAAAGCAAATGGAGAATTTCAGGATAATGATTATTGTTTTAAAACTAAGGAACCGCTTTTTTTAAGAAAAAGAAGCACTTAGCACTAACTAATACCAAGTATTTTGATGTCATAACACCAATTGACAAATATTATCTTGCTCGAAAATTATAACAATAATATACAGCATATCTAAACTGGTAATATGTATTGTAAAAATTGGAAAATGGTGGAGTATTAACTCTCCATTAATGTTAAAATTTAAAATCATAAAATTTTAAATTGTGCTCGTCACAAAGGTATTCAAAAATTTATGTTATATAATAATTTATAACATAATACAGTTTAGTTGGTTCCGATCATTTTTTTTTATAAAATAAAATTCAAATCAAACTGAACTGAGTTGGTTCGACTTTCGATTCAATTTCGTTTTGGCTTGGTTTTTCTTTTTAAACTGTAAATTCCTCTATATTTTGTATTTTTTTTTTCTGTTTTTGATTTTACGAATTGACTTGTTTTTTTAATTTTTGAAACAAAACCAAACCTCTAGTTAGCTTTTGGATTTTTGGCAACAATGATTTTTTTATACCCCTACTTCTGATATTAAAATTTTGTAGAGTACGAAATTGTATTTTGTAGTTATATGTTGCCCTAATTTAGGCTTGACTCTTAGGCATTGACCTATACATTGTACTTAAACTTGATTTTTTTTCATATATTTGTGCCTATATACATACGTATTGATGATCATTTTTATCCTAACAATACACGTTATTAATTCTTTTTTTTAAAAAAAAAAAAGGAATATTCATGTAAAATTTTTAAAATATTGTTAAGAGGATAATTCCATCAACAAAAAAGACGACTGAATATTAGCCAAATACGTTGTTTTTATTAAAAAAATTACTTTCTATAGAGATACGTGAGTAATGAAAATGTATTTTGGGCAGCCTATCTAGTACTCAAACTTTTCTACTTTAGAAGCATTGAGTTTTTCTTTGGCTTTTTATTGTAATTTTTGAATTTTGAGAAACTAGAAGGGACTTTCATAGAAGTCAAATTAATACCTATGCCTATTGTGGTTAATTAGCCCTTTAGAAGCATGATTACTTAATTGCGTGCTTTATTTTTCGTTTACTTTATTATTTTCGGTAATTTATTAAATTAATCTTTAATTAAATTTGGCTAAGACTTAGGTGGTGGAGATAAATCAATCATATTTTTATCTGTATTAATCTATAGGTTATAATATTAATTGATATTATAAATTTTTTTAAAAGAAATGTATTAATCTATGACCTAAAAAATATACCAACTGTTAAGGGTTAAAAAAAGTAGAATTTTTCACGTAATTCAAATTTATTTACTTTCTCCAAATTCATCTCATACTTGAAATTCCAAGGAAAAATATAATTAGAAGAGCAAGAGTTAAGGGTTAAAAAAATGGAAAAATAGGGCTCCTCCGTTTTCATTCCCCTGTTTTTCTGTTCGGTGATTGCAAATATTTAAATCAGAATTTATGATGCAGCCTACACGGCACCTGGTGGATGACTGTTAGGGTTTATCTTAATTTATGATGCATTAGGATATGATTTTGATAAATGAGCTTTTTATGTATCCTGTGAGGCTGATTATTATTTTATTACATTGAAGATTCAGTTATCTCTTGGTAGTCTTGTGAATCAAGCGGATTTAGTTAGTAGTAGGTAATACTCTGGACTTCACATACTAAACGGAATGGAGCATTATTTTATCCCGCTAAATCAGTTTTTTTTTTTTAATTAAAAAATAATTCATCAAACACTTTATAGCTCTGGTTTTAATTTGGTAAACACTTTAAGCCGCAACTTTAAATTCAGTTTACAAGAACTCCCAACAGTCACTGTGGCTTGGGTAGAAATGAATATACTAGCATAAGTAATGCTACCCAGGAAATGTAGTTGAACCGAACCAAACTAAAACCAGATGATGAAAGCTTATATGCACCAAGAGATTTATTCGTTTCTGAGTTTGTTTCCAGAAACCCGGAACCTCCCCTGTTTCTACAAACACGGCACCTTGGGTTAAATGTTGTTTGTTTGCTGTCTTTTATTTGTCTGTTTGTTCGTCATTTTATTAGATTTGCTTTTTACTTGAAGATTAAAGATGAGCGAGAAATTTTCTTTTTTTCTGAAGCAGCCTACAAATTTTAGAATAGGGCTAAGAGTAATTACAAATTCAATTAACCACAAAAAGTTATTTATATTTATCGCTTGTAAAATTAGGCTTATCAGCCCAAATAGAGTTGTTTGCATTAGAAGTTTTCTAGCATTCATGAGCATTATCATCATATCACAAGATAACCTGAAAAACAAGATAAATCAATCTAAGCAACTTGCTCTTTATTGAATTTTTTTTTCTTGCTTGAAATACTAGGGAAAATATTATATAAGAACAGGAATTAGATGAAAAAAAAAGGGAAAATATCCACCGTCCACCCGTTTTTTACACCTTTTTCAAAAATACACAATTCTTTCATTTTTTGGCTGGAATCCACCTAAAGTTACTTTTTTTTTACTTTTCCACTTCCGTTTGGAATCCGTTAAGAAAACTAACGGAAACTTAAAAAAATGACCATTTTACCCCCAAAACGAAAATTATAATTTCACCTTTAAAATTATCAAAAATAATCAGATTAAATCTAATTATTTTCCCCATCGGTCAATAAAGAAATTAATTCCACAACCATCAAATGCAGGTTTTTTTTTAAATATGTCTGTAATTAGAATGCTAAATTATAACAGTAGTATTAAAAATAGCCCAATCTCGCAAACCATCAATTGAATTTAAGATAAGTAGAGTTTTATTATTCATTGAGTTATAATCTCTAGTAGTTAAGATTTTTTTGTACTTCATTAACGTACCAATAATGATATTTATCATTAAATCTTATTATTTTTGGCATTTTTTGGGTGAAATTGTAATTTTCATTTTGGGGGTAAAATGGTCATTTTTTAAAGTTTCCGTTAGTTTTCTTAACGGATTCCAAACGGAAGTGGAAAAGTGAAAAAAAAATGTAACTTTAGGTGGATTCCAGCCAAAAAATGAAGGAATTGTGTATTTTTGAAAAAGGTGTAAAAAATAGGTGGACGGTGGATATTTTCCCAAAAAAAAAGGTAAAACAAGTTTTCTGTGTTTTCATTCCCCCTGTATTTTTGTTTGGTGATTGAAAATTTTATATCTAAATTTTATGACTTCCGTTGATTTTATTAAATAAAAAGAATATGTAATTCTAAATTTACCTCACGCATTGACTGATTATTATTACATTCTCTTAATATTTGTTCGCAATTTTGTGTGATGTGAATTTCATGTTTCATTAACATAAACCAATTTGTAAATAAGGCCAACAAATGAAACAACAAAAAGCATCACAATACAAAATCAAACTGTAACACCCCAAAAATTACCCATGAAAATATAAGGGTAAAATTAGAATGAAACCTCACATCATTTATTCTTATTAATAAATCTCAAGATAAACAATCATTATTCATACTCTAACTGAATCCTTACATAAAACATATGAAATAAAGTCTCTAATCCAAAATAAAAAGTCTAGCCAAATTTAAACTTTAAAGCAACTCCAAAGATTCACTAAGAAAAATTCTGCATCTAAGCACCCAAGCCACATTTCTAATCAATCTGCAAAATATTAGAGACGAGGGGTGAGCCGTCAACTCAGTAAGAAAATCCATGCATAATATTTGAAAACCTTTGTCATGTATCGTTAAACATTTTATAACAACATCTTCATTTAGCATAAGGGGTGGATTCATATAAAAACATTAAAACATTTATAAAAACATTAAAGCGTAGACATTGGTAGCTCATGCCTCGTAGTCATCATCATTCATCATTCATCATTCATCATTTAGGGTGTTATACCCCGCATTGTTCTTAATTCAGGGTACTATACCCCACATTGTTCGTAACATCCTTGTGCACAAGATCATCATCATACCAGCAAGCTGGCCATAACATTTCATAACATCATAACATTAACATCATATACATTACTATGAGCCAAAACATTTTTGAATCCACCATACATTCTTTCACAAATAGCAGTTAAAGTCTTCTAAAACATTTACGAACCTTTCTTTGATCATTTAGTTCTTTTAGAAAATTCTTTAAGAAAACATTTTGTTTAAGAAAACTAATTTCTTGTAAAATTAGGCTTATCATCCCAAATAGAGTTGTTTGCATTAGAAGTTTTCTAGCATTCATGAGCATTATCATCATTTCACAAGATAACCTGAAAAACAAGATAAATCAATCTGAGCAACTTGCTCTTTATTGAATTTTTTTTTCTTGCCTGAAATACTCGGGAAAATATTATATAAGAACAGGAATTAGATGAAAAAAAAAAAAAGGTAAAACAAGTTTTCTGTGTTTTCATTCCCCCTTTTTTTTTTGTTTGGTGATTGAAAATTTTATATCTAAATTTTATGACTTCCCGTTGGGATTTTATTAAATAAAAAAGAATATGTAATTCTAAATTTACCCTCACGCATTGACTGATGTGAATTTCATGTATCTGTTAACATAAACCAATTTGTAAATAAGGCCACGTCGAACAAATGAAACAACCAAAAAGCATCGTTGGCCATACAAAATCAAACATTATTATTAATCATTATTTTGTTTTTTAATATGTACAAATCAAATCATATACTATTGATCTTACTTTGATAATCTGGTGTTTAGTTTCTCTCAAAAATGCTTTTATAAATGTTTTGGTCCTCAATCATTCATCCAAGCTTTTGCTGATCTTTTATTAGGCATATTCACTGCGCTGTCACTTAATATTCATTTCAATTTCACAGTACACAAGCAATGTCTATGCCAAAATCATTAAAGCACAACCGGTATTTATTCCATGAAAACTTTATGATTTCTTCAACTTAATTGGGTAGAACAACATTTTTTTAAAGTACTTTTATCACACTGCATGCTTTGTTAAACCTCCGTCTTTTGGTATTGATTCTAACTTGAAATTAAATCTTTAAGTCATTACAAGTTTATTTCTTCATGAAAGAAGTCAATAATCAAGTGCGTGTGAATTAAAGAAAAAAAAAAAGATCAGTGAGAAAAGCCCTTTTTCTAAGGCAACCTACTGATTTGAGAATAGGACTCAACCACAAGAAAATATTTACGTTTGGTTTTAAGGAGTACATGATAGCTATTAAACTTAATTCAAATTTAGTCAATCATCAATCAATCAATCCAACTAGTTCAAGTACAGAGTCAATTGAACAAATTCATCACTTGCATAATTAAGCTTATCTTCCGAAATTGAGTTGTTTCCATTAGAAATTTTCCCACAGTCACGAGTTACAATCATCAACACAAGATTATTTATATAAGAACAAGAGTTAAAGGAAAAAAAGGTAAAGCAAGATTCCTCTATTTCCGTTCCCCTATTTGTTTTTTTTTTTTTGGTCTGGTGATTTAAAATTTTATATCTAAATTTTTATAATTTTCCATTGACGTTTATATTTAAATAAAGAATTACAAAAAAAAAAATTCTAAATTTATGCATTGAATGGTTATTGTTATGCTCTCTTAAAATTGGGTACAATATCATTTTCATAACGAATAGAGTTATTGACCACTTTGTTAAAAATGAACATGTTATGTTTATATGGATAAAACAAAACACGGGGTGCACGCTTAAGTCTTGTTCTTTTACAGTGCATTTGTATTACTTACTCTGATGAAATCTTTACTCTGTTAGGAAATTGGTGGGTGAAGCAGACACGCAGCTAAAGTGAAATTGGAAGAAAATAAAGAACAAGCACAAAAAATGGACACAAGAAATTACGTGGTTCGGCTTTTAGCCTACGTCCACGGGTGAAAACAGAAGGAAAATATTTTACTAGTGAAAAGAAGTTACAAGTATTGTGGTATTTTAGCTCACTACCCAAAAGCCCAATACACCCAAACTCTCAAATCACTAGACTCTTAAAATCACTCTCTAAATAAAGAAAAGACTGAAGAACTCGATGATTTACAAATGAAGGGAGCCAGCGGTTTTATAGCCAAAATTAGCTACTATTCATTTAATATTTAATAATAATTATTATTTTATTAATTTTTCTTTTATTTTCCTTCTTCGGCCCGACATCACTTTTTCTTCTCTCTTTCTTCTTTTTCTTCTTTCTCTTTTGTTTCTTTCGTTGGACGGCATCTACTTGGCCTTTAATTTCCTTCAATTTGGGTGGCCATTTTGAAATATGTTAATGGTGCCAAACCGCCCATGACTTTGACATTCTCCCACTTGGAGATTAGATTGAGAATCAATCAATCTCCACAACATCCTTTCGTCATTATAATCATGTTGCCTACGCTTTACTAGGCCACGAGGATCTACTCCAGATAAACTTGTCAAAGATTTATCGACTTGGTCAAAACATCCGCTAGTTCTCTTTTCGTATGGATTTTCCAGAATCGACATTTCCATCTTCCACTACTTCAAGGAAGTGATACCGAACTCCTATGTACTTTTGTCCCGAATGAAAGGTCGATTCTTGCAATGTCACCGTCACAAAACACAAAAATTTTCTCTTGTTTGTGCCCGAGCTCCTCCAATAATCTTTGTATCGAAATAGCTTCCTTGCAAGCTTGTGTAGATGCCATGTATTCTGCGTCTGTTGTAGATAAAGCACAACAATCTGCAGTTCAAACCATACCGCTTCCCGTGTAAACACATAATCAGTAGTGGATTTTCTTTTATCAATATCTCCTGTAAAATCTGAATCCACATAGCCCCTGACAGTAAACTCTGATCCTCCACAGCATAATGCAACATCTGAGGTTCATTTGATGTATCTTAGAGTCCTCTTCACAACTATCTAATGCTCTCCACCGGGATTCGCCATGTATCGACTGACAGCTCCCACTGCTTGTGCAATGTCTGGTCTAGTACATATCATAGCAAACATTAAACTTCCCACTGCTGATGCATGCGGTACTCGAGACATCTCCTTCCTCTCTGCTTCATTGCTAGGACACATACTTGAGGATAATTTGAAATTAACAGGAAGTGGGGTAGAAATTGACTTACAATCTTGCATGCTGAAGCACCACAAGATTTTCTTCAAGTAATTCTTCTGCGAAAGCCAAATCTTCCTGTTATTTCTGTCTCGGTGAATTTGCATCCCTAGAATCTTGTTTGCTGGTCCCAAGTCCTTCATTTCAAACTCCCAGCCAACTGCCTTCAATTCTTGGATTCAATCTTTGTTGAGGCTCACCAACATGACATCCACATACAACAAAAAATAATGAAATCATTATCTTCAAACCTTTATAATATGCACAATGGTCTCGAATCAGTCTGTATCCAAGGCTCATGAATCAAATCTCTTATACTAACACCTCGGCGAGACCGATAAAGATTTGTTCAACAAACCAAGTTCTTTTTCTGCTTCTCGCAAAACTTTCGGTTAGAGCATATATTTCTTCTTCGTTTCTCCATGAAGAAATGCGCTTACATCTAATCGCTTAGATGTAGTCAAATGTAGCATTGCCAAGACTACTCTAATCGTGAGTCGAACCACCGAAAATATCTCGTCAATACCTTCTTTCGAGCATATCTTTTTCACCACCAATCTCGCATTTATACCACTCTACTTGGTCATTGCCATCATGTTTGATCTTGTAGACCCATTTATTTCCAATGGCTTTTCTTCCACGTGGTAGTGGTACAAGTTCTCATGTCTTGTTCTTGTGTAGAGCTTCAATTTCTTCCCGCATCACATCCACAAAGCAACATCTCGAGCTTTTAAAGCTTCATAGAAAGTTGAAGGCTCTTCATCCTCTCGTTAGAAGACAATATGCAACGCTGATCTCGTAATATGCTACGAGTGCTACGTTACGGTCGCTCTCACGAAGTTGACCGATGAACTTTTGGAGCCTCTTTGACTCGACCGGTTCTTGTTCTCACGCTCGGTTCGCCAAGAATCAATCTTCCGGATTATTTTCCACATATACCCCAGGTATAGTCTCCGACTTTTCTTTTACATCGCTATCATCTTCATCTTTCCTTTGCGCTTGATCTTCTATAAAGATAACATCTCATGATGACGATCTTGTGGGCGTCCCAAGATTTACCCTTCACTCCATCAGCATATCCCAAGAAGATACATCCTCTAGATTTTGGATCCAGCTTTGTTCTTTCTTGGACATTGTATATCACGTACACAGGACATCTAAATACATATAGGTAGGAATAATCAGCTGGCTTTCCAGTCCACATCTCCATCGCTGTCTTTAGCCCAATAGCTGTAGATGGCAACCGATTTACTATATAACAAGCGCTTTAATGAATTGGTAGACCAAATAGCCTTCAACATAGTATTCTTTTAAGAGTTCATCCGCTCCGCCACTCCATTTTGTTGAGGAGTGTATGCTACAGTGAACTGTCTCTGAATACCTTTTTGCTTACAGAAAGCAAGAAACTCGCCATCTGTATACTCTCCACCATTATCCGTCCTCAAGCACTTTATCTTTTTACCAGATTCAAGTTCCACCCGCGCTTTGTATTTTTTAAACACTGAAAATACATCTGACTTTTTCTTAATTGGATACACCCAACATCTTCTGGAATAATTATCAATGAAAATCACCATGTACTTTGCACCTCCCATGGATATATCCGGTGATTTCCAAATATCAGAATGAATCAAGACTAGAATGCATTTACTACTAGCAATAGATCTACTAAATTTTAATCTATGCTGCTTACTTGTAACACAATGCTCGCAAAATGGTAAACTTACCGATTTGAGCCCTGGAAGTAATTTTCACTCAGAGAGAATCTTCAAACATTGTTCCGACATGTGGCCAAGTTTGAGATGCCATATCATCGTTGACTCTTCTCCATTTGATGCGACACACGCATCAGCCTCCTGTAGTGTTTCTCCTTTAAGCATGAATATATTAGCACTGATCTTTTCTGCCTTCATCAATACAAGCGCTCCTTTAATAATCTTAATAATTCCATTCTCCATATGAGTTTTGCACCCATGACTGCCTATTTATCCCAAAGACAATAGATTTTTCTTCAGGCTGTTGACATGTCGTACCTCCCCAATTGTGCGAATTATACCATCAAACATTTTTATTTTGATAGTACCAATACCAGCGATCTCCAAGGCATGATCATCTCCCATATATACAGATCCTCCTGAGATAGGTTCATATATGTGGAACCATTTCCTCTCCGAGATGTCATGTGCCAGGTAGCTCCTGAGTCTATAAGCCAGACATCATATAGTCATTTTCTGCCTTCTGAAACAATTGTTGCCTCGCTATAAAGAATTTCGCCATCATCTGAGGTACTTGCTATACACCCCTGAGCATTTGATGACTCAGGTTCTTTGCCCTCTTTTCTCTTCTGGTTACTCCAACACTCTTTCTTGACGTGTCATTTCTTGCCACAGTTGCAGCATTTAACATTCTTCTTACTTCTGGATTTTGATCTACCATGATTTTGACTCCCACTTGGGCCATGTTCTGTTGATTTTCCTCTTGTCACCGATAGCGCTTCTGCCTGCTGCGAACTCGCCAGTCTGTCTTCCTTGTTTTTTTCGCCTGCTCTCCTCATTTAATACGAAGGCTGCAACATCGTTGAAAACTAGACTGTCCACTGGATTGTTGTTCGTTAGGTTGATGATGAGTTGATCATATGAATATGGTAGACTTTGAAGTAGAAGCTCGACGCTCATTCTCCTCTATTATGACCCAACATTGCGAGTTGTGAAAATAGAGTCTTTAATGTGTGTCGGTCACCATTGTAGATTCCGCCATTCAAGAGTATAGAGTTTCCTCTTCAAGAAGATTTTGTTGTGTAATGACTTGGCCTCGCATAATTTTGTGAGAGTATCCCAAATTTCCTTCATTTTTCTCCGCCACACGGATAATACTCATCCGCAAGTGCCAAGTAGATCGAAATGGCGCCATCTATCTCGCTCCACTTGTCATCGCTTATCTCCATGGGCCTTTCTCCAATTGCTGGCAAGCAATTATTTTTTCTCAATACAGCTTTCATCTTCATTTTCCACAACGAAAAATTGTTTCCGTTAAATTTCTCAATTTCATACTTTGCCGCTATTTTGTTGATAAATACCGCACACAAGCTAGTGTACCACCTTGAATAGTTGTGAGTATGTGTGAGAATGCACACTAGGAAAGTTCCTTAAAAGACCTGGTCCCACTTAAAATCCAGACTCCTTAAACTCTTCTCGCCTTTGTGACAGAACTTTCCTAGACATGTACAAAACCACACAGTTGTTTTACTCACACCACTATTCCCTGCTTTGCACCGCAAAATTCTTGGATCGCTCCCACCGTTTCACGTGAATAGTACCATATACGTGAATGGTCAGATACATGAATAGACTTTACGTGAATAAGACTTCAAAAAAATACAACCAATTGCTCTGATTCCACTGTTAGGAAATTGGTGGGTGAAGCAGACACGCAGCTAAAGTGAAATTGGAAGAAAATAAAGAACAAGCACAAAAAATGGACACAAGAAATTACGTGGTTCGGCTTTTAGCCTACGTCCACGGGTGAAAACAGAAGGAAAATATTTTACTAGTGAAAAGAAGTTACAAGTATTGTGGTATTTTAGCTCACTACCCAAAAGCCCAATACACCCAAACTCTCAAATCACTAGACTCTTAAAATCACTCTCTAAATAAAGAAAAGACTGAAGAACTCGATGATTTACAAATGAAGGGAGCCAGCGGTTTTATAGCCAAAATTAGCTACTATTCATTTAATATTTAATAATAATTATTATTTTATTAATTTTTCTTTTATTTTCCTTCTTCGGCCCGACATCACTTTTTCTTCTCTCTTTCTTCTTTTTCTTCTTTCTCTTTTGTTTCTTTCGTTGGACGGCATCTACTTGGCCTTTAATTTCCTTCAATTTGGGTGGCCATTTTGAAATATGTTAATGGTGCCAAACCGCCCATGACTTTGACATACTCACATTCCTCGGCAGTTGACATTGATCTTTTGCTCATTCTTATATGTTCAAGGCCAATAGTGAAGCTCCTTTCAAAAAATAAAAATAAAAATAAAATAGAGAAATTTTGGGCTTTTATTCAGACCCCTGAAACCTTTCTGTTAATATAAAAACTCTAATCCTTGAGCAAAAGGTGAAAAAAAAAAAGAATTCTCTATTTAATTATCAGTTGGCTTAAGATCAATGTTGTTTGCCTCCTGTCTTTTCTTTGTTTTGTTTGTTTGTTTGTCATTTTATTAGATTTGCTTTGTATCTAATTTTACTTGGAGATTAAAGATGAGTGAGAACTGCCCTTTCTTCTGAAGCAACCTACAAATTTTACTTGCATATGTAAGTAAAGCCTTTGTTACTGATTGCACTCAATTGTTCAATTAAAAGTCTTACAAAGCACCTAAAATAGAAGATGGGACATCCTCCATCCAAAAAACAAAATGTTAAGGGTTAAAAAAATTTATTAAATAATTGCATTAATATACCAACTGTTAAGGGTTAAAAAAATGTGCCATTTTGTAATCCATTTAAATCAAAATAGTATGTTTAATCGCAAAAAAAATAACTACTGCCATGATGGAGCACATAGAATAAAAATAAAACTTTTAGTTTTACTAATCCTAAATATACCAACTGTTATCTCCAAAAAAGAAAAATTTGTTTTTTAAAATTTTAAATCATATATTATACAAATTTAACATATGTTCTAACAGTCGTCTGATCCCTGCAGATATTAATTGGGTTTAGGGTAATCCTGTTTACATAAAGAATATTGTTAAATAAATGTTTGTTAATATGGTTTCGTATGATGGTGATGAGTTGCATCGCCAATCATGCGTAATATCATAATAATATTAAAAACAATTATCCCAACAGTTTCCTGTAATATGCTATATTATTACATATTAAAGTTAATTATAAACTAATATAAAAAAAGCTCGACAAATATTATTTCTTGAAAAATGAGATGATTCACCGTTGTGTTTCATGCTAATTACTTTTCTCCGAAAATATTATAAATTAAAATTTAACGAAAGTCTCAATTTATACGCTTATAGCATGTTCTATAATTTTTATTTTTATATATATAGTATAATTCAAGAATTTATACTGAGTAGAAGCAAAGATCAATCCTATATGGGTAACCAAATTCTTCATAGAACAAGGCACTATAATAACCAAAACCAGCCCTTCGTTTTGGTGCCGATTGAAACAATCATATTGTGATTCGCAAATTAAGTGAGATTAGTGACCTCTCAACTCAATCAAATACTTGCCAAATTCATTTCTGATCATGCATCTTACCCCCCCTCTTTTTCGTGTATAAATTGAGCATGGTGGCTTTGAAAATTTTAAGATTCTTGATGATTCCAAAATGAGAATATCAATTGTTAAGCCAATAGTAGATTATTGACGTTTTAAATTGATAAATAAACACAACTCTGATTTTAAAAAGTTATGATAACAACTTTAAAAATTTAAATGTGATATAAATCACCCATAATATAACGATATGAGATTGAAATAATTTATTTAAATATAAATCATCCGATGTAATGAATACAAAACCAACCATCAATTTAAATTTTTAAATAATGACATTGACATGTGCTATAAATGAGTTCCAGGAAATAAATATTAATGTAAATGATAGCAACAGCTTCATCCATTAATATAATTCTACTATTAAGCATGAAATATATGACCATCAACTTACAATTGTAATCATTAAACTAGAAATCATTGAGTATTACATGAAATCATTAATATTGAACCTAAAAGATATATGAAACTAATGTTAATATGAAATCTAGGACCATTAACTTAAAATTGTAATTAGGAAATAAAGCTTTACATGAAATCACTGTCATTGAGCTTGATAATTCTACCATTAAACATAAAATTAATGCAAATAGGAAGCATAAGACCATCAACTCAAAAATTGTAATCATCAAATTTTGAATACCACAAATTAAATTTACTCTATCTTTGTAATGAATACATTCTACAGCCTTAAAAAATACATAAATAAAGGGTTATTTTAGCATTTATACGAGTGTGTAAAGTAAATGTTGACTTTTAAAGTTGATTCAATATATATAAACAACATTATTGAATCATTATCTTTTTTTTATAATCATTATTAATAAACATACTATTTTGATTAAAAAAATAAAATAGTGGAGCTTAAATATGTCTGAAAATTTCAAAATTAGTAATAGAATTAGTAGCGGTTCGATCTCTAGACAACTTAGGTGGTTGCTTAGAGCCCTACTTTACAAGAAAATCCTATAAGATGATTATTTTGTATATAAAAGAGGAAAGTGAATTTAAAAGTCATTATTATGCATCTAATTTATTATTATTTTGTAATTATCTTTTCTCAAATAAACTACCGAGTTCCTATAAAGTTTATTTAATGTAGTACTTAGTAGTTTTAATTCCTACAAAACCGATAAATTAATAGTTTCAATCCTATAAATTCGATATTTCATTGTTAGAATTAACAACTTATAATTAAAAAGTTTTATATTCATTTTAAACCTCTATAAAAGCCCCACATTTTATTACTTATCCATTAAATTTTTCTTCTAACAATGAAGACACCATATGTTCTTCGTTTTTGAGAGAAAGAAAGAGAGAGAGGGGAAAAAAAATCTTGCTTCCTCTACTTTCCACTAAAAAAAAAAAAGAAAAAATCTAATAGTTTTTTTCTATTCTCTATGGCTATTAGTCATTACTCAAATCTTCAAATAATTAATATAAAGATAAAGTTAATTTATGATTTCATCTCAAATTTCAAATTTCAGATTTTATTTTTTATTATTCTCTTAATTAATTGTATTATTTATGTGTTCTTATTTCTTTTTAATACATTCTTTTCTTCATCTACTATTTTTTGTGTGCTTTTTTTTTTCTATTGTGAAATAAATAACTATATCAAAAAACTTTAGAAAACAGAAGAATAAAAAAATTAATTTAATGTAGAAAAGAAGTAGTATAAAAGATGTAATTTGAGTTAAAAAAAAGTAAAAATATTATAATTGAATTAAAATTTCAAGGATTGACAATAGTGTAATATAATTTTATTTAATAATTTTACATTTTAGAGAGTGTTTAAAGAATTGATTTTCAATAAATATTATATAACTAATGAGTAATGATATAACCACAAACTTTTATTTTGCATAAACCGACAAGATTAATTAAATATCACTTTACCACGTGATTTGTTTTTATTATTTTATATTTTCATTCAACCAATGAATTAATACCACGTCAGTTTGTACAAGAGTTTGTGGCTGTATCATCACTCATAACTAATATACATATTTTTTGTCCTAAATTTTGAGCCAGCCCTGAATAGAATATAAAAGTACATGATAAATATTTAAATTAAAACTCGATAAAAGGTTAACAAAAACACACATGTTGTTTTTTAGTGAGTTTAATTTTTTTTTTTTTTGGGAACAAATTCAAAACGACATCATTTTGGATGTATTTTCATTGGGATTTGGTTCTTCAATTATTTTTCTAATAGCAGATCTCAAGATTGTGTGATTACATCACAACTTAACTTTTACAGTGATCGATTCCAATAGCTCTCTAGTTGAAATTTAAATTAATTAAATAAAAAATAACACGGCCCTTATCAATTTGACGATGGTATGGTGTAAAATCATCCTCTTGAAAATTATGAGTCATCCAAAAAGATTAATTTTTTTGGGATATCTTGAATGGAAGTAAACATAATTTTATGTTTTATAAAAAGGTAAAACATTAAGTAATTAATAATATATCAATATTAATTAATAAGTTATTTACATTAGGCAATATTATACGTTTGTGAATTTATTGGTCATTTGTTTTTGTACAATTATTTCATGACATTATAACGATATGAGAATGACGATTCAAACTATCTTGAATATTGGATAATTGTTTTTTAATTAACATTTTGGGGCTGAATTCAATCATGCATATAGACAATTTTATCTATTAAAAGAATTAATTATTATGTTAAAATTTATTTTGGAATTTAATGACGAAGAAACTGTTTCTTAACTGGAGCTATGGCTTTGGCCACGTGCTCCTCTGGTGTTAGATTATGAACCGGAACTCCGGTTGAATTCGGTTGTGGTGGCGGTGAGTCCGCCGGAAAAATCCGGAACTCACTGAGTTCGGATGCGGACTCGGCCATTTTAACTCAGGTTAAGAACTCCGTGATGCGAGTGGCAATGAGGGTTATCTGTAGGGTTTATAGCGGGTTTGGAAACATTGGTCTTCGGTTTAGATATTTTTTATTCCGTTAAAGAAGACGACTGAAACGACTTGCCGTTTAATGAAAATGACGTCGTTTAGTCGTAACGTTGTAAAAAAATGAATAAAAAATAAAAAATTACATTGTTAGAAGTGGGATTTGAACCCACGCCCTCTTTCGAAGACCAGAACTTGAGTCTGGCGCCTTAGACCACTCGACCATCCTGACTTTTTGATGAGGCGGTCGACTTTCAAAATTATCTGCAAAAACTTTTAATTATAATTACATGACACTATTATTGACAATATAATATGGATATGAAAGTAAAAAAATTTGATTAATAAATTATAACTATCGTTCTACTATTTTGTTCAAAAACTAATATTAAAAAAATAGATGAAGAATAAAAATGCATTAAATTATATTGTTTAATATTAATCAGTCACGGCTACTTGCGCTTAACTTTCCCTCCACGCCCAAAATTTATTACTTAGAATAATTTTAATTATTGTAATAATGAATAAATAATTTAGTTAGTATTAAATACAGAATTTGGGTGAGGGAAATTAACAAGCCTTTATTTTTATAAGTAAATTAGAAAAGAAATTCAAGATGGCCAAAATTTTTTTGCTGTATGAGACCCCAATTAAAGCGGGCAAATTCCACTCGAACTTTAAAAGTTAGTGTGTGTATATAGGTTTGATTATTTTAACTTAAAACTTTGACCTAATTAAACACAAATTCATAATCATTGTACTTCCGCACATCAAGCGTGTAATCAAAATTCAGTTACTTTTTGTCTTGCATTAATTTCATTGACCAATATATATTTCTTAAATAAATAATAATAGTTTGTATTTTAATTAATGTTCCACTAATCATTTATTGTCTCATAAATGATAATAAATAAATTTATTATTAATTATTTACATACTATTCTTACAACTTAATCAATGAACGACATATAACATGCCACATAAAATATCAGAGTAACTGAGATATAAACTATGTATTTCTTGGTCGAACTGAGTATCCGTGGCATTAAATGTAAATGACTAATTACTGCAAAGATCAAATTTATATTTAAACGAGAGATTTAACATTAACTAATACCAAATATTGGCGTTCAATTACAACTTATGAAATACTCAACATAGGTAAAACCACAGAATCATACGATTCGTATAAGCCTTTCGAGGCTAATGCATGTAGGCTTGAAGACATCATTACTAAGAGGCGGCTAATAATATAATATAAAATACTGCTACTCATGCAACTGGGTAGGAAGGTTTAGTGGCAATGCCACAGAGACCTTCAGGTGCTTCAACATCTCTGAGAATCTCATGTAGCCGGCCTCACCCCAGCTCTCCCCATGAATTCTTAATTAACCAATACTTCATTCCATCTTCAGTTGCCCCAAATCCAACGATAGCAACAGCATGAGAACACTGAGTTCCACATCCTCCGTTAAAATACCGCCTTTGTAACTCTGGAAGTCTGGTCCACTTCCTTCAATGCAAATTGATACTGGCTGCATGGCTACAGCTTGGAGTAAAGCCTGCTCATCATTGGGTTTTACATCTTCAAAGTTACTAATTTTAGCAGCTGCCTTGACCTGTGCGTCTTCACAAGTCCCTTGGACTTCCTTGTATGGATAATCCGCTTCTGAGGCAATACCCTGGTTTTTTATAATATATTTAAAGGCATTGTCCATCCAACCGCCACCGCATCCACGGTTACCATCTATGGAGCAGTCTAGTATTTGCTGCTCCGAAAGTGGAATAAGATTACCACTACTAATCTCAGTCACCCCTTCCACCGCCGCCACAGTTGAAAATGCCCAACAGTCTCCTGCATCGTACATATTAAGGAAAAAAAAAAAAAAAGGCTTGATTAAGTTACATGAAACATGCCCCAGCAGGGGTTTGGCAGACGGTTGTCAAGCTGTTTTTATTAATTAGCTGATGGTCAACTGAGTTTGAGTTCTGAAAGAGGTTGGAGGCTAAATAATCTATTATAGTTACTTCATAAATATTTAGTATACGATTTACTTACCACATTGACCTTGGTTCTTAATAGGAGTGACAGCTCCTTTCTCTCTCCAGTCCATGCTAGTTGGAACGTCAGTCAGGTTTTGATACTTGAAGGATGCTGTTGTGGATTGCCGTGATGAAGATGACTGGCTTGGCACCCTGTATCCTGTATATGAAGCACGAAACTCCTCATTAGTTAAGTCTGAAAATTCATTGGTGCCTAACTTGTACGTCCGATTCGCCTCCTCATTGGCTTTCTCAATGTATTCAAGGTTTTCTTTGAATATCTTAAACCGCTTTTCCTTCTCCAGGTCGTCCTTGTAAGTGCGCCCATGCTCAGCCATCCATTTTTCATGCTTCTCAACAATGGATGGTTCATGCAGCGACCGGCCGGCGACCGACACCATTTTAGATGAATAAGTCACCAGAATGATCATAGACAGGGCAATGATATCAAAGCTATTCACCATAATAATTGGTAGGTATTTGCAAGTTGAACAAGGTTGTTTTTTTTTTTTTCCCTTCAAATTATAGAGGCTAGCTAGCCAGCTGGGGGTAAGTTGTGAATACTTGAAGCACGCATTGCAGCTCTATATATAGTACTTGTAGATAGTGGATTTGTGCTCTCAACATGGGTCGCGTACAATATTTGCCTAATGCATGAGACGTATGCGTTGCGTTAGTCGTGCCCCATACTTCACGATTTTCAATCAAGCTAATTAGTATGCGAAACCGGACAACCAAGTTATTATCAGTTATCGCCGTGATTCGCGTACTTCGTGCTTTTGAGGCTTGCTAGCAATGACTTGACTAGCTTTCAGCGAAGTTACAAAAAGAATTATGAACTAATTTGTAGATGGACTTTTATCGATGAGACTTGCGGCGACGTGGAAAACATTGGTGTCATTTTTTTTTTTCTTTCATAAATCAACTTAAAAAAAGGAAAATTGGATAATAATGTGAACTCATTTGGACGGAGTAAAATAATTCTTACAAAATCTACAATGCATCTAGCTAGGATGAACTTTTATATATCTGCGATATTATGAAGAAATCATTACTAATATGCATTACATAATATGGCATAAAATATGACACTAATACTAGAATTTCTTCCTTTAAGTGCCAATTTGGTAGTTTATCTTAACCTGTCAGTGACAACTGTTATTTCAAGTGCACTTTTTGAGTCTTTATGCATACTATAATATATAGGCTTCAATGGGGTCTCCTCATAACTTTCTTGCCTATCACCTTGAATATAATCATAACATCCCGCCAAGTTAATTTTTTTAGACCATAGCACGTCAAAATCTTTAATGGATATATTACTAATAGAATAATGGTCAATATTCTATTTTTACATACGGTTTAAGATATCTAATAAATTGATATGGATTTAATTTCCTAAATACCAAATTAGTGAATTATCATAACTTTTTAAAAACTTAAATTTGATGTTAAAGAAAAGGATATATATATTAACTTATTGATATAAATAATGCTAAGTATATATATATTTGCAGCCAAAAGTTAAATATGGTACAACAATAAAAAAAAAAAGATACTTTACACACTCAGTTATAATAAATTAATATTTATAACGATAATATGACCCAATACCCATATTGACCCAATTACTATCATAATATTGTATTAGGATATTAAAATTCCACAATAATGGAGATGACATAAAATTTGTTTATAAAAATGTACAATACAATATTTAAATTTTTTGCGGTTGAGAATCGTGAGAACAGTATGGTCATCACAATTAATTGATTGTGAGGAGAATAAAGAGACCATTACCATAATAGCTATGCATAATTCAATGGCCCGAGATGGATTGGCGGATGGAATCAAGAATAATTTGATTCAAACTTAAGAATAATACATTATACAGAATTACAGATTGAGATTAAATATACTCTCTTGTTTTTATAAACATGTGCAAAATGCATGCTTTCTCTTTCATCTCTGCTTCAATCCCACTTTAGGGTTTGTTTGTCAAAAGTATTGTTTTTGAAAAATAGATATTGTTTAAAGCAAATAAAATAAAGATCATTAAAAAAATATAACAACATAATGTTTAATTGATAATGATTTTTGCCAGTGTTATGAAGGACTACAAAACCGAATACAAAATGCCAAAATTTTGTAACTAGGAATCATACCAAATCACATATTAATTTAAAATTTAATTCTTACTTTTAATTCTTACTTTTAACATCTATATATGTATACATAGATACACGGTGGGTCCCTCCGAGCATCGGATGATTTTTCGGGCAACGGACATCTCATAGAGTTAAGATCGTCATCATCATCGTCATTATACGAATACATTACTTTGAAGGAGCTTATGTTGGACTCCAATTTTAGGGGTGGCGGCATTGCCATTATAAATTCAATAAGAACCACAGTGGACAATTGTTAAATTTCGCATTTCACTACCGCTGGCATTTCCATCCAAGATGGCCACGAAACGTATATAAGAAATTCCTTCATCGGCCAACACATCAACATCGGCGGGGATGATCGCGAAAAGGATTTCTCCGGCATCGGAATAAACATCACGGGAAACGACAACGCGGTCACTGATGTTGTTATATTTTCAGCATCAATTGGAGTAATGGTACAGGGGCAGGCCAATATGCTGACGGGAATACACTGTTATAATAAGGCTACTGACTTGGGAGGTACCGGCATTTACATCCGGGCACCAGCATGTTTTAAAAAAACCCATTATTGACTATTAATGTTGCAGGTCATTAATTTTTAAAAACAATAACACAAATGACCCAATTAATATCTAATAAAATATTTTTTTATTATCATATTTAATACTAATATCAATATTAAATTTAAAAATCACACTTATATTATAAATAGCTTGATTGTAGCATAAACTTTATGGGTAATTGTACAAAAATATGTATTTTGATATGACAAAATACAACAATTTGATCATTGCAAATTAAATCATGGATTATTTTTTTTATGAGTAAATTACATAAATATGTCTGATTTTATTAAAATTTAGAAAAACAATGATCAAATCATAAACGTAACATATAAATACATAAAATATTTATATTATATTTACATTTAAGTAACATTTGATAATACCAATTCTTTAAACTAAGACATATAAATTAAGATTTTTCTGATCGTTAAAAGTTTGTAAAAACAATTATCTAATAATTTGACAATTTTCATCTTTTACATTATCCACATTTGAAGATTATGTAATTGTACAAAAATATCAAAATTAACTTTGGATATGAAAGCTATAATGATATTTTTCAATTCTTAAAATTTATATTTCACAAAATTATGGATTTAAAAAAAAATTGGTACAATAAATTTATGATGAATTATAGTTTTAATGGTTTACTCTTCCCTCCTCATAAAATAAAAATAAAACTGTACAAAGAAGATATTAGAAGGTTTATTGGAATATTTAATTTGATATTATATTTATTTGTATTTAACAAAAATTTGGATCCAGCCAAAAGCCAAGATAATGGGCTTTTTTTTTTTACTTCGAGGGGGCTGCTGCACAATGTAAGACAAGGTCACTCAACCGTTGCTAGTGATGGAAGAAATTAAGAGATGTCTCTTTCAATAATTTGACAAGAAAAATGAATATCTATCTGTTTTCAATTGGAACTTTGAATGTACGCATCAAGCTGACATCACACGTATTTTATTAATTTTATATTTTTGGATGAATTAGCTAGAAGCTAGAATGCCCCGTGAATTATTTTGGTTTCAAAATTTGATCCGGTTAATTACAATTAAGTGCATCCAAAAGATTACCATCAATTAATTAGCTTGAGCTTGGGAATTCTAATTAATAATAGTAACATATATATAATATAATACTTGGAATTAGCTTTGGATTTGATCTAACATATTTATACATACACACGCGCGCGCGATATCAGCTAGCAAAGCATGCACGATTCACTTTAATTAATGAGTTGAATCTTCAAAAATTAAATATTGATAATTCTTTTTTTTCTTTTTAATATTTATATATCATCTCACCGGCCGTGACATTATCAATTTTTTTATGCTTTAAATTTTATTAACATCGGCCAGAACTCAAGCCTTCTCAATTAATATGATAAAAAATTTGTCTATTATACTTGGCTCGTTGTTGCCCTTGCTGCCTCTTCCGCAAACGATGTCGTATATTTTAATCAAAACAAAGAATGTTGATAAGACGCGGTTAAATATTAACAATCTTTTTACTTAAAATTAGTGAGGCCAGTTACTTCATTCGCCACCTAATACGCTACACTGCAGGGAAGGGCAAAACAGTCCGAAGTTGATTCCAATCCAATCAATTAATTAACCTAATCATATATCAGCTATTTATTATTGTGTTTTTCACAAAGGGTACTCTAGTTGACAATTGGTGTTCTCTTTTCCTGTCATTTTCCAAATTTTTGGCCTTTTTGTTAGAGTAGTGAAGTTTCTTTCAAGGATGTCTGCATTCATTGAAGGGATTTTTTTTTTTATGAGTAATAGAAACATAATGTGAATTTTGAAAATAACTGCTTTATTATAAAAAATTTTGAATTGGTTAAAACATTCTACATTGTTTTATACGAGATTGAAAACTTTTTACTTAATGTTTTACCTCTTCTATTTTAAAAAATTGTAAACCATGAAAACAATAGCTTGACAATCATGGATTAAATCAGAAATTAATTTTAATATTGGATATTTATAATTAACAATTAACAAATGATATCTTTACAGTGAATTCTTTACAATAAGTTAATTTATATCAGTTCCACCGCATTAGTTAACACCAAGAATAGTCTTTTTATAAATTAACTATTTTTGAATTATTAAGTTATAAATAGCTATTTATTATGTTTGTACAAGAAATAATATTTTTCCAGAGAAAAATTATAGAACATATGTTCTAACAGTCTGATCCTCGCAGATATTAATTGGGTTTAGGATAATTTAATATTTTGTAATCCTGTTGTAACATTTTAATAAACACGGTTGATGAACTACTTGTAAACCAAATGATATCTCCTAAAATTTATTGTTAATAATCAACAATAACATATATAATAACATTATATATAAATAACTCTTTTTAATATCAAAGCCTCCACATTTTAGCAATATGTCATAAAAAAATATACCAAATTTTTTCTATTATACAAATTTAATTAATCAGCGATATTCTCACTGCTTCTCCCTTGCAGCCATTGAATCCAACTAATATGCATGGCAATTGCCTAAAACTGATAAGAATTTTGCCCTTTTTTTTGGCAACATGCATTATTATCATGACACCCTAACACGTGCGCATTGCGTCACTGCTGGCTTCAGAAGGTTACTTTAAAGCTTCTATATATAAGCGCACTCATTCTGCATAGAGACACATTTCGGTATCATATGACTTTCTTCTTCAAAGCAAAAGAAAAGCATTCAGGAAACCTCTAGAGTCTTACCTTCCTCGATGGCCACAACGTAAGAATTTGGTTTTTTTTTTTTTTGGAATTTCATAATTAATTATGATCATTATTTTAACGATCATGTGTCATCTTTGATAGAGCGCAAGAGAATCTTCCTCCACCGTTGGATTCGAAGGCCGAGCTACCACCTCTGTTCGATGGAACTCCCAGGTTGTACATTTCTTACTCGTGCCCATTTGCTCAGCGTGCGTGGATCACCAGGAACTACAAGGTTTTATTTTTATTTACTATTTTTATTATTATTTTTTTATCACTGTTGACCCGTCTCTGCTTTCTAGGTTTAATTAAAATAATAATAACAATAACAGTAATTTATGGTTTATTCGTTTCGCCTTTGTCGTAATACTCTCTTTGAATTTGACAACTTTTGGTGTGCTTGCTGCTGCAGGGATTACAAGACAAGATTAAGTTAGTTCCACTGAACCTCCAAGATAGGCCCGCTTGGTACAAGGAGAAGGTTTATCCTGTTAACAAGGTGATGCTGATGCTGATGCTGATGCTGATGTGTGATCAATAATAATATTTGATTTTATTTGATTGATCATTTAAGTAATTTGATAGATCAACAATATGTGCATTATTTTGGTTAACATGGAGCTTAGAATCTGCTGGGAAGATTTTGAATAGTATTAGAAAGTTTCTGAATAATAATTAGGAATTTTTCTAATCAAGGTGTTGATAGACCAATTCAGATATAGAAAAGGAAGAAGTTAGTTGTGTTTGGTATTGAGGTAGGGCGGCTGTAAATTAAAAGGTACAGAGTTAATGTGTTTTGTAAAACTATAATATTTCTACTATTTTTGTCAAAATTTTAATTTAAAATTTATATTTATTACGCATTTTTAACTTTTATTTTATATTTACAGTTTTTTTTTTGGTCCGTGAAAAAAAACCACAGCACCTCAATACCAAATAGCCTAATTATGTGACTCTGTGTCCTTATGCCCCATCTTTGAAATTGAAATGCTTGTAATCTGTGCGGAGGAGTTCCTGAATAAAATTGGAATGGTGTCTTTGTGCTTTGTGTGCCTAGTAAAATCTTAACATATTCTGATTTGAGCAAGTTGCTTGCTTGCAAGAAAACACAACGAAAGAGTTAAACTGATTGTTACACTTTCGTGCAAGATTAGGGATCATTGCTGGAGTTATGAAGTATATTTACCTATTAGAGTTCTTCTTTACAGGTTCCAGCACAGGAGCACAATGGCAAAGTTATTGGAGAATCTCTTGATTTGATTAAATATGTTGACAGCAATTTTGAAGGGCCTTCACTTTTACCTGATGTAAGATTTTGCTGATTACATTGTTGCTTTTAATAAAAGCTTCTCTCTCTCTCTCTCTCTCTCTCAACTTTGAGTAAAGTAATGTTGTGAAAATATTGTAGGATCCTGAGGAACGAAAGTTTGCTGATGAACTGTTTTCCCACGTCGATACCTTCACCAACGATGTGTATACTTCATTCAAAGGAGACCCAGCAAAACAAGCTGGTAGGATTTGAAACTTGCTTACTTGTTTATAATGGAATGCATTTTGAATATGTATATATATGTGCTGAACTCACGGAAAAAGTTTTAATTTGTCACAGGTCCTGCTTTTGATTACTTAGAGAAGGCCCTTGATAAATTTGATGATGGCCCGTTCTTCCTTGGACAGACGACTAGACAATAAAGAATATTCTTAAATACTAAGGCTACCATATTTATTTGGAAATAAATGTTTGTTAATATTAATAAACCCATACATTAATATATGATGTGTTGTGAATACTGATGACCATACTGTTATAAATGAGAACATAAATTTAATGTTAAAATCACATATTAACATCATTGAATACTGATGTTTAAAATATTAGTAAAATACTTAAATAGCAATTATATTAATTATTTTTTATTAATTAACAATATTTTACCAATCAGATCTCAATTATCTCATCTTCTCTTAAATATTTCTGCCTCGTGTAGGTGTATATATGGGTGTGTTTTAAGGTCTCCGTACGGGTTCTTGTCTTCACTGGCCTATACAGAGGAAGCGGAGCGAATAACGCAGTCCAAAGGGCTTGTGTTTTGCTTAAATGATGAGCCGGGCGTATACATAGTCTGGATGCCGAATGGTGAGACTCCGGGACTAGCCATATCAAGAGCCTTGGGTGATTACTGTGTCAAGGACTATGGCCTAATCTCCGTGCTCCATGTAACGCAAAGAAACATAACAACACGAGACCAATTTGTCATTCTGGCATCAGACGGGGTACGTATCCACATATTGGAATTATCTTTTGATCTGAACTAACGTCAATGTTTGAAAGATCAATTATGGATTGTTCTTCAGGTTTGGGATGTGATTTCGAACCAAGAGGCGGTGGAGATTGTTTCTTCAGTAGTGGATAGGGAAAAGGCAGCAAAAAGATTGGTGGAATGTGCTGTTCGGGCATGGAAATATAAGAAACGAGGCATTGCAATGGATGATATTTCTGCCATTTGTCTCTTCTTTCACTCTTCATCGTCCCCTTAAAAGGTGGAGCACAATTTGAACGAATATTGCCTGTCGTATAAACATGACATATTTAATTGGAATAATAAAATTATTTAATTATTTTAATTAAATGTTAATCCTACAAATTACTTTTGTTAAATCTAGCAAGAATAACTAAAATTTCTTTAAGATATATTTTGGTGGTAAATTAAAAAAATTTAATTATTTGGCGGGAATTATTGAAATTGGAGCCATTTTTTTTTGTGGGAATTGAAATATATTCTTTAAATTATTATATAAATAGCAAAATGTACATACACACACATATATATAATTCATATATAAAAATTCTCTAAACAAGTATCATAGATTATAATTCAGTTATGAAATAAAATAACTACAATAATTATAGTTAAATGAATACTTTATTAATTCTTAATTTGCTTCCTAACATGAAATGAACAACTTGAGTCAGCCACCTGAATTAACCAGTAACAACGCCTGAGTCAACCATCTGAATAAACCAGCAACCCTAGCTGATTCAAGCACCTGCAATTAACATCAGCACAACAGGAACCATCTTAAATCAACAGCAAGAACAGACCAAACTGCCATCAGATGTCACAAAACCAAACAGTCTGCTACTGCCATCAAATGCAAGCAAACATATGCAACAAAACCAGATGCAAGTGAAATTCTGGAGAATATCGGATAAACCAAACCAAATGCCACACTTATAGTAATTAGACTAGATGCAGTGTTCAATTAAACTAAATGTAGTCTCATATTACATTCAAAATTTCTAAAAAAAGCAGTGTTCCATCAGAGAAGCATCAAAACCAAACCAATCTAATCCAGCATAATTACCAGCTCAACCCAAAACAATTGCACATTATATTGACGTATCAAAATTCGCTATCAAAACATAGCCAAATAAATGACAATAAACTCAAAACAGACCCAAACCAACTGATGTTGCAGCCCTAGTAGTCGTTGTCCGTTCCACTGCCATGGGAGCGAGGGTAGGCTCCGTTGTCGATGAGTGAGTAAGATAAGGCTCCAAATCAATAGTTCCAACCTCCTTTCTGCAATTCAAAAAACAGAAATTCATATATGTAAAACTATTAAAAAGTGTGAAACAACCTGTAAGTATTCAACTTCTGTCAACTCAATAGCACTTACTAAAGTTTTTATACAGAAGAAAAAGGCATTTTAAGTCCAAAAAAATAGAATTATTGGTTGAACTCCAACTCCATCAATCCATGCAACCATCCAATCTTTAATGAAAAAATGAAGCATAATTAACAAGACATCTGAATACTTCCAAACAAAAGTCAGGATCTAAAATACTTTAAAAAATCAGAAAAACAGCAAAATATCAGTTTCAATTTCTTTTTCATCCATTGTCAGCTCAAACTAAAGGTAGCTGCGCTACCTTTAAACATCATTTGGGCTTATACATGTGACATTTGCTCATGAACAACTAAAGTTGAATAAGATTTTTATATGAAACAGAATATAAAAAGTCAAAGTAGAATATGACAGAAGCTACAATATATCATTCAGCATCAGCATTATGTATAAAATAAATTTAGAGGCATTATATTCATTCACAATCTTGCAGAGGTAACACCAGATTATGGCACACAACTCTTGAATAGCAGATAAAGGAGGAGATGCAGTGGGAAGGTAGTAACTTGCTTGCATGAGAACTAGAAAGTAATATCCCAAGATCAATTATAGATCTCATAAAATAAAAACAGTGAGGCAAACACAATTATTGTGAACAATTATTCATAGAACCACATACCAGCAACAAGATCAAAGTCATCTGTGTATATATCGATTCCCCACAGCTGACTGCCTCTGACCTAAACATAATGAACTTACATAACTAAGAAGTAGAGTCATAAAATATGCTGCTGTAACAGCTATCAATAAATTTCCAGACAAATGGAATTTGATATGTAAGGCTATAACTAGCAACACTTCAAAATAATTTGAAGTAGCATGATCTTTCTTTAAGGATCAATACTACAATCTTTCAGAGAAATTAAAGTCTAAGCAAAATTAAAACCTTAAACCTACTAAAATCTGGTAAATAGACCTACAGGAATTCCAATGACCTCCAAAATATTTGAAAGAAAAATTAATTTACAGCAAAAAATGTTAAAGATTTGTAAAATGGAGGCCCATACTACTATTCAAATTACAAAAGAGGAGAGGGAGCTGGCCATTAAATGATAAAGGCATGCATAAAGAAATACAAGCAGCACATTAAATGATAAAGGCATGCATATAGAAATACAAATAATATGCCCATAAAGACGTCCACTCAAGCCTTATAAGCAGCTTTATGCAAAGGAAAGCCAATTAGTTAATAATAAATGAATTTCAAGGTGCAATAATTAAACTCCCTGATCAGCACATTTAAGGTTCATGCATTTCTACAAAACATGTAAATCATAAGAACTTTTTTGGTCAAAATGCTAACCAATAATTAAGTAGATTATCAAAGTTGTCACAGAACAAGCACCAAATTGATTGCTATGCAAAAGATGAAAGTAAAAGTTAATAATTTATTTTATTTTACTTTTCGAGAGTTTTGATCATCATGTGCAAAATAGTAGTATAACTTGCTCAGTGTTATCTCAAAAAGCTTGCCTAAAATACCAATTAGCACCAGTCCAAGTAGTCAAATAAATCCTTATCTATCCATTCATCTCTGACCTTGCCAAAAAGATGAAAACGAGCATCTATATTCTCACTCCAATCTTTCACAATCATAGGCTTTATCTTAGACTAGTTCTTCAATATCCCTTCCACTGTGAGCCCCTCGAAAACCTTGTAAATTGAATCACATTTATCATCAGTTTCAAATCCATCTGTCAAAAGGCTAAGCAAATGAATATACAATCAACACCATTCTTCCAAACGAATATACAGTTAACACCATTCTTCTAAACACAACAAAGTTTGAACATATGACAGATTTTTAGCCATTTAATATTCCATCAAATATAATTAGATCACACCTACCAAGGATTTTTGAAAAGAATGCATTCTCATCTTAAGCAGCAACCTCACTAGTAACACATTTTCATACCCTGTTTCCACCTCTGGTCGCACCACCAAAAAAATTCAGTACTAATTATCTTCAACAGAGTCTGTTTTTCAATTTCTTTTTTTTTTTGTTCAAAATAAACCTCCATTCTTATACATAAAATTAAAATATCAATTAAATAAACAAAGTCTATGCTTACTAGTAAAACACGTTCATTTTCAGGTAGAGGCAGATAATAAAAGAAAATTGAAACTGAGATAAAATAAGAAGAGCTTACTATGTGCATTTGATCAACAATCCAATCCTCAACGATGGAATCGATGCCATAAAAAAAACATGACTTAATCTTGAAACCATAAACTGCACTAAGCATAGCACCAAAGCCAGCGCGTGACTATAAAGAAGAAAAAAAAAAGAAGGAAAAGAAGAATTAAATCAACATGAAATTGAACTTTTGTTTTATCTTCCACAAGCAAGAAATTCAACTGGAACAATACAAAATATGAAATTTTTAGCAATCTTACTAGCATTATACACAAATCTCAATTCACGACAAATAGGGGAATGAATCACTAACATCACCCAATTCATATATTCAAATAATGTATCCCCACTCCTAACAAGCAACGTGCTACCACAGTCGATTAGTTGTTAGGGTTAAGGCTTACCATAGAGAACTGGATGGCGCTAACTAAATGACAAGTTGAAACGGCATCTGCAATCGTATTGAATAATATTGAACTGCGAGGTAGGGTTTAAATGAATACCGGGTAGAGATAAATTGGTGTGGTGAATTAGGGTTTTGTGGCTACGTTTTATTTCGATTGAAAAAAGGAATTTGAGCCAGGCTTTAATATATGTAAATTTTTGCTTAGTTGAAACAGATGAAAGCTTTCGGGTTATTAAAGTGAAAGATATGGAATAATACAAAAAATTATTGAAGTGAAAGAGCAGGAATACAATAATTTTTTGGGTCCGTAGGGTCGGAGGCAGTTCGCTGCGGTTCGATATGTGGGGAACTTTTTCAGCTTCGGGTTGCTCTATACAGTGTTATAGAGAGAGGCTCGAGTTTATTCATTTTAGGCTGAAGTGTTGATGTGTTTTAAGTTATCTGAGCGTCGTTAATTTAAACGACACTGTTTTACAATCTTATATGTTCACAAAGGTTAACTATGACTTATCTGTATCATTTATTTACTGACGGTTAAAGTTATAAGCCTTGAATATGTCATATATTCTGGACATATGAATATATATCATGAATCTATTATATTTTTATGATACATTCGTAACACAACAATATATGTCATAAAATTTCTGTCATTATTTAGTACTTTTATAGTACTGTCATATCTTTGAAACATTTCTATTAATAGGAAAAACTCTAATCCTTTTAAAAAAGACGAAAAATTAAAAAAAAATTTGTTTAAATATCAGTTGGCTCATGATCAACACTTCAATACTGTTTGTTGTATTTTCTTTCTTTCTTTCTTTCTTTCTTTGTCATTTTATTAGATTTGCTTTGTATCATGGTTTGTTTTGCTTAAGTAATTGTTCATTGTTTATGTCTGTGTTCTTACTAGCTTTTGATAATTTATGGTTGGTTTTTTATTCAGACCCTCGAAGTAACTTTCTGTTAATAGCAAAACATTTGATCCTTAAGAAAGAAAAAGAAGTTCTCTATTTAGTTATTAGTTGGTTCAAGATCAATATAGCGATATTGTTTGCGGTCTTTTCATTCTCTATCTTTCCCTCTAGTTCATTTTAATTTATTTGTATTCCTTTCTTTGACACTTGTATTTATATATCTACTAAAAAATAGAACCGTGCTTCGCGCAACTTTGAGAAAAGAATTTAGTATTATTCTTTTTTTCTTATTTTACTTTTAACAATTTATTTTATTCGATTAAGAGGCAAGACTTCCAAAAAAAATTAAAAAAATAAGTAAAGCTAAAACTAAAAAGACTTTATTAATTATTTAAAATTGCATTAGCTAAATTAACACCATAGAAATCGAAGTGCCATAAATGCACCTTATCTAAACCAAAACCTTGGAAACCTGAGGCTGATATATCACCGCGAGGCCACCTGGAGAAGGAGAAGAAGATGCATCACAATAGCCTCTCAGTATGTTCCCTTCTTCGGCAATGAATCCGAGAGAGGTGAGCATTGCAGGCCAACAATTACGGGTGAAGATATCAATAGCGCGACAATGGTCAGGGCCAATATCAGCATGACTATTAAGGAAGAATATAACAATCTTCTTTGAGCATGATTTCAACTCTATTAACGTGTTCCAACACTCCATTAGGCCTCCGCTAGTTTTAAGTCTTGTTGCAAGATCGTAGTATGATTTCATATTGCTGTTGAGGCGATCATTCCTGCTGATTGCATTTGCTATGATCAGACAAGTGAGGGCCAAAATGAAAAACACATGTTTTAGAGCCATTGTTATTTTCTGTTCTTTTATGTTGTATTTATGTTTATGTGAGATATCATATCTTTTGTTGCTATTTATAAATTAAAGTGACACTAATGAAAGAGTGATTAAAAATATTTATAAATTATTGCTTAATTTATAATCAAGAAGGTTTTAACTAGAGAAGATAGTGAGTTTTTTGATGAATTGTTACATATTGATTGTGTAATAACAGTAAAATTAATTATGAGAAGATGAAAAGCCAAATTTGAAAGAAAAAATTCTCTATTTATTAGATAATAGATAATGTACAAAGATGAGAAATGGTGATGCCACATCATCTCTTGTAGTTTTAGCTCTATATATATATATATATATAAATTGTTAAGCAATAGCCAATGGCTGCAGAAGGGTGTCTCCCTGCTTTTTCCAGCATTATATCGCAAGGTTCAAAAGCATTATTCGAATCGATTATGCGGCACATATCTTATGTGTTAGAGTACTAGAGCTACATAGATGGGCTAAACGATCGAGTGAAGGAGCTGGAATATATAAGAGAAAGGGCGTAAACGCTGTTTAGAGAGGTTACTCTACAAGGAGATGAGATTTATAAGGGTGTCTGAGACTGGCTAAATAGAGTTGCTGAATTCAGTAAAAAGGTTGCAAAATCCATCATTGATGATAAAGATAGAGCTAAGATGTTATGCTTCAAAGGGTTGTGCTTGAATTTGATTTCTCGTTACAAGCTTGGTAAACAAGCAGCAGAGGCCGCAAACGAAGCTGATAAACTTGTGAAAAAAAAAGGCGAATTTAACACCTGTAATCATGTTTCCTAACATCCTGCTCCAGAGAGTATAGAATATATGCAAGTGACAAATTATGTAGCCTTTGATTCAAGAATGAAAGTATTCCAAGATGTTGTAGAGGCGTTGAAGGATGATAAACTCAACATAATTAGGGTCTACGGGATGGGCGGCATGGGTCAATCCACGCTAGTCAAGCAAGTTGCAAAACAAGTGAGGAAGATAAGTTTTTCGATGTGGTTGCTGAGGTATCAAATTCAAGACAAACTCGCCTTTTACATAGGCATGAAATTTGACTTGGATGATAGTATATATGAAAGAACTGCTCGACTGTGTGCAAGATTGAAGAAAGAGAAGCGGATCCTCATTATAATGGATAATATTTGGAGAAAACTCGAGTTTGATAAAATTGGAATTCCTTCCGGGGATGTTGATGAGAAAGATAGAAAGGATGATGATCAGAGACAATGCAAAATAATATTGATGTCTAGAAGTCGAGATTTATTATTGTGCAGTGATATGAAATCTTAGAAAAATTTCTCGATTAATGCATTATCAACAAAAGAAGCATTGCAATTATTTGAGAAGATAGTCGGTGATTCAACAAAAATATATGCTTTTCAACCTATTGCAAATGAGGTGTGGTGTGGATTGGGATAAGGGGAAGCTTTTATCAATACTACCATCATCAGTTGTTGAACAATTTGTATTAGTACCTATTTTTGGTACTGGGCCAGATATTCTCCGTTGGGCCATTTCTAGGGATGTGAATTTTCTCTAAGGAGTAGTTGGGAATTTGTACGTAGGTCTCGTAGCCAGAATGAGGTTTTTTGTTTAATTTGGCAACGACATATTCCTTTGAGGGTTTCCTTTTTCTTGTGGCATTTATTGAATGGTTTCTTAGCCATGGATGATGCTTTGTGCCTTAGGGGTTTTCACATGGTTTCTCGATGTCTTTGTAATCGGGATGTTGAGACTGTCAGACACTTATTTTTGGATTGCCTGTTGTGCAAATTTTATTGAACTCGCAAGTGCACGAATCTATTGTAGAATAGACTAATGGTGACGAGTGTCGATCCCACGAGGAGGTGGATTTTAATTGTGTGTAGAATTAATTTTGTAAATGGGTGGTTGGATTTCTGGTAAAATTGATTTGGAATATTCTAAAACTTAAATTAAAATGGTGAGAATAAATTGAAGATAGATCTATTGAAAAGAAGCACTTGGATATCCGAATCCGTATCAACATGCACCATGGGCTAAATATTCCTTATTAATGCCAATTAAATCATGAGGGGGGAATCCTCACCTCATGAAGCACGCTCTAATCAATATGGTGCTAAGGATTTATCGTGCCAAATACTAATAACCTTGTATTAGGGAGCCGGTGAAACCAAGGCCATACCAAACAAGATTATTATTATTTGTCGACGAGAAGTCAAAACATCCACAAAAACTAGAGGGGAAGAGAAAATAAATTTACCAAATAAAGCTCATGACACATGTTGAGACTTCACCTTCAACCCAAGCTTGAAAGAAAATTAGCTACTCATAATTGAACTAGGGGCAAAATGGAAATTTATTAAAATATGTAAAAAATACAAGATAGAGAAGGAATTACAGAAAATAGAGTCCAAAAATAGATTTAGAGCTATCAAATTAGGGGGGGAGGCCCCCCGTTTTATAGATACATCGAGTAAATCACGACCATCGGATTAAAAACAGCTTGGACGCTCAAGATTGTGCCACGTCATCAGTCAACAGTACGCGTGAATAATAGCGGTTTGACCACGTGGATGAACAGTAACACAGTTTGACTCGGGTGAACAGTGACACGGTTTGGTTGAAAATAATCCTGTGTGTTGCATGTACCGTACGTGAGATTTTTGGTCCACTAATATGCTGCCACATCATCGATCAACAGTGCATAAGAATTTTAGTCCAACAGGATCTTGACACCTCATCAGTTAATACCACATCATCGGTCAATGCCACGTCATCGATCTGTCTATGTGAACAGTGTCGTGAACAATAACGTAGATAGTACCGTACATGTGAATAATACCTTTTTTTCTTTTTATGCTCCTCTTAAGGTTTTCGACTGTCCTGAGTTTAAAAGTGATGTCTGTTTTACCGTTCGATCTCTCGTTTATTGTGAAATGACTATGGTGCCCCTAAAATGCATAAAATACTTAATTAAAATAAAACACACATAATTAAATTACAAGAAGCTTAAACACATAAAAGTAAGGGTTGTTAATAAGACTTGAAATGTAAAATGATGATTTTCTCTTTTATAAATATACATTTTTTAACACTCAACACACCCCCCAACCAGTTTATTGCTAGTCTCTAGCAAATAAAGCGAAAACAAAATTCAAATCCAAAAATTTTTTTTTTTAAGAAACACTCGTATTTATTCAATCAGATTAATGATATCAATCAAATAAAAGTATAAGCATTATCTCCACTCTAAAGGAATATCACACCCACATCAACCATCTACATGAATCAGCCTAGTAGATTGTCATAGTTACTTTCAAGAATGACATGTCAAATCCCAAAATCTCACTGAAAATAGTGACACTCTCACAAAGAAGTTAAACCCAATAAAAATAGTTACTCCAATGTATGGTAATTAAGAGAAAATAATAAAGAAGTGATCTCACATGTTCTTACCAAAATGAAAGAAATATGCCCTCAGCTTAAAAATAATACAATCTCCAGTCAAATAAAAATGCTAGTCAACCCAATTTATTTATTTATTATTTTTTTCCTGCATCACTACATCTTTTTAGCTCATATAACTAGTTTCTACTTCAAACTATAGTTCTCTAAAATCAAGAAGGACTTTTATTAGGACGTAACGTAGGATAGGGACATGGCTAACAAAGAAGGGAAATAAGGAAAACAAAATGTATGTTTGAGAAAAAATGCAAAGAATTTTTTTTTTAAGTTGCAAGGTGGATTTCAACTATTATTGTTATTTTTATTCTTTTAAAACAACAATTTTTTTTCTTTTTTTTGCTTTTATTTAGCATAATTTCACTGAACAAAATAATTATTTATATTTTTCTCAAACATAAATAGGTGATGGAACATATAAGATATCGGGTAATACTCCAAATCGGAGTGGGTCAAGATGATAAGTTGACAAAGAAAAGATTTTTTTTTTTTAAAGGCTCAAAAGGGTTAACTATGGATATTTAATAAAAGGGATGGCTAGAAAGGCTTAAATGGGACAAAGATGGCCTTTCCATCATCTTTTAGGGTTCTAAATAATCTTCCATATCTACTAGTTAGATGAGTCTCCAAATGTAGTAACACACATTTTTTTCTTTTTTTTCTTCTTTTCTTTTTTTTTACAATGTTTTTAAGGGTTAACTCAAAAGAAATCTAGAGATTGTATATAAAATAATATACTGCTAAGTTGTATAAAGAATGGGCAAAAGGGTTACTCTCCAAGAAAAATAATAGGCTCAAAAACTCACTTGATACTTATTATGACATATTCATTCCTTCAAGCAACTCATATTTGTCTCCGACATCAACATGTAGAGTAGCAAACATCGTGTAAAATCACTTAAGACTAAAAATAATACAAATACTAAAATATGAAATTAATCATGTCATCAAATGTAAAAACAAATCATTTTTTTTTTTAAACAACATCCTATCCCCCAACTTATTCTAAGCATGAAAGGAAAATATACATGCAGAAATGTGAAAATGATGCAGAAAAACTAATTAGAAAATGATAGAAAATGAAAACGATTTTTTTAACTTAAGAAGATGTGTTTTTAGAGTCACTATACTCCATATTCAGCCATATTCGACTCAAAATTTTTTTTTGAAAATGTATATTTATAAAGGAGAAATTAAAAAGAAGAAAAATGAACATCAAAACATAATAAAGAAAAAGAAAAATGTCTGAATTTTTTTTTGTTGTTTTTTTTAAATGATGAAGATGCGTTTCTAGAGTCACTACACTCCATATTCAGCCATCTTTAACACAAAAACTTAGCAACAATTAGTTTCTACAACAAAAAAAATCAGTAAAAACTTAACCAAGATTCCACAATTGTCAACTATTCCCTCCCCCCAACCAGAACGAAACATTGTCCTCAATGTTTTAAAGGAAAGAAGTATAGTTTAGAAGACATCACTTAGGTGGTGCAACACAGAAGAAAATATTTACAGGCGGAGAGGTAAATCTAATTTGTACTTCTTACTACGGCTACTATTACCATCGTTATTTGGACGCTCCAACACAAAGGTCCGGGTCGATAAAAACAGTATCAAGTAGTTCATTAGCGGTATGAGCGTAAATAAAAAGCTTTTGGCATTGTAAAGAATGAAATAATTTTTATTGCATGGTTAAGAAATGCAATAAAGCCATCATAAAAATTATTGACATTTAACAAACCGATGAGTTTCTGGTGAATGTGCAGATGGGCCCAAAATGCTAGTGTGATAAGTGCCTCTAATGTTGAAAGATCTCCTGAAAGGAAAAGAAAAGCATCAGCATGATTAAGCATTTCAATTATTCGTTCTTGCATACCTGAGACGACTAACTCTTCTCCAGTCGATGAGTGAATGGTTTTAGGACTCTTAGGATGCTGCCTAACACTTAGCTTCCTCTGATAAAAGCAGCTTCTGAGACCAATTTTGATAACCCTCGTTTACCTCCTCCATACACCAAGTGTAATTTTCTCTCTGCTATGTTTCGACCAAGATCTATGGCTGCATCAACGAACTCTTTATGTTTGTCATAGTTAAATCCAGAAAGCACACAAATGTTCTTGAATTGTCTATTGGGAGTAGCTGCCATTGGAATACTTCTCAAAAACAATTTGTGAGTGCTTGACAAAAAAAATCACATTTAAGAGTCGTGGTGACAGTGGGTCACAGTTGTGTATGAGATAACATGTCAGTATCAAATAACGTGTAAAGCACATGGCTCGCAAGTAAAAAAGGAAACAGTAATAAAATAAAATTATTAAAGACAATAACGCAAATGATAAAACAATAGTGAAATAAAATAACAGTAAAGTAAAAGGATATTTACAAGTAGTTGCGACTGTGGCTCACATCTTCCTCTGGTTTTATGTCAAAGCGGCTTGAGCATACATGGGTCGAGGATAGGCTTTCCATCCAGTTTTCTTATAAACTGACAAACAGGATCGTTTATAGTCAGATTCCCGAGACTATATCGTGCATGCTCTTTCTGGAATAATGGCCATAACTTGAGAATCGCTCCTTGCACATATCCACTGGGATGCGTTTCAAGAGATAGAAGGATATCATCCAATGACTCCTTATTCAAGCCATCCCTAATGAATTGAATCTTATCTTCCCTGTTATCAGACACCATTCCTAAAGAACATGGGTTTTTATCGCAACTCATTCTGGCACACTTATGACAAGTAATAGAAATTCTTTGAGCTCGTCGTTTTCTTGCATAATGTCCTTTACCACAACCAGGCATGTATGCAATAAATTTAGGAGGTAACTCACCCGTCAATCGTACTTTAACCTTGATTAACCAACGGATGTCTGCAGGTATGTTATTCCTCATGAGCAATCGCATACGTTCGGACCGAGCTTTATAGACTGTAAGGAGGGCATTCTGAGGAAGTGAATGGAATCGCTTGTGAAGCTTCGCTAGAATCTCGTTTCTATCCATACTTTCGCCTCAAAATATCAGTTATTATGGGAAACTGAAATAACCGACTTGATTGTCATAGAGTACTGTTATCCGCCATTTCACCGAGGTAACAAACTAAAGCACACAAACAGAAAAATAAATTAAAACACACAAAGAAAATTAAAATCGTCCTTTTATTGAATTTACCTCAAGCTCCAACTGGATGTCGTAAACACTTCTCTCAATGTCTCTGAGTTGGCTTTCTAGATTCTCAACATAGGCTACTAACTCTGGTGGTTGTAGAGCCCAAATGTGATGTGTTTTACAAAATTGAATCTGTCTTTTGAGATGAGTTTTGACACGTTGAAGTGGTTTAAGAATGTTCAGGAGGAACGGTCTAAGTATGGTACTCATGATTAACAATGAAAAGAGAAAACTTAATGATAAACACACTTATGCAAAAATAATTTCAATTAGCAAAAGAATAATAAAAAGAAAGAAAGAAAAATCAAACCACTAAAAAGAAAAAAAAATCAATTCAAATCTGGTGGGTCACTCAAATATATTTCGATGTCTTCTCCATGTGGTTGGTACTCTAGATATGGTTTTAATCTTTTACCATTAACTTTAAATGTGACACCATTCTTTAGGTCTTTAATTTCAATTACCCCATGTGGAAAAACAGTATGAACAATAAAGGGACCAGACCAACGAGAGCGTAACTTACCTGGGAATAGGTGCAAGCGAGAATTGAATAAAAGCACTTTCTGACCTGGAGTGAAAGATTTTCTCATAATTTGCTTGTCGTGAAAGACTTTCATTCGTTGCTTGTAAATCTTGGCATTTTCGTATGCATCATTGCGAATTTCTTCAAGCTCTGCCAGTTGTAATCTTCTTTCCGAGCTGGCTTGCTGCATGTCAAAGTTGAATTTCTTGATAACCCAATATGCACGATGCTCAAGTTCCACAGGTAAGTGGCAAGTTTTTCCATACATTAGCCTGTAGGGTGACATCCCAATTGGGGTCTTGAAAGCCGTTCCATATGCCCATAATGCATCATCAAGTGTTAATGACCAATCTTTCCTGTCTGGCCTCACTGTCTTTTCTAATATGTGCTTTATTTCTCGATTGGATATTTCAACTTGGCCACTGGTTTGCGGATGATACGGAGTCGCCACTTTGTGTGTGATTGAATACTTTGTCAAAAGAGCTTTGAATGCTTTGTTACAAAAGTGGGCACCAACATCACTGATTATCACTCTAGGGAATCCAAAGCGTGAAACAATGTTGCTTTTTAAAAATTCTATCACGCATCATTAGGTTACTGCATGGAATTGCTTCTACCCATTTTGATATGTAGTCAACAGCAACCAATATATATTGATGGCCAAAAAAAGCAGAAAATGATCCCATGAAGTCGATACCCCATACGTAAAAAATCTCAACCACTAAAATTGGATTTAGTGGCATCATGTTCCTTCGTGTAATGCTCCCCATTCGTTGACACCTATCACATGAAGAACAGAAAGTGCAAGCGTCTCGAAATATAGTTGGCCAATAGAAACCACATTGTAAAACTTTAGTAGCTGTTTTCTTAGCACTGAAATAGCCTCCACAAGCTTGTTCATGGCATAATGAAAGGATATTCTGAATTTCATTTTCTGGGACACATCGTCTAACAATTTGATCTGCACAATACTTGAACAAATAAGGGTCATCCCAAAAGAAATTATTTATTTCCGCAAAAAATTTGGTCTTGTCTTGCTTGGTCTAATGCTTTAGAAGTTTACCTGTAACAAGATAATTAACTATATCAGCATACCAAGGTAATATTTCCACACTCATTAATTGTTCATCTGGAAATGACTCATTTAATGGTAATGGTTCTGTAACTGTGTCAAAGTGAAGACGAGAGAGATGGTCCGCCACAACATTTTCTGTGCCTTTTTTATCTTTGAATTCTAAGTCGAATTCCTGCAAAAGTAACACCCAACGAATTAGTCTAGATTTTACATCTTTCTTTGTGAGAAGATATTTAAGAGCAGCATGATCTGTAAATATAATTATTTTACAACCAATGAGATAAGATCGAAATTTCTCTAAAGCAAACACTACTGCTAGCATTTCTTTTTCAGTAGTTAAATAGTTCAACTGTACATCATTCAATGTCATATTAGCATAGTAAATAACATGGGGAATCCGATCAACTCTTTGTCCTAATACTGCTCATACTACATAATCAGATACATCACACATGAGCTCAAAAGGTAAGCTCTAGTTTGGGGCCTGAATGATGGGTGATGATGTCAACAACTGCTTTAATTTTTCAAACGCCACAAGACATGAATCATTAAAGATAAAAGGTACATCCTTAGCAAGTAAATTGCATAAGGGTCTAGAAACTTTACTAAAATCTTTAATGAAACGTCTATAGAAACCAGCATGCCCAAGGAAAGATCTTACTTGTCTGACTGTTTTGGGTGGAGGAAGATTAAAAATGAGATCCACATTGGCTTTGTCAACCTCAATATCTTTGCTCGAAATGATGTGACCGAAAACAATACCTTGTTTTACCATGAAATGACACTTTTCCCAATTTAAGACCAAGTTTTTCTCGATACATCTCTGCAGCACTAGCGTTAGATGATGTAAACATTGATCAAACGAGTCACCAAAGACAAAAGAATCATCCATAAAGACTTTAAGGAATTGTTCAACTATATCAGAAAAAATGCTTAGCATGCGTCGTTGAAATGTAGTAGGTGCATTACATAATCCAAATGGCATCCTCCTATATGCAAAAGTGCCAAAAGGGCAAGTGAAAGTGGTCTTATTTTGATCTTTTGGTACTATGAGAATCTGATTATATCCTGTGTAGCCATCTAGAAAGCAATAAAATTCATGGCCTGCTAATCTATCAAGCATTTGTGATGGGTGTCGAAGCCAACAAAAATAAATTCCTACTCTAAATAAATTGTGTATAGTGATTGAGCAGGGTCGTATCCACAGAGATCGGTAATTATTTAAATCCTTTGAAGCGTAAAAGCGTAAAATGAGAATTGTTGACAATAATAAAATCAAATTAAAAATAACAAGAATGCAAATTAAAGTTGTAATTCAAATTGGAGAAAGCTACGGTTGAAGAATTAACTCAGATTCACTTGATCGTTGATTCAAATATAGATTATTATTACTCATGAATAGACGGTTATAACTCTTGAGACCCTACAATAGCCAATCTCTCCTTAACTAGTCGATAACAAAGATGCGACCGTTGGTTATTTCCTAATCAATAGACAACCTGAATACGATCATAGAATTTAATCGATTGTGACTGAAAAACGGAGAGACCCAATCTAATCAACACATATGATGATTCATTTAAATTAGATTGTTTATTCTCACAACTGACTCTATGTTATTTGTCAAAACATTAAATTCTTCATACGATGAATCCTTTAATTGACAATAGATTAAGTTGATAATTAAATAGTGGCCAATTACCTAATTAACAAACATAATCATGAAAATAATTGAGAATAAACAAATACCCAAAAGTAATAAAACAATTAAAAGCACAAGAAAGATCTCACGGTAGTGATGAATCAAAAACCTTCGAAAAATGGGTTTAGTTCCTCATAGAGAAGAGAAAAATTAGATCTAGGGTTTCTTTTCTCCAATCAAAAATCTCCTTCTTCACATAGATTCCTCCTTAAATACTCTCTCTCTTTAGAGTTCTATTTAAAATAAAATACTAATATCTTAAATATTAAATTCGTAATTACAAAAATAGCCAAAAAATACAAAACACGTTAAACTAAAAAGCTAGGTTCTGCAGGGTTGACGTATACGCCTTATCAATAAAGTTCTTCATTTCATAATTTCTCCAAGAGAACAATCATCCTTAAAAATCATCTTGTAGCTCAATTTTATCACCAATCAATAGAATTGCACCTACAAAAGTAAAACACAAGTAAATCACTATTATTAAGTGCAAAACATTGATATTAAGGGAAGTAAATAATGCAAAACTAGTGCATAAATTGCACTCTAACAAATTCCCCCACACCAAGATGATGCTTGTCCTCAAGCATATAACTCAAGACTAATCTCAAATCTCCACTAAATTCTCATCTCAACTCATCCAAAAACAATTTTAAGCAAGCATACCTCAAGAAATTAAGTCGTTCAATGTTCGAGAGACAAGGATTTTAAAGCATAGAATTTCATAAGATAGAATAAGAACATTCAACCACTAAGAAGATCCATTCAAAATTCAAGTGCAACAAGATGTAATAGCTCTCTCAATAACTTCACTCCATGCACTCAAAGTGTTTAGGGTGTCATTTATCCACTCAAATCAAATCAAAGAATGCTATTACCATAAGCTTGCTCATATATCACATCTCAATCCACAAAACATGAATAAAATGCAAAAATCTAAGGGTCTTAAAAGGGTTGTAATGGGGTTAAATGGGTTAAATGAAAAAGAAAAGGTTTACGAAAGAAAAAGAGATCAAAATGAGAAGAATGAACTCATTGAATGGACTTATGATATCAAAATGCTTATTTCTACTCAAGTCACCAAGAATGTAAACATTTTCTTTTTCTTTTTCTTTTCTTTTTTTTTTTCTTCTTTTTTTTTCTTTTTCCTTTTCTTTTTTTTTTTCTTTTTTTTTTTTTTTCGAATCAAACAAAAGAAACGAACCTTCTACAATTTAATTCAAGCATAATGCTTGTTGATCTAATTGAGAAACTTCAATACAAGGTAGAAAAAGCAACAAAATATATCCATACAATGAGTCCAAAAATCTCCTTAAATTGAGGCTCAAAAAGAAGAAAAATGGTTAAATAGACGGAGAGAATTAAATGGGTAATGGTTAAGGCTCAAACAAAGGTAGCAAATAAAGGTCTTCGGGTAGAGAAAAAGGAAAATGCGAGAATAGAAAAATGGTAAATGGTTTGCCCTTATCATTTTAATGCATAAAATCCGTAATGCTTGACATGCATAAAAGCAAGTTCTAGAATAAACAAACTAAGATTGATATTCACATAACAAAAATAATTAGAGCAAAGTGGTTGCTTCATGGCTCAAATCCTCAAAGTTGGTAAATTTGCCATCAAATCCTGTACACTCTTGAATGAATCAACCATCAATAGTGGTGTAGAATGAGAAGAAGGTATGAGTGAGATATAAAAGGAAAGGTAAAAATGATAATAAGCAAGAAAGATGTATGTAGTAAAAAAATGAAAGATAAAATGTGAGTGATGAAAAAGTATGATAGAAAGAAAAAAAAAAAAATAGATGTAAATAATGTGAGATAGATGGGAAAAGAGTAGTGAGAGATAAAGGAAAAAAAAATTAATAATATATAAAGCATACTAACTCCAAAATCATTTAAGGATGAGTAGAGTGAAAAAAGATAAGTAGAAGTGAAAACAATAATTCGGACATCAATAATGCAAAATCCTCCCCACACTGACATTGTCCCCAATGTAAGATAATCAAAGCTCACATAAAAATTAAAGCGTAAGGATAAAAGATTAAGGGCAAAACTTAATTGTGAGCTTTGATCCTCATAAATCTATGGGCTTGGCGGGAATGGTGGGATAAATCCCACACTCTTGAAGTATCCTGCCATCTTGTCACGGATTTGATTCAGCGCTGGAATGCGGTCGTAGGCTTTCGCGCGATTCTTTGCTGGCTGGAGCTTGCTTGATGGACGGGATGCCTTGATTGTATGATTCTTTGTGATTTCATACGATGGTGATGGCCGGGCTTCTTGCGTTATGCTTCATTGGTGGGACTTCGTTCTCTTTGGGCTGCGAGACACGGGATCTTGGTCTGCGCTCACGGGATGGTGCGTTTTCCGAAGGGTTTCTTTCTTCAAAAAACAAGTTCGGAAAATTAGGTATTTTGTGAACAGTGAATAGTGAACAGTGATTTTCGATTTTTGGTTTTTTTTTTTTTTTAAATAAATAAATAAATAAAAAGAAAGAAAGGAACGAAAAAAAAAGAAAAAAAAAATAAAAAAAAAATAAAATAAAATAAATAATTTTTTTTTTTTTTTTTTTTTTTTTAGTGATGAATCACTTTGAGACACTAAAAATTTCAGAAGTACTTTTCTAATAAGTACGTGGGCACGCCTTATAAAAAATTTTCTTCTGACCAAAATAAGCAAACACATTAAATTTCAGAAGTACTTTTCTATTAAGTACGTGGGCACGCCTTAAAACTATGTTACTTTAAAAATTACAGAAGTACTTATTAGCTAAGACGTGGGCACGCCTTATCAAAAATTTTCTTCTGACCAAAATAAGCAAAATTTTTTTTTTTTTTGAATCAAAATTAAAAGAAGATATAACAAAAACCAAAACAAACAAATCATTTGGGTTGCCTCCCAAAAAGCGCCTTTGTTTTATGTCTTTTGGCTGAACACGTTTATGCATCAATCTCGTAATTGGGACTCTAGAGCCACATCCTCCATATTCATCGAAAAACCTTCATAAAAAGGTTTTAAGCGATAACCATTAACCTTAAAAACTTTGTCAGAGGTCAGACTCCGAATCTCAACTGTACCATGAGGAAAAACATTAGTAACAATAAAAGGTCCAACCCAGCAAGAACGTAATTTACTCGGAAAAAGTTTAAGCTTAGAATGAAAAAGAAGAACTTTTTGACCAAGAGAACTCCTTTCTCAAAATCATTCTATCATGAAATGTCTTCTTTTCCTTGTAAAAATTTCCTGCTATAGGGTTAATAACATCCACGAAAATACCGAATGTTCTCGCTAGGATATTTCATGGCATCGTTCATATTGAATTCTATAACCTCTCCATCAAACTCCATAGTGAGAGTCCGCTTTATGTATATCCATTTTAGTCTAGCAGGTCTTAAGAAAAGGTCTTCCTAGCAAAATTGGGATAGAATTAGAGGAGTTATCATCTTATATCAAGTACATAAAATCAGGAAAAACCAACTTCGTTAACTTGTCTTAAGACATCTTCAATACCCGTGGGATATGCATTAGAACTGTCGGTGTTGAATTATCACACCGGTTTCTTTTAATGGACCATATTCAAAGATGAATAAATGGAGCGAGGCATGACATTAATAAAGCTCCAGATCTAACATAGTCTTTTCAACTCTAACACTACCAATTTTACAAGGGATAGTAAACATACGGATCCTTGCACTTGGGAGGTAGTTTCTTTTGGAGAAGCTGAAACATTCTCCCCATGTGAACTTTTTTCATCTCCTTTTAACTTTCTCTTAGGGTGCATAGTTCATGGGTAGCATGTCGAGGTATTTGTTTATAGCATCCCAATAAAGGAATATTTACCTCAACCTTGCGAAAAGTCTCAAGGATGTCTTTCTCTTGTTCCTCCTTCTTGGATTTTGCAAACCGGCTTGGAAAAGGAGGAGGTATCACATAGTAGGGTTTCGCTACGGTGGGTTCGCATCTTGAGATTGAGACATCAATTCATTCTTTTCAAGCTCATCTTACTTGCTCACTTTTCTTACTAGGCTTTCCAACTCATTCCACAGGATGATGGCACTAACGTTTTGCTTTGGATTCACCTCAGTTGTGAAGGCAATCTCCTAATACTGAGACTCAGGGCTCTTTGTAGTTGCCAATTATTCGTTTGGTTCTCCAAGTTCTGAATGCTTCTTTGTTTACTCTTTGAAATTGTTGAGTGTTAGTTGCAAGTGATTTAACAATTTCTTCAAGAGATATACGACTTGGAGTTTGGTGGAGGTCTTTGGTTGTCTTGGTGGATCTTGTTGTGGGAATCTGACGGCTAACTCCATAGAAGTTGGATGATCCTTCCATCCGGATTGTATGTTTGTGCATAAGGATCATACCTCCGAGGCATGCGAAATCCTCCAAGCATTGGCTTGTTCAGCGGGTTCTTCTTGAAGTGTAGGACACATGTCGGTTGAATGACCATATTGTAACAAATACCACAAGTCTTCACTGTTGCACATTACCTACAACAAACTTTTCCACAAGAGAAGTGAGTTTATCTAGCGTTGTTCAACGAAGAAATATTTACCTCATTCACATTCCTTAAGGTGGCATCTTGTAAATTGTTGTGCATTAGCGTATATTTGAGATCAACTCCTTGCTTGAGTAGAGTCTTGTTCACCACACCTCCATCTATCATACTCCCATCCATCAATGATAGTCCTTAAAAAATATTGAATAAGAAGTTGATCGAAATCGATCTTTGAGGACAAGACAATTGTTTGAATATACTCATACAAAGTCTCCCGAAGTTGTCGATCCCAAATATCTTTTTCGATGTTGGCGACTCTTGAAAGCGGAAAGTACTTCTCGAGGCGCTTCTTCAAACCATTCCACGTTGTAATCGATCCGAGGCAAGTAGTACAACCAATCTTTAGCTAGCCCATCTACAGAAGCGGAAAAGCACTTAATCGCTCTTGATCCGCCTCGTACTTGAAAGCACACAACATGAAACTCCTTGAGATGTTTATGAGGATCTTCACTGCAAAACCATGAAACTTGGGTAATAAATGAATAAGACCAGGACTTTAATTCAAAATTTACCTCAAATCTACATATTGAATCGAGTGGTTCTTGATTCAAGTCTGGTTCAAACTCTCTAAGAGTTCTTTCTACAGTCTATCCATCATCATTCTTGAATCACTAGATGATTCAACTAAATCGAACTGTCATTTGAAATCAAAGCGACGAGGATCGTTGCTTAGCTGCTTTGTCTCGGTGGCTTCTCAATTCGAGGATCAAATGAAAGTGTACATGCAGAGAAGAACGAACCGTACACCAAGTAAAAAGTAAAAGGATTAAATAAATGACACCAATCCCAAAAATTTGATGGGTGTGAAGCCAACAAAAATAAATTCCTACTACAAATAAATTGTGTATAGTGATTGAATTAGTATCCACAGAGATCGGTAATTATTTAAATCCTTTTGAAACGTAAAACGTAAAATGGGGGAATTGTTGACAATAATAAAAATCAAATTAAAAATAACAAGAATGCAAATTAAAGTTGTAATTCAAATTGGAGAAAGCTCTGGTTGAAGGAATTAACTTCGATTACGATCATTGATTCAAATATAGATTATTATTACTCATGAATAGACCGGTTATAGCTACTGAGACCCTCTAATAGCCAATCTCTCCTTAACTAGTCGATAACCAAGGTACGACCGTTGGTTATTTCCCTAATCAATAGACAACCCTAGATACGATCATGAATTTAATCAATTGACAGCCTGAAAAACCAGAGAGACCCAAATCCTAATCAACACATATGATGATTCATTTAAATTAGATTGTTTATTCTCACAACACAACTCTCTGCTATGTTATTTGTCACAAACATTAAATTCTTCATACGATGAATCCTTTAATTGACAATAGATGAAGTTGATAATTAAATAGTGGCCAATTACCTAATTAACAAACATAATCATGAAAATAATTAGGAGAATAAACAAATACCCAAAAGTAATAAAACAATTAAAGCACAAGAAAGATCTCACGATAGTGATGAATCAAAGCTTCATTAACCTTGAAGAAAAATGGGTTTAGTTCCTCATGAGAGAGAAAAATTAGATCTAGGGTTTCTTTTCTCCAATCCAAAAATCTCCTTCTTTCGCGATAGATTCCTCCTTAAATACTCTCTCTCTTGAGTTCTATTTAAAATAAAATACTAATATCTTAAATATTAAATTCGTAATTACAAAAATAGCCAAAATACAAAACACGTTAAACTAAAAAGCTCTGCGGGTTGACGCATGTTATCAATAAAGTTCTTATAAATTTCTCCAAGAGAACAATCATCCTTAAAAATCATCTTGTAGCTCAATTTTATCACCAATCAATAGAATTGCACCTACGAAAGTAAAACACAAGTAAATCACTATTATTAAGTGCAAAACATTGATATTAAGGGAAGTAAATAATGCAAAACTAGTGCATAAATTGCACTCTAACAATTTGATCAATAAATGGTAAAGAAAAATGGTCTTTACGTGTGACAGAATTTAATTTTCTATAATCAATGCATACACGTCATCCTGTAGTCACTCTAGTGGGTATCAATTCATTATCGATTAACTACTCGACTTTTGGGGACAACTTGTACAGGACTGACCCATGAACTATTAGAAATTGGGTAAATGATACTTGCGTCTAATAGCTTAAAGACTTATGTTCTAACAACTTCTTTCATATTAGGATTTAACCGACGCTGCATTTCCCTAGTAGATTTAGCATTTTCATCAAGGTGAATGTAATGCATGCAGTCTACTAGGTTTATACCTTTTATGTCCGCGATGGTCCATCCTAATGCTCCTTTGTGCTCTTTTAAAACATCCAACAACTTACCTTTTTGTTCGTCATTGAGGGATGATGAAATGATTACCGGTAGATTACTTTCTTCTCCCAAAAATGCATATTCCAGAGTGTTGGGCAATGGTTTGAGCTAGAGTTTCGGTGGTGATTTTGATGATGGGATGAGTTTCTTCTCTGATGGTGCTAGTTGCTCAACTCTTGAATTCCATTTATTAGTAGCTATGGATAGTGCTGAGTCAAGTAGGGCGTTGACCTCATTGACCGATTTATCAATATCAAAATTCAAATCAAAGTGAGTTAAACATGTTTGTAAAGGGTCATCACTAAGGTTTGAAAGAAAAGTGTTATCAATTATTGTTTCAATTAAATCCACATCAACAATTCCATCATCTACATTGTGAGGCTGTTTGGCAATGTTGAAGATGTTCAACTCCATAGTCATGTTGCCAAAAGACAACTGCATATTTCCAGTTCTACATTGAATGTGAGCATCGGCAGTTGCCAAGAAAGGTCGGCCTAGAATAATGGGGATGTGCTTCCTTGAATCCTGTATTAGTTGAGTGTCAATTACAATGAAATCAATAGGAAAATAAAACTTGTCTACCTGGATAAGCACGTCCTCCACAATACCACGAGGTATTTTCGTGGACCGATCTACAAGTTGTAACACCACTGGAGTTGGGTGTAATTCTCCAAGTCCAAGTTTCAAGAAAATTGAATAAGGCAACATATTACACTAACTCCTAAATCCAACAAAGCATTCTCAATTATGTGGTTCTCTATACTACATGAGATAGTGGGGGAGGTTGGGTCTTTGCATTTTAGAGGAATTTTATGTTGGAGTATAAATTAACGTTTTATTAAAATGTCTTCTTTTGAACATGAATGTTTCTTTTTTTAGTACAAATGTCTTTAAGAAACTTGGCATAAGATGGAACTTGCTTTATAGCATCAAGTAAATGGATATTAACACTTATCTGTTTAAAAATTTCGAGAATCTCAGCTGTGGATTTTTCTTTCTTTCCTTCGCTATCCTCGAGGAAATGGAGCTTTGAATGTATTCTCGGGTTGGTTTCTTCTTTCTCCTCGGTGATAAGTCCTCAACACTTACAGGTACAATTTGATTTTTTTTTTGTCACTGGCATCTCCACTTTGTTGTCGACTTCTTTTCCTTTTCGCAAGGTCATGACTACTTTGACCTCTCCATGCTGTTGTGGTGAACTGGTACCTGCTCTCAACTCATTTCGTAGTCCATTAATGGTGCGGTTACATTTGCTCAATTAGAGTGAGTAACATTCTTGAATACGGAATGAATCGCGCCATGGTGCAGGTTGAGAGTAGTTACGGTTACGATTGAATAATCTAAATGAAATTTGAGAGGCTTGAGGATTTTGAGGAATTGGTGGAGCTGGAGCTGCTGGTCAATTCTGTTGGAATCCTTGAGACCATAAAAAATTGGGGTGGTCTCTCCATGCAGGATTATATGTGTTGGAGTATGGATTATAATTTGATAGTTTTCTCATTATACCTATGACATTGGCTTGATCTGAGTATGAGTCATGGTCATGCGGTTTTGTTGATTTAGCAGTCGATAACGATGCTATTTGTCGAGCGAGACCTTCAACCATCTCCTTGACTTCTTTGATTTCTGAACTTAACTCGCCAATTTGAACCTTATTTACTCCCTTAATTCTTCTAGTATTCCTGAATGATCGACTTCGTTGTTGGGAATTATCATTGTCATTTGGAAGAATTCCCAAATCTCTTATGCACTTTTTGACATTAGCTCTCCTCCACTTGTTGCCATTAATCATTCTTGCACATTCGGCAATAATCCCTCCAAAACGTATTGGCATTGGTGCCATTTCTCGTACCCATGATGTGGACAATTCAACAGTAGCCTATTGAATCGCTCTCATGTTTCGAAAAATTGCTCGTCTTCTCTCTGTGTAAACTCTAAAATTTCCCTGCGAATAGCATTGGTTTTATGCACTGGGAAATATTTATTCAGAAATTTAGTTACCATTTGTTCCCATGATGAAATGCTATTAGTAGGCAAAGTATTTAACCATGAACGAGCTCTATCCTTTAAAGAAAATGGGAATAATCTGAGTTTAACATCATCGTCTAAAAAATTCTCATATTTAAATGTTTGACAAATAGCATGAAAATCATTTAGATGATTATATGGGTCCTCATTTTCTAGGCCATAAAATGTGGGGAGACAATTAAGCACACTAGGTTTTAATTCAAAACTCCTAGCAGCTACATTTGGGTAGCTTATGACACATGTTGAGACTTTACCTTCAACCCAAGCTTGAAAGAAAATTAGCTACTCGTAATTGAACTAGGGGCAAAATAAAAATTTATTAAAATACGTAGAAAATACAAGATAGAGAAAGAATTACAGAAAATAGAGTCCAAAAATGGATTCAAAGCTATCAAATTAGGGGAGGCCCTTTTATAGATCATCGAGTAAATCATGGCCATTAAAAAAGCAGTTTAGGCGCTTCGAGATTATACGTCATCAATCAACAATGCGTGAATAATGCGCGGTTTGACCACGTGGATGAAACGATGTCTGATTTGACTTCGGGTGAACAATGGCGGTTTGGTTGAAAATAATCACATGTGTTGCATGTCGTGATTTTTGATCCAGATATCTTACGTCATCAATCAACGATGCATAAATTTTAGTCCAGGGATCTTGACACCTCATCAGTCAATGCCACATCATTGGTCAATGCCACGTCATCGATTCGTCTATGTGAGCGATTAAGTGAGCGATAGCGTAAACGATGCTACATGTGAATAGTACCTTTTTCCTTTTATACTCCTCACAGGTTTTCGACCGAGTTCAAAAGTGATGTCCGTTTCTTTGTTTGATCTCTGTTTATTGTGAAATAACTATGTTGCCTCTAAAATACATAAAATACTTAATTAAAATAAAACACACATAATTAAATTACAAGAAGCTTAAACACATAAAAGTAAGGGTTGTTAGTAAGACTTGAAATGTAAAATGACGATTTTCTCCTTTATAAATATGTATTTTCTAACACTCAATATTGCCCAGTGGTTCAATAGGTTTGGCGGCGGTTTTACTCAATGATTGATCGTTCGTATCTTCCTTTTTCATCTCCCCATGCTTTGCTTAGTCAGTGGCGTCGGTGTTGCCGTTCTTTAAAACACATTCAAGTCATTCTCCCATGTTTCATTGTATAGCATGTTTGGAAGGCTCGAAACACTTTTAGGTACGATTCAGTTGCCTTTAATGTGAGCGCTGTTATATTTAAAATGCTCCTGGATATTAGGCTAGTCAGTGACGCATTTAGTTTCAAGACATCTCAATTGAGGGGCATTTTGGACACCTAGATTGGGGAGGGATTGAAGATTATCATGCCTTCCTGTAGACCACCTCATTTGGTTTCTTGGAAGAAATCGCCACCGAGGGTGGTGAAGTTGAGTGTGGATGGTTGTTCTAGGGGAAACCCAGGCATGGCTGCTACTGGTGGTATTTTGTGAGATCATAAAGGCATGATATTAGCTGCTTTTGGTTCCTTTTTGGGACACCAATCTATTCTTTTTGCTGAATTAATGGCTTTATTAGAGGGTTTAGATCTTACTGCTCAGCTTGGTTTTTCCGATCCAATTAATGGCTTTATTGGATGGTTGTTCTAGGTAGAATATGAGGTAGAATATGGTTTTTCTGATCTTGAGGTAGTTTCTTGGGCCATTTCAAGTAGTTTGGTGCGATGGGATTCAACTTATATCCTTGGCCGCGTTCGGGCATTGGCTTCTAGGTCATCCATTAGTATCAAGCATGTTTTTCGAGAAGGTACATGTGCTGCTGACTTTATGGCCAATTGGGCTTGTTCTCATCAAACTTGTCGACTATTTTTCAATCCTAGTGATATTCCAACCAGTTTATCAGGCATTCTTCATTTGGATACTATTGGAATTCCATACATTCGACATTAATCACCTTAATTTGTATTGGTTTCATATGATTACCAAATTATTTTTCTTTACTAGGAGGTTTGGTTTATGTCCCCCTCCTTATGTTCTATTATTGATTGATTTATTTACAGGTAGGGGTCCGGCCTAACCCCCCACCTTCTTGATGGATTTTTGGGAAAAAAAAAACCTATTGAAAATGAGATCGTTGAAAGATGTGGAGGTTTGCAAATGCTTTGAAAACTAAGGATCTTGACTGATGGAAAAATGCATTGAATCAGTTAAGAAGTTTTAGTCTAGGAGAAAATCAAGGAATGCGTGCAGATGTGTAAACCTCCATAAAATTGAGTTACGATCGACTTGTTGGCAAGTGAGGCAGGAAAATCTCTATTAACTTAAATAGGATTTTCTTTAAAAATCATTATGTAGATCCTCATTTTTACAACAAGAGATATCAAGATTTTCTTTTATTATAATATCCTTTCACTCCATTAATTTAAAAAAAAATTGACTTCAATGTTAAAAATGTAACAATATATACATTTTATAATAATTTCAATATTTAGAAAATATTTGAGTACTTTACAATCTTATATTATATTAAACTAAATTTTCTAATAAATAGAAACATAATATTAAAATAAATATATAAAGTTTTAAGTTAGGCTTAATATTATTTAAAATAATTTTAATATCATTAATACATGAGATATATTATATTAATTATAAATTCTATTTAATCTAAATGGATATTTAAATTTTTTATACTAAAAATAGATATATTATTAAAATAAATATAACAACTAACATTTTAAAAATTAATACTGAAATCTCTGGTATCTGCTTTTATATAAGCTTTTGTCTTTAATCATTCATTCAAGCTTTCGCTAAGAGTGATGCAGCACGTAAATATAGAAGCATTGACAGCCGTAGTCAGGAGCTCTTCGGTATTTGAAGCAAGAATGGTTGTTTGGCTTTGTGCATTGAAAGAGAAAAGAAAATGAAAGATTAATTTCATTAATACAATTTAATTAATTAATTTAAAATAATAAGCAAATAATAATGATGAAATTAATTAATAAAAAGAAGAAAATGAAAATTGCACGTGCTATTAGCATAAACCAATTGCCGGAATGAGGTCACTTTGTAGACAAATGATTCTGGAATCAGAACTTGGGCCAGCTTTGGGTTATGGATCCAAAATAAAAATAAGGAGGGCCACATGGTCTCTTATGATCAATAAAAATCGATTGAAAAGGATGGTATGGTGAGTGCAAGAGAAACGCCGATGGCAGATCAACGGATGAAGATACGAGCTCACTTGCAACGTGGTATAGTTCATCATGGCTTTCCTATAAGTTCAGGTCCTTTGAATACTTTCAATGACCTTATTAGTCAGGAATTTAACAATAATTTTTATTTTTTTACATCCAGGAACGGTTTTAAGCATAGGCAAATTAGGCCTATAATTAATAGCAAATCCTCTTTTTTAGGCCTCTTTTTAGTTAGTAATTATCTTATAATTAAGAATTTTTATACACATTCTATATTTGATAACCTTAATATTAAAGATCTCTAATTTATAGTATTATCTAATTGTTAATTTATTATTAGTTTTTCCAAGAAAAAAATTAAATTCTTTATCTATTTAATACTTCAGTTTTTTTTTTTTTTTGTCAGTGGCAGATAAAAGAGTCGGTTTTTCCGTTACTAAGCTTTTTATGGATGAATTTTTTTTATAATTTTTTTGTTTTATAGGTTCTCTGTGAATGCCATTAGAAATGAGATTGACTAATTCAAACTTCCTTTTTCCCCTTAGCATCCAAACGTGTGAGGCAAGGGCAACTAATGAGTCCATTGTGATGAGAACCTTTGTCTAAGCAAAAGCAGAGGTCAATTGCTAATACCGTACTGTTATTAGTTTCAGTGCTTAAATTGCTCCATAAGTTTGCATTTTAAAGTCTCTGTCTTAATTTCTGAGGTATACTGCTAATGAGACCTCCTGCCAAGTTCAAGTTTGTTGTGATGGCTACTTTGTCATATAACTGACTGTGAGAGGCCATCAATCAGCTCTGTTTTGTATTTTTGTACCTTTTTTTTTCATATAATGATCAATCAAATGTTAGCCCTTAGATTGCAACCAATATTTACTGATTGTCTTATATTAGGATATAAACTAAATTCATAAGACATTCCCTTATTGATATTCATTCCGACACGTCCTAATCTTTTGCCTTGTAGAAATGCTTGTGGTTGAAGAGCTTTACAGAGAAGCTGTCGTCAGTACTGCGCGGAAATTGATTATATTGAATCAGAAAACTTGACCAGATAAGGTCTGTGTGCATGAGAATACTTGAGGAAAGCTTCACAATACTGAGGGCCGGATCTGCACTCTTTCCTCTATATGTGTCTTCAATATCAATGGCTCAAATACATGTGTTATGGTCTTTTAATATATATAAAATACCATTATCTCATGCGTTATGGTCTTATCCTTGTATTCTTAAAAACTATATAAAATACCGTTATCTCTGCTTTTGTAGCTATTGAATTCGACTTTCACAACATAAATATTTATTAGCAACAACTTAAAATCCAAACAAATCTAACATGCAATGTATCGATTACATATTATGATTAAACAGATTTTGATTATTTATTATTAAAATATATTCTCATTAATATCTTAAGGATAGGTAATACTCACATAATTTTTTTAAAAATCAAACCCAAATTATATGCATTGTTAATATGTATTATTGTCTAATATTTGGATTTTACTAATTTACAACTGCTATAATGTACGGCCTCTTCAAACATAATGTGGGTCCCACCACGTGTTAAATTTTTTACATTATTTTTTAAGGAACTGTAAGTTACAGCAGCTGTAAATTAGCAGCACCTCCAATATTTTACTTTACTTCCCCTAATATTTTACTTGTACTTTTATATCTTTACAAAACAATACCAACAAGACAATAATGTATGAAATAAATAAAATAAATAAATAAAGAACTGACAACGAAATTAGGCCTATCATTAATTTCTCTTGGTGTGAACTCTTGACAATTCTCCCATATCCCACCTAAAGCTCTCGCATGGTGTGAACGCTTGACGATTCTCCCATATCCCTCCAAAAATTTGTCATATTGCGAAAAACAATGTCAATTCAATATCGTCTCCATTAGTCATAGTGGCAGATAGGACTAGAATTTGTTGAAACCCTTGGACTTATTTTTCCTTTTGAAAATAATTTTGTAGAATCTCATATCGTGAATAACGGACAATGAGACTCTTTTTTTTAACTATAATTTTTTTTTAAATTATTAACTAAAAAAATTAATTTTAATATTTTATAATAAATATAAGTAGGATATTAAAATAAATATAATAATATATACATATTAAAATAATTTCAATACCAAAAAATATTTTAATAGTTTACAATCTCGTATTCTATTAAACCAAATTATAATAAATAGAGACATAATTTTAAAATACATATATAAAATAACTTTAATATTATTAAAACGTGAGAAATATTATATTAATTATAAAAACTATTTAACCCAAGGATTTGTTTAAAATTTTTATAATAAATATATTATTAAAATAAATATATTAAATTACATTTTAAAAATTAAGTATTTAAATTATACATACTAGTCTACTAGAAAATTTAAACTATTTAAATCATATTTACATTTAGTAAAAAATTTTGAAGTCATTTTTTTTTTGTGAATACCATAAGAGTACTATAGTCAAAAAGGGTATTGGTGTTCTTTATTAAAATTTTGGGGTCTACATGACTATTTTCTAAAATTTTAAGGGTGTCATTTTATTTTTGAAAAAAATAAAAATTTCATTTAAACAGCTAAAATGGTGAATAGTACAATGCTACAGTGGGCGTAAATGGAAGGTAAAAAGCAATCAGATTTTGATTAAAGATGCAATGTATGAACTATATATTATAATTATACAGATTTTGATTATTTAATATTAAATTATATTCACATTAATATCTTAAGGATAGTTAATACTCAAATAATTTTTCAAAAAATCAAACCCAAATTATATGCATTGTTAATGTGCGTTATTGTCTAATATTTGGATTTTGCTATGTCACAACTACTGTAACTTAAAGCCTCTTCAAACATATGTCGATCCCACCACGTGTTAAATTTTTTACATTATTTTTTAAGGGATTGTAAGTTACAACAGCTTAACTTAGCAGCACCCTAATAGTTTATTTTACTTTTATATCTTTACAAAACAATGCCAACAAGACAACAATGTATGAAATAAATAAAATAAATAAACAAAGAACTGACAGCAAAATTATGGCTATCATTGGTTTCTCGTGGTGTGAACTCTTGACAATCCTCCCCAATCCCATCCAAAACTCCTACGTAGTGTGAACATTTGACGATTCTCCCATATCCCTCCAAAAATTTGTCATATTGCGAAAAGTAATGTCAATTGCAATGTCGTTTTCATTAGTCATAGTGGCAAATAGGACTAGAATTTATTGAAACCCCTAGACTTATTTTTCCTTTTGAAAATAATTTTGTAGAACCTCATATCGTGAATAACAGACAATAAGACTCTTTTTTTTAATTATAATATTTTTTAAATTTATTAACTAAAAAAATTAATTTTAATATTTTATAATAAATATAAGTAGGATATTAAAATAAATATAATAATATGTACATATTAAAATAATTTCAATACCTAAAAATATTTTAATATTTTACAATCTCGTATTCTATTAAACCAAATTATAATAAATAGAGACATAATATTCAAATAAATATATAAAATTTTTAATTATTTTCAATATCATATAAAATAATTTTAATATTATTAAAACATGAGAAATATTATATTAATTATAAAATCCATTTAACCCAAGGATTTGTTTAAAATTTTTATAATAAATATATTATTAAAATAAATATATTAAATTACATTTTAAAAATTAATTATTTAAATTATACATACTAGTCTACTAGAAAATTTAAACTATTTAAATCATATATACATTTAGTAAAAAATTTTGAAGTCATTTTTTTTTTGTGGCTACCATAAGAGTACTATAGTCAAAAAGGGTATTGGTGTTCTTTATTAAAATTTTGGGGTCTACATGATTATTTTCTAAAATTTTAAGGGTGTCATTTTATTTTTGGAAAAAAAAATTCATTTAAACAGCTAAAATGGTAAATAGTACAATGCTACAATGGCGTAAATGGAATGTAAAAAGCAATCAAAATGACCAACAATCTAACGCCTCAGCAGGGACATAAAGTCAAAGTTTGTTGCATGTGGTCAGGGCCATTTAGTCTGTGAGTGGGTCCTGCATGTCATTTTTGGGCATTTCATCTTCTTTAGCATTGAAGATTAAATGTTGACGACATTTTCAAAATTTTGGAAGACCCATTATACTTTTGGATGGTTGTCATTACTTGATATTATCATTATATGATGAAATAAAATTGGATGTAACACTTGTTTCGCGTTGTGTGAACTTTTGACAATTCCCCATATCTCCTAAAAATCTTTCGCCATTTTGGGAAGATGCCATTTATTTTCATTTTCATCATTGATATTGGCAGATAATGGGGTCCGAGGACAGACCATAAATTATTGCGACCCATGGACTTTTCTAATTTTTTTTTTTCCTTTGGATAGTTTTCGTTATTTGATAGAAGGAGATAGAGATAAAGTTTTTTAATCAAATGCCCATTTTATTTAACATGGAAGAAGATCTTTAAACTCTAAGCGAGGCTATCACTTCAACAGATGCAGCTTCAAGAAAGAGGTAACAAGTGATGAGATAGACTCATTATTGTCTAATCAAACAAGGACATCGGTAGATGTATCAGGATCTTAAGTTAGATTGGAATTTGATACATTGTTCTTCGTAACGTTGGTTCAAACCTTTAAAGCAAGGTTGGATGCAAAATGGTTTACACCAAAGAAGTGATTTAGGAAGTTAATTAACGTTATTTTAGATAATTTATAATTCTAAAATATTTATTATTTTATGGTTTTCTATTTTTGTTTGAGTCAATTATGGTATGTATCTTAATCTTTTATTTCCATTATAATTATAATTTAAATTTTCTTTTTAGGTTAACTTAGGAAAGTAGATTTCTTTTATTATAAATAAAGATGTCTGTAATAAAAAAATAAAGATGTCTTGTCATTGTTTTCAGGACTTCAAATTCAATTATTAAATAAAACTCTTTTTTTTTTATAATTTCCTCTAGTATTATTTATCAAAATCTCTCTTATAGAGTTATTTAGATTAGAGTGTCATCTAATCTCGTATTACGCGTTATTAAAAATCTCATTGAATCATTTAGATTAAAACAATATCTAATCACGCTTCGATTAAAGCGTAAGTTAATTGTGTTGGCTTGATCCAGTACTAGAACGATATCTAGTATTTCTTACCCTATCAATTCCACTTCCGCTACGCTCGCTCCATCAATTGGTATCAAAGCAATTCTGTGCAATCACACATCTTTCCTAGATACACCATACCCATCCAAACCAAATCCATCAAAAAAAAAAAATTACAAATTTGAAAACCCTACCCGTCAGACCAACCCCCACCGCCGCCCACCACCGCCAATCAGCCAGCCAACACCACCACAAACCTCACTAGCCACCGTCGACCAAGCCTCGATCATCCTCGCCGCTTGAATCACCAACCCAAACCTGCGGCTCCACCAAGCAACCCACCACCATTCAGCCACTTTCTCCACCAGCCAGCTCCACCAACAAACTCGCCGGCCTTCATTGACCAAAAACTGACCGACTTCGGCCCTTGATCGCCGCCCTCTGTCACCACACGAAACGACAACCCACGAGTGCTTCCTACACGCGCCGCCACCAAAACACCTTCTTTTTCCGTCAATTTACACCACCACCATAATCCCTAGCAGTCGGCAACCGTAAATCCAGTCTTCCGCCACTGTAAAGCCGCCATAAACCAAAAGCCACATCACCAAAATCAACCGCCAATTCAAGTCGGATTTTCCCCAATTCAGGTTGCTGAATATAAAAAGGACTCATGAAAATTACCTAAAGTTTCAAATATTGTTATTCAGCAACCACTTTTAGGGTACATTAGTTTCAACCCAAATTTTATATAAATAATTTATAACTCCCATTATTATTATAAAAAAAAATTGTAGCAATTGTGGTTATATCACATGAAAAAAAAATCTAATTAAAGAAATTAACATTATAATTTAAGGGATAGTTGCTCTTTTAATCATTAAAATTTATGTCAATTATCCAGCTTATCCTTGCATTCTTAAAAACTATATACAATACCATTATCTCTGCTTTTGTAGCTATTGAATTTGACTTTGACAACATAAATATTTATTAGCAACAACTTAAAATTCAAACAAATCTAATATGTAATGTATGAAATACAAATAATAATTAAACAAATTTTGATTATTTAATATTAAGATATAATCACATTAATATCATAAGGATAGGTGGTACTCAAATAATCTTTTAAAAATCAAACCCAAATTATATGCATTATTAATATGCATTATTGTATAATATTTAGATTTTGTTAAGTTACAACTACTATAACTTAAGTCTCTTAAAAAATATGTGAGTCCCACCACCTATTAAATTTTTTACATTATTTTTGAAAAAATTACAAGTTACATCAGTTGTAACTTAACAGCACCCCTAGTATTTTACTTTACTTTTATACCTTTACAAGAACAATAATGTATGAAATAAAAAAAATAAATAAATAAAGAACTGACAACGAAATTAGACCTATCATTAGTTTCTTGTGGTGTGAACTCTTGACAATCCTCCCCTATCCCACCTAAAGCTCTCGCGTGGTGTGAATGTTTGACAATTCTCCCATATCCCTCCCATAATATGTCATATTGCGAAAAGCAATGTCAATTGCAATGCCGTTTCCCATTAGTCATAGTGATAGATAGGACCAGAATTTTTTGAAACCCCCGAGGCCCTGAACTTGTTTTTCCTTTTGAAAATAAGAAAATGGCACCTGTCTAGAGAAATAATTTTGTAGAACCTTATATCGTGAATAACGGCCAATAAGACTTTTTTTAAATTATAATATTTTTAAATTTATTAACTAAAAAAATTAACTCTAATAATTTATGATAAATATAAATAGGATATTAAAATAAATATAATAATATATAGATATTAAAATAATTTCAATATCTAAAATATTAATATTTTACAATCTCGTATTCTATTAAACCAAATTATAATAAATAGAGACATAATATTCAAATAAATATATAAAAATTTAGGTTATTTTCAATGTCATATAAAATAGTTTTAATATTATTAATACCTGAGAAATATTATATTAATTGTAAAATCTATTTAACCTAAGGATTTAGTTAAAATTTTAAAATAATTACAAATATTTTATAAGTACAAATAAATTAATTTACATTTTAAAAATTAATATTGAAATTAATTATTTAAATTATATATATTAGTCTTCTGGAAAATTTAAATTATTTAAATCATATTTACATTTCGTAAAAAATTTTAAGTCAATTTGTTTGATTACCACCTGCTAAGGGTATTGTAGTCAAGGGGAATATTGGTATTCTTTATTAAAAATTTGGGATCTACATGATTATTTTTCTAAATTTTAATGGTGTCATTTTATTTTTGACAAAAATAAAATTTCATTTAAACAGCTAAAATGATGAATAATACAGTGCTACAGTGGCACAAGTGGAAGGTAGGAAACAATCAAAATGAACAGTCTAACGTCACATCAGGCATATAAGGCCAAAGTTTGTTACATCCCAATACAAAAAGTTTGAAACTTTGCACCTTCTGAAATGAAACAAACTTACTTGGATATTGGTGATCAGTGAGAAAAGCCCTTTTTCAAAAGCAACCTTAGGGTACCGAGTGTTACAGATTCAATGAACCACAAATACTTATTTACATTGTAGTATCTCAAAGGCACTGATTTCTTCTGATCCGTTAAGGAAAACAAGAAAAATAAAAAGAAAAGAAAAAGGTTACTTGTGCCACACAACCTTGACGCCTAGCTACATGGTACATTCTCTTTGTGTGTTTGAACCAATTAACAATAATGGTGCCTTTACTTCTTGGACTGGAGAATCGAAATCGAAATCATTAATGATGTTTACTTATAAAATGGAGGTGGGATCCGAATCAACTATGGGGACCACCCAAATTAGGAGTGAGGAATGGAAGATTGATTCAAGGAAGGTGGTGAATCAATCCCCATTCAAGATTGATCATTTTGCCTCTCACAAACTATAAAATATCTATTTGTCCTCAATTAAAAAAATTATTATGATTAATTAATATATGTTTATAATTTATTAATATAACTATTCTAATCAATTTATATATATTTTAAATATATTATTATTAAATAATTAATATATTATTATAATTAATTAATATATTTTGAATTTTTATTATTATCGTCATCATCATCATTATTATTGTTATGAATGATAAATTTTTTTACAATTAATTAGTATATTAATATATTATTGACAATAATTAATAATAATAATAATTTTTGAATAAATAAATAAATAAAATTAATTACTGAATTTGAACATTTTACAATTATTCTATTATTTGGACTTATCGAGAACTTACATGCAGCGTAGCTAGTTTGCTAGCATATGTAAGGTTTAATTTGAATGCATGCAGCATTGAGAAGAGACAACGCAGAAACAAAATTTCCGCTTGCAATCTTTTCATTTCCCTTTTTAATAACAAGCAAGATAGAGGATAAACAGGGACTTTGTTTTAATTCTCCTGTTTTTCTGTTTGGTGATTTTAAAATTTTATGTCTATATTTATCAAAAAAAGTTATCCAAAATTATTATCTATTTTTGATACACGTTGATTTATTAAAAAAAAATTAAAAACTTCATTTCTAAATTTATCGTTGTGCTTTGACCTTGGGGTGGTTTTTTTCTGTTTTTTTACGTAGGCCAGAACCTTAATGAAGAAAGTTTTCATCGTTAATTGCTTTTGACCTAGGAGAATTTATTCTTGGACAAATTAACACCTTTGTCTTTTGATGCGGCTCCTAGATATCTATGCAATTTGTGTCATTTACTTTTGCTTTGTATTCTTTTTTAAATGAGTCCCGATTGGTTCATTTGCAGATAAATGAGTCAGTTTTTCTGTTTTTATTTTTTGAAAGACGGTTTTTCTGTTACGAAGCTTTTCATGGATGAATATTTTTTTTTTAATTTTATAGATTCTCTGCGAGTTTTGTTAGGTAGAAGGGTATTTAAGTATTTTCATTTCATATTTTGACATTTCCTTGACCTTTGAAGTATTGAATCATTGTGCAGGTATTTAAGTAAATCTGCCCACAATGAAGAATAGTTCAAAACAGTTGCGGAAGATAAATGGCTCAAATATATGCGTTATGATCTTTTAATATTTCGCCTCTGATATTGTCCACATTGCTTACTGCAATAGATAAAGCACTTCGTTTACCCCAAATCCTGATAGGGAAGTATAAATATGTGCTTCCGAAATAGTGCAACTCTCCATAATTATTTAATATGCCTCTCAATGAAGCAATCACCTTCATTTACAATTCTTCGATTATTAATCCTACATACACGTGTTTCTTTTGTCTCTAAAAGTATCCTCAATTAATTTACATAATTTAATATAATAAGTACCTAAGACTAGACAAATTATCATTACAATAAAATGAATAAATTATAATAGTATTGACACAATAATGTCAATAATAAATGCCTTAACAAACCTATAAATTTTAGAATATGGCTCAGAGTGCTACAATGAACCACAACAAGTTATTATATTGTCTATAATCAATATTCCAATGGTAATAGAGTTTTTTTTTTATTTTCAATCCGCTGCTTTTCTGTTTAGCGATTGCCAAATTTTATATCTAAAATTCTTCTAATTTTACACTAAGGTTTATTTTTTCAGAAAAAGGGGGGGGGGGGGGGGCCGGAGAGAGACTTAGAGAGTATTAAAAAATGTAATTCTAAATTTTTACTTGAGTGTTGTGTGATTTTGATCATTTTTTTAAAGTTGGCCATTTATATTGAATAAATAAAATAACGAATAGACGTTTGGACCACTTCTTTTCTGTTATAATAAAACATGAGATGTCTTCTCTTGATGTTTTCGTCACAAAAGAATATGTTTAATTATGTCATCATAGGCTTAAATGGGATGCCTTTTCTGTTATAAGATCGAGAACAAGTTTGTTTAAGCACTAGAGCCGCTAAATAAAAGAAAGGCTCATATAAAAATTACCTAAAGCACCAAATATTGTTATTCAGCTACTTCTTTTATGTTACATTAGTTTCTACGCAAATTTATATAAATAATTTATAACTCCCATCATTATTTAAAAAATAAAAACCATAGCAATTGTGGTTATATCATGTGGTGTGATCTTTTGACAATCCTCCCACATCCCACCAAAAACTCTCACATGGCGTGAACTTTTGACAATTCTTCCATATCCCACCAAAAATTTGTCATGTTGCGAAAGGCAATGTCAATTGTATTGTCATTTCCATTAGTTATAGTGGCAGACAATGTAGTCCCGGGATAAGACTAGAAGTTTTTGAAACCCATGGACTTATTCTTACTTTATTTTTCCTTTTGAAAATGAGAAAAGGACACCCGTTTCGGGAAATAATTTTGTAGAATCTCATATCGTGAATAAGAGATAATAAGACTTTTTTTTTTTACTTTACTGCAATACTCTTTAATTTTATTAATTTTATATTTTATAATAAATATAAATATGATACTAAAATAAATGTAATGATATATACATATTAAAATAATTGGATATTGAAAAATATTTTAATATTTTACAATCCCGTATAATATTAAACCATATTATAATAAATAGACATAATATTAATATATATATAAGTTTAAATTATTTTGAATATCATATAAAATAATTTTAATATTATTAATAAATCAGAAGTATTACATTAATTGTAAAATCTATTTAATCCAAGGATTTATTTAAAATTTTTATAATAAATTAAAAATATATTGGTTAACATTTTAACAATTAATAATGAAATTAATTATTTAAGTTATATATATTAGTCTACTAGAAAAATTTAAACTACTTCAATCAGATTTACATTTAATGAAAAAATTTGAAGTTAATTTTCTTTTTATCATCTACTACGAATCTTGTAGTTAAAAGAGGTATTGACATTCTTTATTAAAAATTTGAGGTCTACATAACTATTTTTTTTTTAATTTTAAGGGTGTCATTTTATTTTTGACAAAAATAAAATTTCATTTAAATGGCTAAAATGGTGAATAATACAATGTTACAGCTGGCGTAAATGGAAGGTAGGAAACAATCAAAATGACCAACAGTCTAATGCCACAGCAAGGACATGAGGTCAAAAAATTCCCTTATTAATTAGTAAAAGAGAGTCACTTGGGCTTATGGCGGGCAAAATCGGATATAGATCAGATTCAAATTAATCCGATAAATTTGATATTGTTTGCATTGATAAAAAAGTCATCCAAATGCAATCTAAACATGTGTGTGTGTGTATATACATACTTGTTATAAATTAAAGTTACAAAAGTCTTTAACCAAGGCCATTCATAGTAAGTTTCAAATTTTTAGGTTAATATCTGTAACTTCATCATGCTGGCCATAAATAAAGCTTGCAGGTCTAGGCGGGATTGACTCGAGTTTTTTTGCCAATCCTACACATGACGGGCGGTGTTAGGAATAACATCCTGCATCAATTGAGTATTGAACTTGGATTCAGCATATAAGATTTGGACAACTCTTAACTCTTGAGCTAACTTACTAAGTTTTGGATTGAGTTAAGCATGTATGCTTCAATATCACAAATTAGTCTTTCGTTACCATTACTTATTTTTTCTATTGTTTAATACTAACACAATAAATGACCTTTCATCCCAAAAGAACTAAAGTAATCATTTTAGACGAATTAAGACACCATAAAGTAAATCTGCACACTATGAAAAATACTTTGGAACAGTTAAGGAAGCGTGAGAATACTTGGGGAAAGCTTCATAATTGTTACGGCCGGATCTACACTCTTTCCTCTATATGCAATAAATATATGCGTTAATGATCATCTTTAAACATCATCTTATACCTCAATTTTATCACAAATCAATAGAATTGCACTTACAAAAGTAAAACACAAGTAAATCATTATTATTAAATGCAAAACATCGATATTAAGGGAAGTAAACAATGCAAAACTAGTGTATAAATTGTACTCTAACACTTGTATTGGGACCTCTTTCTCTCTCCTATAGCCCCCTTGGAAGTTCCCCATTGGCTGCTGTTACTTACAGAAGCCGTAACATAGACTTCTAGCCATGTCCCGTGATGTCCATTGTCTGCCACTATGAATAATGGCAATGACATTGCAATTGAAACATTGAAAAGGTATTTTCGCAATATGACAAAGCTTTTGTTAGGATATGGGAGGATTGTCAAAAGTTCACACCACTTGAAATTAGAATTAGATCTAATTTCATTTATTTCATAAATTAGAAAAGTCTATGGTCGTGATAACTTCTAGCCGTGTTCCGTGATGTCCATTGTCTGCCACTATGAATAATGGAAATGACATTACTATAATAAAATGACATTGCAATTCCAATATGCAATTGAAAAGTCTATGGTCGTGATAACTTTTGTAATATGACAAAGTTTTTGTTAGGGTATGAGAGGATTGTCAAAAGTTCACACACCACATGAAACTAGTGTTAGATCTAATTTTATTTCGTCCGTTCCTTATATATTTATTTCATACATATATGTCTTAGGGTGATATTGTTTTGTAAAGATATAATAGTAAGGTACTATAAAAAGAAAAGAAGTGTGTGTATACTTCCCAGTGTAATAATTATATGTAGAAGAAAACTAACAAGAGGAAAAATGACAAAGAGCAAGGCGCTGGTTGTTGGGAGAAGAGGACATGTCGGCAGACGATAGAGAAGCCAATCTTAGCCTTGTTGATTGAGGGCTCATCTTCTGATCATCGTAGCCTTGTTGGAGCTGTCAAACAAGTCGATGTTGTCATTTAAGGAGCCACAACATTTTGATGCTGCTTAAACTTGTTGGGGCCATCAAATAAGCTGTAAATATTAAGGTACGTAAGCCTTAATTTTTATGTAATTTTAATTTCAGATCCAAAATTGCATGCAAGCCATTAATTTCTTTCCTTTTTTATTTTTGATTTGATGAGTTGCTTGATTTGGTCGGGTGTGTATTTTTTCTTTGTTCTTTTTTTTTTTTAAAACATAAATCTCCAAATCGGGTTGGAGCGGGGATTCTAACCCTACGATGGCCATATTAAAATTTAAAATTTTTTAATTTATTTTTCTACATCTCAATATTTGAAAAAATGATTATATAGATCTATATATTTTCAATAAGAGATACTAAGATACTCTTTTTTACTATAACACCTACTAGCTCTATTAACTCAAAAAATTAGCTTCAATGTTAATATATATATTTTAAAATAATTTTAATATTTTAAAAAAATATGAAAAAAATATTTTAATACTTTACAAGCTTATACTATATTAAACTAAATTTTGTAATAAATAGAAACTTAATATAAAATAAATGTCTAAAAATTTAAATTATTTTCAATAGCATATAGAATAATTATAATATTATTAATACCTAAGATATATTAAATTAATTATAAATTCTATTTAACACAAATATTTAACTAAATTTTTTATAATAAATATAAATATATTATTAAAATAAATCTAATAATTAACATTTTAAAAAATAATACTGAAATTAATTTTTTAAATTATACTAACACTAGTTTCACGCTGTGCGAACTTTTGACAAAAACTGTTAATTGCAATTTCTTTTGAAAACAATAGATCAAATCATTAAAGTGCATGTGATGATTTGCTGTTGAATTATTTCTTTAGTATATATCCAAACGTAAGGTTGTGAACTAGTGCTTTCTTCAACTTAATTGGGTCCAACAATACACCGCAGCTTCCTCTTTTGGTCATTCCAAGTTTAATTCTTCATGAAAATCTTAGACACTAATACAAGGATATCGAATCCAAAATTATAATAATACATGTAATTATTCTATACATGCGTCAACAAGGCAACAGTAACCAAATACATGATATGCAAAGGGGGTGCATGATTAAGTCCTTTTTTTATTCAATTCATTGTTATTATTCTCATCAACTCTTTTCTCACTTATTTTTCAGCAGTTACCAGTGATCGTTTTGCTCTTTAAAATTATTCTTAAATATTCAAGGCTAAATAGAGAAGCTCATCAACTATCTGATCCCGGATAATTAAAGAGGTGAACTTGTTCTAAATCCTTTGATAATTTCTATTAATAGCATAATCTCCTTGATCTTGACCGCAGTTATTTCTTAATGTCCAAGAAAAAAATATCTCTTGTTTGTCTTAATCTTGTCATTTAATTTTCTTGATTTAAGTTACTGTTCATTGTTAACTTCTGTGTTCTTGTTATTAGCATTTGTTAATTTGCATCTCTCCTCTAAAATACTTTCTAAAAAAGAATGTTGCTTTTCATTCATACCCTTGAAACCTTTCAGTTAATAGTCAAAACTCTAATCTTTCAGTTAATTTATTTGAATCCAATTTTTTCAACAGCAAATACACTCACACATTGTTAAGCAACAGCCAAAAAAGTGCAGAAAAACCAGTCAAATTTATACATGCGTCAACAGGGAAACAGTAACCAAATACGTGATACAAAAAGGGGTGAATGATTCTGTCTTTTCCTTTTGCAAGTCGCTGTTATTACTCTCATCAACTTCTTTCTCGCACATTTCTCAGCAGTTACCAGTAATATTTAAAATCGCTGTGTAGGTATGCAAAAGTTCCGTAAGTGCATTAATAATTATTTGCCAGAAAAAAATAGTTGCGTCAATATTAAAGGAATTGACATCCAGGGGACCCAATTTAGTTGCTTAGTGATTATTTAATTGATTAATTTATAATATATTAATCTTTTAAGTTGAATATTTAAAATCTTAGACCCGAAACAATAAATCATCTGAGGCATATGAAAGAGAAATTATCATCCTATTTTTTCTTTTTTCTTTTTAACTTCTTGTAGCTTATAAAAGAGAAATTATCAGTCATTTACTCAAAGTTTATTCAATTATTAAAATTATTATAAAAAATTAAATTTATTTAATTTTACATCCAATGTATGCAATTTGTATGAAACATCTGTTAAAAATATAAAGTTATTCGTTCAAAGTGACAAAATAGAAGCGAACACAAAATTGTAGTGGTGATTATGTTTTAGGAGTAACTTTATTTTTTTAGTAAACAGTTGATACACATTGTAATAATGGGTATAAAATTAAATATTTTTAAATTTATAACTTTTTGGATAATAAGATAATTCTTAGGTGGATAATTGAAAATTTTTCTTTTCAAAATATTTTGAAAACAATACCAAATGTACCAAAACATTGTTTACTTTCACTCTCTCTCTCTATCTATCTATCTATATATATATAGATAATTACTGTTGGTGATTAATTGACTTTGTCCTTATCCTTGCCTTCTTCTTATCAAAAATCGAGTGTCAATTAAATTGGGCCAGGGTTTCTGATTGCAACTAATGGACTTCATATACGCATAATGGTCCCTACGTACATACGTACCAATATTTGATTGAAAAAGGGGGTGCATGCTTAATGCTCAAGTCGTCTTCTTTTGGAAATTCATTGTTATTACTCTCATCAACTCGTTCCTCACATTCCTCTTTAGTCAAAACCTGTAATATTTCTTCTATATTCAAGGTGAATACAGCAGCTCATCAACTCTGATCCCAGACAGGTAAAGAGGTGCACTTGTTCTAAAACCTGTAATATTCTTTTAGTAGCAGAATCTCTGATACTTGATCTTCATAGCGGTTCTTTCTTAATTTCCATCAACTTTCCTAGGAAAAAATTCTCTGGTTTTTCTTAATCATATCATTTACTTTTCTTAAGTAATATCATTTATTTTTAGTAGCAGAATACTTGATCTTGATAGCCATTCTTTCTTAATTTCCATCAACTTTCCTTGAAGGATACCTTTCTGTTAATAGCGAAACTTCTGATCCTTAAGATAGAAAAAGAAATTCTCTACTTAGATATCAGTTGGTTCAAAATCAATATTGCGATGTTGTTTGCGGTCTTTTCTTTTTCTGTCTTTCCCTCTAGTTCATTTTAATTTATTTGCATTCCTTTCTTTGACATTTTTATTCATTTTATTCATATATATACATATATTGTTAAGCAACAGGCAATGGTTGCAGAAGTGGGTCTGGCTGCTTTTTCCAGCATCGTATCAGAAGATGCAAAGTCACTGTTCAAATCGATTATACGGCAGATCTCTTATGTGTTCAAGTACCAGAGCTACATAGATGGCCTAAAAGATCAAGTGAAACAGTTGGGATATAAAAGAGAAAGGGTGGAAATACCCGTTCATCAGGCTACTCAACAAGGAGATGAGATTTATAAGGATGTTGCAGACTGGCTTAATAGCGTCAAGGAATTCACTCAGGGAGCTGCGAAATCCATCACTGATGATGAAGATAGAGCTAAGAAGTTCTGTTTCAAAGGATTGTGCCCAAACTTGATTTCTCGTTACAAGCTCAGTAGACAAGCAGCAAAGGCCGCAGAAGCTGCTGCTAGTCTCATGGGAAAATGTAACTTCTCTAATGTTTCCTACCGTCCTGCTCCAAAGCGGGCAGAACATATGCAAGTGAAAGATTTCGAGGCCTTTGATTCAAGAATGAAAGTATTTGAAGATATTGTGGAGGCGTTGAAGGATGATAAGCTCAAGATAATTGGGGTCTACGGGATGGGCGGCGTGGGTAAAACCACGCTAGTCAAGCAAGTTGCAAGGCAAGTTATGGAAGATAAGGTGTTCGACAAGGTCGTTATGGCTGAGGTAACACAGACCCCAGATCATCAGGAAATTCAAAAGAAACTTGCTTTTGACTTAGGCATGAAATTTGGCTCGGATGAGAATAAATTCGAAAGAGCAGATCGATTACGTGAAAGATTGAAGAACGAGAAGCAGGTCCTCGTTATATTGGATAATATTTGGAAAAAACTCGAGTTCGAAAAAGTTGGAATTCCTTGTGGGGATGTTGATGAGAAAGATACAAAGGATGATCAGAGACGATGCACAATAATATTGACGTCTAGAAGTCGAGATTTATTGCGCATTGATATGAATTCTCAGAAAAATTTCCCGATCGATGCTTTGCCACCAAAAGAAGCATTGCAGTTATTTGAGGAGATAGTGGGTGATTCAACTAAAATATCTGCTTTTCAAAGTATAGCAAATGAGATCGTTGAAAGATGCGGAGGTTTGCCTGTTGCACTGAGTACAGTTGCAAATGCTCTGAAAACTAAGGAGCGTTACTTTTGGAAAGATGCATTGAATCAGCTAAGAAGATCGGATGCTAGAGAAATTCATGGCATGCAAGCAAATGTGTACACCTCCATAAAATTGATTTATGACTTCTTGGAAAGTGAGGAGGCAAAATCTCTGTTCCGTCTTTGTAGTCTATACAGTGAAGGTAATGTCATACAAGTTTCTGACTTATTGAGATATGGTGTGGGTTGGGGTTTGTTTGAAAATGTTTACACATTGGAAGAAGCAAGGAGTAGAGTGCATCGGTTGATCGACCACCTCAAATCTTCATGCTTATTGTTGGACGGTGATGCTGAAGATGAAGTTAAAATGCATGACGTCATTCATGTTGTTGCCGTATCAATTGCCACAGAGGAGCGCATGTTTAATGTTCCAAATGTTGCTGACTTGGAGAAAAAGATGGAAGAGACAATACGGAAAGATCCAATTGCTATTTCATTACCTCATAGATATATTCAAGAGCTCCCTGAAAGGTTGCAATGTCCCAATCTCCAGTTATTTTTGTTGTATACGGAGGGTAATGGCCCTATGCAAGTTTCAGACCACTTTTTTGAAGGGATGGAAGGACTCAAAGTTTTACAGTTTCCTGGAATTGGCTCTTCTTCATTACCTTCATCATTTGGTCGCCTCATTAACCTTCAAACATTGTGTTTAGACTGGTGCGAACTAGCAGATATAGCGGCAATTGGACAACTAAAGAAATTAGAGATTCTCAGCCTCGCATATTCCAATATCAAGCAGCTACCAGTTGAAATTGGACAATTGACGCGGTTACAATAGCTAGATTTGAGCAATTGTTGGTGGCTTGAAGTGATAGCACCGAATTTCATATCAAAATTATCTCAATTAGAAGAATTGTATATGGGTAACAGCTTTTCAGGGTGGGAGAAGGTTGAAGGAGGAAGTAATGCCAGTCTTGTCGAATTGGAGAGGTTGACAGAGCTAACTACTTTGGAGATAGAAGTTCCGGATGCCGAAATTCTGCCTTGGATTTGTCTCTGTGGAATTGCAAAGATATAAGATACGTATAGGAGATGGGCCCGAAGATGAGTTTGACCCATTGCTCGTCAAATCTGAAGCATCAAGATTGATGATGCTCAAGGGGATAAAAAAAGTTAGCATTCTTCAGGAGAATGATGGGACAAAAATGTTGCTGCAGAGAACTGAAGATCTCTGGCTAGAAACATTGGAGGGTGTTCAAAGTGTTGTTCATGAATTAGACGATGGGGAAGGTTTTCCACGATTGAAGCGTCTTCTCGTAACAGACTGTTCTGAGATTTTACATATTGTCGGTTCAGTTAGACGGGTTCGTTGCGAAGTCTTTCCCTTGCTGGAGGCATTGTCTCTTATGTTTTTAACTAATTTGGAGACGATATGCTACAGCCAACTCAGAGAAGATCAATCCTTCAGCAACTTAAGGATTATAAACGTAGATTCCTGTCGAAAATTGAAGTATCTCTTCTCATTCTCTATGGCCAAAAACCTATTGCGGCTTCAAAAAGTAAAAGTGGAAGACTGCGATGATTTGAAAATGATTATTGGTAAGTGTTGAAATTAATTATTGGTAGGATTATTGACATTGACTCTTTCTTTTTTTCTTTTTTTTTTTAGTGAAAAAAACAACGGATGTTTATTGTATATTGTTTTGGTTCATTTATAGGACCCGACATGGAGAAACCACCAACAACTCAGGGATTCATAGAAATCAATGCAGAGGATGATCCTGTTCACCAGGTAATAATTTTCTGTTTAATAATTAATTAATTAATATATTATCACGATTGATCTTCAATCATCGAAAGAATATTATATTAGAAGTTGTAGTTGAAGGAACAAAAATGTATGGTTTTTCTTTGCAGGTTACTTTTCCACGCTTGGAGGAACTGGAACTTGTCAGTTTAACAAACATAAAAAAATTATGGCCCGATCAATTTCAGGGAATATATTGTTGTCAAAATTTAACAAAAGTGACCGTGTGGAGTTGTCATCGTCTGAAGTATTTGTTTTCATATTCTATGGTTAATAGTCTTGGGCAACTCCAACATCTTGAGATTCGAAATTGCCGGTCAATGGAAGGGGTAGTCAACACCACGGGGGGGTTAGGAGGAAGAGATGAATTGAAGGTTTTTCCCAAACTACACTACCTGTCGCTCCGTTGGCTTCCAAAACTAAGTAGCTTTGCCTCACCAGAAGACGTCATTCACACTGAAATGCAACCTCAATCCCTCTTTGATGAAAAAGTTTTTTTTCATTGAATTTTTAAATTCTCTTTTCGTTGAGTCTTCAAATTTAATTAATATCCATCTCTAATTGCATTGAATTTTTAACTTCAGGTACGACTCCCAAGTCTGGAGGTATTACATATTAGTGAGGTGGATAAGTTGAGAAAAATATGGCACCACCAGCTTGCTTCGAAGTCTTTTAGCAAATTGAAAAAATTGAAGATATCTGGGTGTAATAATCTACTGAATATTTTTCCTCCATTGGTAAGATTGCTATATTCATTTTGAATTTTTATTTCAAGTAACATTCAACAATTATTTTAATCATTTTTGTGTTTACAAATAATTTTCATTCACAAATTATTTATTGCAAGTATTTTACTTCAAACTTCAAGAGGGCAAAAAAATAGTGTACTTCAAATCACCATTCTAAACTCTGCATTTTCAATCTAATTTATAGGTTCACCTGCATTAAAGTCAACAATATAATTGTTTTAAACACGATTTAACAGCATAATATAATTCAATTTAATTGTTTTTTTCTTAAATCCTAATAAATAAGATTTTTAGAAATTAAAAGATACTTAGTTACTCAGCTTTTAAGCTCACAAATTCATATATATTTCTCTTTTCCTTGGGTCTTCAAATTTCGATTTAAAAAAAATAAAGAAAAGTGTTCAAATGTAGTTAATATCTCTAGTTTAGTTATGAATTGATTACGCCATTGATTAAGCACAAATTCATGATGGTCATTTTGAATCGACCGTTGATTAAAAAAATTCCTCAAATATTCACTCTATAACAGTCCCATGTTGATGGCGTTGGGAAGTGTTTTCCAGAAATGTTTTCCATTTTTAAAAGCATGAATATCGGGAAAAAAAGGGAAATACAGCGTTTTAGTTTAGTTATTTTAAAAATAGGCATGTTTGAAAATTAAATTTTTTTTAAAAAACTAGCATCAAGATGAAAAATGAATTTAGAATATTTAAAAATTACCTGAAATTCTTTCTCCGTTCCTAATAAGAAATAGTGTAAATGCATTTTCATTATCTTTGTTTTTCTGGACTTCTATTTATTTATTTTTGTTTTAATTTTTTCCTTTTTTTCTTTAACAAAAATTATCCAGTAGACATTCATGGTTTGTTATTTTTCATAAAAAAAATTGTATGATTTTGACATACTTTGAATCTAGTTGAATGCTACTCTTTATTTTCAGGTTGAAATTCCCAATAGTCTAGTGAATCTTACTGTATCACAATGTGAAAAAATAGAAGAAATCATAGGACATGTTGGAGAAGAAGCGAAGGAGAATCGTATTGCTTTCAACGAATTAAAACTTTTGGCACTTGAATATTTACCAAGGCTTACCAGCTTTTGTTTGGAGAATTACACTCTTGAATTCCCATCATTGGAACGAGTTTCTATGACACGTTGCCCGAACATGAAGACTTTTTCTCAGGGAATCGTATCCACACCAAAGCTGCACGAAGTGCAGGTGAGTAAAAAGGAAGTATTAAGTTTTATATGAAACTGTGATGTTGTTTGGTTACTAAGAAGCTGAGAATTCTGTTATTATTGATCTAATGAATCTGGAAATTACAAGCCTTTTTATATGTGGATAGAAGATTCTACACACATTGCACACACGCACAATTTACTACTAACAACCTTTAGCTGACTCAGCTGCCATATCAGCATACTCATTAACTAACTAATTCTATTCTTAACAGAAAAATGGTGAATTGCTCCGTTGGGAAGGCAACCTTAATTCCACTATACAAAAGTGTTACGAAGAAATGGTATGTGTTAAATCGATTCGTCGAAATTACTTATGCATCTCCCTTGCACTTGCACATTTAAGCATATACACCTGCCTTGTATATATATTTTTAGAAGTTAAAGCACAAAACATGTAAGTTTAATGCACATATATCTATGCCTTTAAAAAAAAAATTGTATATATCCAGTGCAATTGTTTTGGTTTGTGCAGATTGGATATGGCATGGCCAAGCACTCCGTGCTAGCGTCTTCAACAATTTAGCAGTGCTGGTGGTGGATGACTGCACGAACTTGTCGAGTGCTATTCCTGCCCATCTGATACAGTGCTTGAACAATTTGGAATGGCTGGAAGTGAGTAATTGTGATTCACTAGAAGAGGTGCTTCATTTGGAAGAGCCAAGTGCTGACAAAGAACATATAGGCCCCCTGTTTCCTAAGCTTTCCGGCCTAAGGCTCATTGACCTTCCAAAACTCAAAAGATTCTGCAACTTCACTGACAATATAATTGAAATGCCTGAGTTGAAATTTCTAACTGTTGAGAATTGCCCTGATATGGAAACATTCATATCCAACTCTGTAGTGCACATGACAACAGATAACAAGGAACTTCAAAAATTAACATCAGAAGAGAACTTCTTGCTGGCTCATCAAGTACAACCTCTCTTTGATGAAAAGGTGATTATTATTATTATTATTATTATTTTTCCCTTCACTTTCGTTTCATAGATGTAATTTCATTAGAATCAAATCAAATGTAATTAATGACTCATCTTTTTGCACGTCGTCTTAATTTATATTTGATTTAACAATATAACCTCCGTTATTAACTAACTTTATAGTATGAATTATAAAAATGTCTGAAATTAATTGGATGCCTGGTAACACGAGGTGATGAACTATATTAATTATGTGTGTAACATCTCTGTTTTCCTAGCTAATTCATATTGGATTTAGCATCAGATTTCATTTATGTGTTTCAAAGGGTAATCGATTTGATACTTATATTTGGGATCCTACTGCAAAGCATACTAATTTGGAAATAAAATATAAAATGCCGTGATTAATCTTGTCCATAAAATATGCAGGGGAAGACTCCAGAGATTGGATACATATTTTCATTTACAACTTAACTTTGTTGATTTTCAGGTTGCTTTCCCTCAATTGAGGAAGTTAAGACTGTCTGGATTACACAAAGTGCAGCATCTCTGGAAGGAAAATGACGAATCCAACAAAGTGTTTGCAAACTTGGAATGGCTAGGAATATCGAAATGTAGTAAGTTGCAAAAATTAGTACCACCTTCGTGGCATTTGGAAAATCTGTGGGGACTACAAGTATCGAAGTGTCACGGGTTGATAAATGTGTTGACGCTCTCAGCATCTAAAAATCTAGTGAATCTCGGAAGAATGATGATAGCTGATTGCAAAATGATAGAACAAATCATACAATTGCAGGTTGGAGAAGAAGCGAAAGATTGCAATGTTTTCAAGGAATTGAGGTACTTGGGACTTGATTGTTTGCCAAGCCTAACAAGCTTTTGTTTGGGTAATTACGCTCTTGAATTCCCGTCCTTGAAACAAGTAGTTGTGAGACAGTGTCCAAAAATGAAGATCTTCTCTCAAGGAGTCTTAGACACACCAATGCTAAACAAAGTGAACGTCACCGAAGAAGGAAAAGATGATGATGATGAAGGATGTTGGGAAGGCAACCTCAATGACACCATCAAAAAATTGTTCAATGAAATGGTGAGTATCAATTAAGTTTTGGTGCTATTTAGCAAATTATTTTATAGAAACTAATGTGATATAATATGATTGGTTGACTGAAAATATATAATAATAATAATAATAATAAATAAATTATGAGGACCATGTAATGTTTTTGTTTAACCAATCATATTATGTCGCATTAGTTTATATAATATTGTTTGTGTACAAGAGGTGGTGGTCGTATCATTACTCTTGCTTTATTATTATTATGGTTGTAATGTATGCTTGCTTACACGAGTAATTACAAAATGTGCAGAATTCTAAAGAAAAGATTGAGCCAACCCTTCAGGTACAGTGAAGAAGCTATCTCGAACCAGGCCAATCTCTTGTACATGATTCAACTTGCTCGTTCTCCTGTACTTGAATAATTTGGTTCTAAACGCATTTACAACTTTTTAGTCATGCTACAGACTTGCAAGACACTTTGGATTTGTTTGATGCATTCTCCCTTTAAGAAAGGAGTTGAATTGATGTTTCATGTTTCATGCAATATTCGATTAGATTCTGCCTAAATTTCTGTATTATTCGTTCAATTGGTCTTTTAAGCATTTGATTTCTAACCTCTCCTGATAGAAGATCATTAGCCGAAAAAAACAACATAACATTTGTGGCATTATCAGAATAAGAATATTTTTTAGTATAGTAAAATTATCTGGACCACTGTTGAAAAGAATTAATCCGTCAAACGGACCTTCTCGCACCGGCACGCTTTAAATTAAAAGAATTTCGTGAAGTCAAGATCATATTATAGATCTCGTGGAAATAAGTAAACCCGTAATTTTTTTTACAACATCATAAGAAAAAATCATTTTTTTTAGTATTTTTGTTAGCTGTTGAGTTTTAACAGTAGTAGCTATTAAACAAGAACAATTAGTGTATATTAAAAAGTTGGAAACTGGTTGATACCACTTGGGAATCGAGCAGCTCACTTGTTTGCGAGTAGAAACCAACTTTACTACTAATTACACTAATTCCAAAAATAGTAACTAAAGAATCAGGAAATTTCCTATTCACTATTCTTCTTTTTTAATGCAAATTTGCCATGAAAATGGGATCAAAATACATGTATGTATACCTAAAACAAATTATTATTTTTAACATCAATCTACAGAGGGATGAACATGTTGATGGTATCGGCAGAGCTATTTGAACGGGAAACATCAATCTATAGAGCTATTTGTACTATAATAGAAATTCCAAGAGCATTTACTTCTAAGTACTAGGGACCGCGGATATAGTTACATTCGACTGCATTTTCGCGATAAGAGCTGATCTCTTCATTCCCGTGGGCTCTCTTTTCATTCCCCTGTTATTCATTTCCGTTTGGCGAATTATGGATGATTTTTTTTTCATAATTTTTTTGTTTTATAGGTTCTCTGTGAATGCCATTAGAAATGAGATTGACTAATTCAAGCTTCCTTTTTCTCCTTAGCATCCAAACGTGTGAGGCAAGGGCAACTAATGAGTCCCTTGTGATGAGAACCTTTGTCTAAGCAAAAGCAGAGGTCAATTGCTAATATCGTACTCCTGCACCTTTTTAAAGTCTCTGTCTTAATTTCTGAGGTATACTGCTTCTGAGACCTCCTGCCAAGTTCAAGTTTCTTGACGTCTTATAATTCCATTTGTTGTGGTGGTTACTTTGTCATATAACTGACTGTGAGAGGCCATCAATCAGCTCTGTTTTGTATTTTTGTACCTTTTCTTTTCGTATAATGATCAATCAAATGTTAGCCCTTAGATTGCATCCAATATTTACTGATTGTCTTATATTATGATATAAACTAAATTCATAAGACATTCCCTTATTGATATTCATTCCAACACGTCCTAGTCTTTTGCCTTGTAGAAATGCTTGTGGTTGAAGAGCTTCACAAAGAAGTTGTCGTCAGTACTGGGAGGAAATTAATTATATTGAATCAGAAAACTTGACCAGATAAGGTCTGTGTGCATGAGAATACTTGAGGAAAGCTTCACAATATTTACGGCCCGATCTGCACTCTGTCCTCTATGTGTGTCTTCAATATAAATGGCTCAAAAACATGTGTTATGATCTTTTAATATATATAAAATACCATTATCTCATGCGTTATGGTCTTATCCTTGTATTCTTAAAAACTATATAAAATACCGTTATCTCTGCTTTTGTAGCTATTGAATTCGACTTTCACAACATAAATATTTATTAGCAACAACTTAAAATTCAATCAAATCTAACATGCACTGTATGAAATACATATTATGATTAAACAGATTTTGATTATTTAATATTAAAATATATTCACATTAATATCTTAAGGATAGGTAATACTCAAATAATTTTTTTAAAAATCAAACCCAAATTATATGCATTGTTAATGTGCATTATTGTAATATTTGGATTTTGCTAAATTCCAACTGCTGTAACTTACAGTCTCTTCAAACATATGTGGATCCCACCACGTGTTAAATTTTTTACATTATTTTTTAAAGGACTATAAGTTATAGCAGCTTAACTTAGCAGCACCCTAATAGTTTACTTTTGTATCTTTACAAAACAATGCCAACAAGACAACAATATATGAAATAAATAAAATAAGTAATCAAAGAACTGACAACGAAATTAGGGCTATCATTGGTTTCTCGTAGTGTGAACTCTTGACAATCCTTCCGATCCCACCCAAAACTCCTGCGTGGTGTGACCATTTGACGATTCTCCCATATCCCTCCAAAAATTTGTCATATTGCAAAAAACAATGTCAATTGCAATGTCTTTTCCATTAGTCGTATAGAAATTAAATTTGATTGAAACCTGGACTTAATTTTCCTTTTGAAAATAATTTTGTAGAACCTCATATCGTGAATAACGGACAATAAAACTCTTTTTTTAATTATAGTATTTTTTAAATTTATTAACTAAAAAACTTAATTTTAATATTTTATAATAAATATAAGGAGGATATTAAAATAAATATAATAATACACATATTAAAATAATTTCAGTACCTAAAAATATTTTAATATTTTAATATCTCATATTCTATTAAACCAAATTATAATAAATAGAGACATAATATTCAAATAAATATATAAAACTTTAAATTATTTTCAATATCATGTAAAATAATTTTAATATTATTAAAACATGAGAAATATTATATTAATTATAAAATCTATTTAATCCAAGGATTTGTTTAAAATTTTTATCATAAATACAAATATTATTAAAATAAATATATTAAATTACATTTTAAAAATTAATATTTAAATTAATTATTTAAATTATACATACTAGTTTACTAGAAAATTTAAACTATTTAAATCATATTTACATTTAGTAAAAAATTTTGAAGTCATTTTTTTTTTGGTTACCATCTACTAAGAGTACTATAGTCAAAAGGGCATTGCTGTTCTTTATTAAAATTTTGGGGTCTACATGGCTATTTTCTAAAATTTTAAGGGTTTCATTTCATTTTTGGAAAAAAAATAAAAATTTCATTTAAACAGCTAAAATGGTGAATAGTACAATGATATAGTGGGCGTAAATGGAAGGTAAAAAGCAATCAAAATTATCAACAGTCTAACGCCACAGGGACACAATGTCAAAGTTTGTTACATATGGTCAAGGGCCATTTAGTCTGTTACTGGGTCCTGCGTGTCATTTTTGGGCATTTCATCTTCTACAGCATTGAAGATTAATGTTGATGACATTTTCAAAATTTTGGAAGACCCATCATATTTTTGGATGGTACGGTTGTCATTATTTGATATTATCATTATATGACAAAATAAAATTGGATGTAACACTTGTTTGGCGTTGTGTGAACTTTTGACAATTCGCCCATATCCCCCCAAAATCTTTCGTCATTTTGGGAAGATGCCATTTATTTTCATTTTCATCATTCATAGTGGCAAATAATGGGGTCCGGGGATGGACCATAAATTATTGTGACCCATGGAATTTTCTAATTTTTCTTTTTTTCCCCCTTTGGATGGTTGTCATTATTTGATAGAGGGAGATAGAGATAAAGTTCTTAATCAAATGCTCATTTTATTTAACATGGACGATCTTTAAACTCTCAGTGAGGCTATCGCTTCAACAAATGCAACCTTCAAGAAAGAGGTAACAAGTGATGAGATAGACTCATTATTGTCTAATCAAATAAGGACATCAATAGATGTATCAGGAGGATCTTAAGTTAGATTAGAACTTGATACATTGTTGTTGGTAACGCTGGTTCAAACCTTTAAAGCGAGGTTGGAAGCAAAATGGTTTACACCAAAGAAATGATTTATGAAGTTAATTAACGTTATTTTAGATAATTTAGAATTCTAGAATATTTATTATTTTAGGATTTTTTATTTTAGTTTGAGTCAATTATGGTATGTATCTTAATCTCTTATTTCCATTATAATTGTGATTTAGTTTCCCTTTTTAGGTTAACTTAGAGAAGCAGGTTTCTTCTATTATAAATAAAGATGTCTTTTCAATGTTTTCAGAACTTCAAGTTCAATTATTAAATAAAATCCCTCTTTTATAATTTCTTCTAGGATTATCTATCAAATTCTCTCTTGTAAAGTCGTTTGGATTAGAGCGTCATCCAGTCTCGTATTACGCGCTATTAAAAATCTCATTAAGAAGCATTTGGGTTTTAACAATATCTAATCACGCTTTGATTAGAGCGTAAGCTAATCGCGTTGACTTGGTCCAATACTAGAACGATATCTAGTTAATTATCCAGCTTATCCTTGCATTCTTAAAAACTATATACAATACCATTTTCTCTGCTTTTGTAGCTATTGAATTCGACTTTCATGACATAAATATTTATTAGCAACAACTTGAAATTCAAACAAACCTAACATGCAATGTATGAAATACAAATAATAACTAAACAGATTTTGATTATTTAATATTAAAATATATTCACATTAATATCTTAAGGATAGGTGATACTTAAATAATTTTTAAAAAATCAAACCCAAATTATATGTATTGTTAATGTGTATTATTGTCTAATGTTTGGATTTTACTAAGTTACAACTACTGTAACTTAAGCCTCTTCAAAAATATGTAGGTCCCACCACCTATTAATTTTTTACATTATTTTTGAAAAGACTATAAGTTACATCAGCTGTAATTTAACATCACCCCTAGTATTTTACTTTACTTTTATACCTTTACAAAACAATACCAACAAGACAATAATGTATGAAATAAATAAAATAAACAAATAAAGAACTGACAGCGAAATTAAATCTATCATTAGTTTCTCGTGGTGTGAACTTTTGACGATTCTCCCCTATCCCACCTGAAGCTCTCGTGTGGTGTGAACTTTTGACGATTCTCCCGTGTCCCTCAAAAAATTTGTCATATTGCAAAAAGCATTGTCAATTGCAATGTCGTTTCCCATTAGTCATAGTGGCCGATAGGACTAGAATTTTTTTAAACCCCTCAACTTATTTTTCCTTTTGTAAATAAGAAAATGACACCCGTCTAGAGAAATAATTTTGTAGAACCTCATATCGTGAATAACGAACAATAAGACTTCTTTTTTAAAATTATAATATTTTTTAAAATTTATTAACTAAAAAATTAACTCTAGTAATTTATAATAAATATAAATTGGATATTAAAATAAATATAATAATATATACATATTAAAATAATTTCAATATCTAAAAATATTTTAATATTTTACAATCTTGTATTCTATTAAACCAAATTATAATAAATAGAGACATAATATTCAAATAAATATATAAAAATTTAAATTATTTTCAATATCATATAAAATAATTTTAATATTATTAATACATGAGAAATATTATTTTAATTATAAAATCTATTTAACCTAAGGATTAATTTAACATTTTTATAATAATTACAAATACTTTATAAATACAAATATATTAATTTACATTTTAAAAATAATATTTAAATTAATTATTTAAATTATATATATTAGTCTACTGGAAAATTTAAATTATTTAAATCATATTTACATTTCGTGAAAAATTTTAAGTCAATATTTTTTATTACCACATGCTAAGGGTATTATAGTCATGGGAAATATTGGTATTCTTTATTAAAAATTTGAGATCTACATAACTATTTTTCTAAATTTTAATGGTGTCATTTTATTTTTGACAAAAATAAAATTTCTTTTAAAAAGCTAAAATGGTGAAAAATATAGTGCAATAGTGCGTAAGTGGAAGATAGGAAACAATCAAAATGAATAGTCTAACGTCTCAGCAAGCATATAAGGCCAAAGTTTGTTACATCCCAATACAACAAGTTTGAAACTTTGCACCTTTATACACGGTAAACAAAATCCTACTTGAATATTTAAATTAAAGGATTAGTGAGAAAAGCCCTTTTTCAAAAGCAACCTTAGGGTACCGAGTGTTACAGATTTAATAAAACCATAAGTACTTATTGACATTGTAGTATCTCAAAGGCACCGATTTCTTCTGATCCGTTAAGGAAAAAAAGAATAATAAAAAGAAAAGAAAAAGGTTACTTGTGCAGCACAACCTTGACGCCTAGCTACATGGTACATTCTCTTTGTGCATTTGAACCAATCAACAATAATGATGCCTTTACTTCTTCGATTAGGGAATCGAAATTCAGAATCAAAATTATTAATGATGTTTACTTCATAAAATGGAGGCAGAGATCTGAATCAGAATTATGGGGACCATCCAAATTTAAGAATAAGTGTTGAGTATCAGAAAATGTATATTTATAAGTAGAAAATCGTCATTTTACATTTCAAGTCTTACTAACAACCTTTACTTTTATGTATTTAAGCTTCTTGTAATTTAATTATGTGTATTTGATTTTAATTAAGTATTTTTGCGCATATTTAGGGCATATAGTCATTTCACAATAAACGAGATCAACAATGAAAATTTTTATTACTTTTGAACTGGGGCGGTCGAAAAACCCCAGCTTGGGAGATAAAAGCGAAAACGCACTATTTTATACATGTACTATTCACATATGGTGACTATTCATGTATACAGTGATCAGATATCAGCATCGTCATGTATACTATTCATGTATATCACCGATGATGCGAAGACGACTGGCATTGGTGATGAAGGAGGTGTCACGATCCCGCTGTGACTAAAATTTTACATGATCTTTATTGATGGTGACAAGTGTCGATTAGACGAAGATATCGAACATTTAAATCTCGACGGCAAAATGCGTAAATGCAAAGCATGAGTTATTTCAACCAAACCGACATCGTTTCATCCGGTCAAAACCGCTGCTACATCGTTCTCAGTCAGGACAAAACTGCCGTATTCTTGTTCATCCGCGTGGTCATTAATTACCGCGATCGTTGATCACGATAAGAATCTGGTGCTTTTTTTTAATCAGATGGCCAATGATTTACCCAAAAGTATATACATAAAAGCGCATTTCTCCCCTAATTTGATATCCACGAGATCATTTTGGATTCCATTTTATCGAATTCCTTCTCCATCTCATATTTCTTCGATATTTTAATAAATTTCCATTTTGCCCTAGTTGATTATGAGTATTAATTTTCTTTTCAAGCTTGGGTTGAAGGTGCCAAGCCTCAACGTATGTCATGCGTAGAACTTTATTTGGTAAATTTATTTTCTTCCCTCTAGTTTTTGTGGATAAATGACTTCTCGCCCACAAATAATACTAATCTTGTCTAGTCTGCCTTGGTTTTAATTTACCGGCCTCTAAAGATAAAAGTTATTATTATTTGTGTGATTCTCAATAGCAGCGGAATATCGATTAGAGCGTGGTTCATGAGTGTGTGGATTCCCCCTATGACGAGAATTGTATTAATATCGATTATTTATGATTTACGCATGTTATCGCCGATAATGCGGATCCAGATACCCAAGTCTGTCATTAATTTATTGTAATTCTCTTCAATTTATTCTGCGCCATTTCAATTCCGATTTGGGATAATTTAAATCACTTACCCATGGTTCCAAGTCATCTAACCACTCGTTTACGAAATTAATTACATATAATTAAATCCACCTCGCCATTGGGATCGACACTGCCACCATTACCTATACTACAATAGATTCACAATAAGGAAGACATTAAAATTAACAACAAGTTTTTACGGCCAATACGAGAGAAGTAATTTTAATTCATGTAATTAATTTTTTGCTATCAATTTCTTTTGACCATTTTCTGTAATTTTTAAAAAAAGAGTGAATTTATATTTTGAGTTAAGAATTTTATTTTTTTTTTTTTTCTTCTTTAAAATTCTGTAATTTAATTATCAATTTATTTTTCTTTGTAATTTTTTGTTTCTTATTAATTTACTTTTAGTTAATTTATTTCACATATTTGTTTTAGTGTGTTTTTAATAGAAAGGTTGTACCAAATGTTAATGTGTTGCTAAGATTACACCTCTCTTATTTTGTTAACCCATAGACTTCGGGAACTCGGTAAAACACTTCGTGACACACAAAACAATTTAAAAATAAAATGATTTCTACAAGCACCATGGGTGAGAGTACTATTCATGACTATTTTTAAATTCTCAATTAATTAGAGTAACATCATGACAAGCACCCAAAACGTAAATTGCCATGTATTTCGAATTAAACCCATACAAATTGCTCCCACATTCTATGGCCTAGAAATGAGGACCCACATAATCATTCGAATGATTTTCGCTAATTGTCAAACATCAACATGTTAATTCTTTACGACGACGTCGTTTAGATTATTCCCATTTTCTTTAAAAAAAGACAGAATGTCTACTACGAATACATCAGCTCGCCAATGTGATTTCATCATGTAACAAATGATAACAAAATTCTTTAATAAATATTTCCCAACAGAGCAAAAACAAAATGCTCACAGGGAAACTTTGAGTTTACCCAGAGAGGACGGCAATTTTTCAAACGTGGGAGTTTATCTAACACTACTGCTGGCCCACATCATTGGGTATTTATAAATGGCACCAAATGCCATTATTTTTCGAGGGATTATTGCCGAATGCAGAATGGCTACTTGGCAATGCTTTATGAGGAAGAATGTCAAAAAACAAGATTAAATTTGGGAATTCCTTTCCAGCCGATGTTGATAATTCTAACAACGGAGTCGATCACCAGAACACTAAAAATAATTAAGGAAATGAACGTATGCTCGGGACATGAGTCAATTTCGAATCAAAGAAGTTTCAAAGAACACAATGTTCATTACAAATAAGATTGCGACGATCGCTAAATCAATAGAACCATGACCTCGACTCATATCCAGACCAAGCTAATGCTATAGGTATAATGAGAAACCATCAAATTACAACCCATACCCAACACATATAACTCCCCGATAAGACATCAATTCAATTTTTCATGGTCTGCGATCTAACAGAATGACCAAAGAACAGCCCAATTAATGCAAATAAATTCCTCAAGCCTTCAAACGTATTTAGACCATACAATCGTAACTAAAACCATCAACCTGCACTACTGGAGGACATTCCGTAATTTCAAGAATGCGCATTTCACCTAATGATCAACAATGAACTGCATCCATTGACGGACTACGAACGAGTTGAGAGTGTGTCAACCACAAAGCCCAATTCGCCTGCTCGAGAAGATGCGACAACTTGTTTCTTCAACAAATTCTAAGAATGACCGCTGGTAGTCAGCAAGTCAAGCCAACCAGCTGCCTAATCCTAAAGGAGTATATGAAGCAAGTACCACCACCACAAGAAAGATGTGAGAAGTCAAAGGTACTATGACCTTGCTTAAAAAAGGAAAGAAGTCATAACAAAGTGGAGATGCTTGACAAAAGTGAAAATCAAATGTCTCGCGAAAGTGTCGAGGACTCACCAACGAGAGTTAAGAAACCAACCACGAGAATACGCTCCCTAAAGCTCCATTTCCTCAAAGAGAGGTTACGAAAGTAAAAGTGGAAAATCCACAGTGAGATCTTGAAATTCAAAATGCGTAGTCATAACATCCCTTTACCACGCTTATAAAACAAGTTCCATCTTATGCCAAGTTTCTAAAAGACCTTTCAGACTAAAAAGAGAAATACGATGTTCAGCATAAGCATTTTTAACAGAAAACGCGCCTATACTCCAACATAAAATTCCTTTAAAATGTAAAGACCTGTGTTCCCCCACTATCTTATGTAAAGAGAACTACACAATCGAGAACGCTTATTTGACGGTGGTTTGTTGCAATTTGTTTTATTCTCAGATTTCCGCTAAACTCGGACGGAGATACACCCAACTCCAACAGAAACATACTATGGTGATCGGTCCACTAAAATACCCTCGTAGTATCAAGGAGGACGTGCTTATCCAGTAGAAGGATTTTATCAGAATCGGTTAATTTCAACCAATACAGACCCTATACATCCCATTATTTGCACGACCTTTTCAAGAATCATGATGCTCACATTCAATGCGTGACCTGAATACGAACAATTTTTGGCAATATGATCATGGAGTTTAACATCTTCAATATCAAGCAAACAACTACAATGCGATGATGGAATCGGCTGATGATTTAATCAAGCATTAACATGACACTTTTATTTTAAACCCAAGGACGATCTCAGGTATAATGCTTAACTCACTTCGGCCATTTCTTGAGTATCGATGTATCACCGACGAGGTCAACGTACCGCTTGACTCCAAGACCATCCATGGACACCAATAAATGGAAGTCAAGAGTCGAACAACTACACCATCAAAACAAACTCAATTCTATCATCGAATCACCATCAAACCTAGCTCAAACCATTGCTCAACACATTGAATATGCATTTTGGAGAAGAAGTACTTGCCGGGTAATCATTTCATCATCCCTCAATGACGCAACAAAAAGGTAAGTTGTTGATGTTTTAAAAGAGCATAAAGGAGCATTAGATGGACTATAGCAGTATATAAAGGTATAAACCCCAAGTAGATTGCATGCTGCATTATTCAATTTTGATGAAAATGTTAAAATCTATTGTAGTGGAAATGCAACGTTTGCTAACTTAACACGTGAAGAACTCAAGTCCTGCTTATTGGGACGCAGTATCATTTGCATCTACTACTATTTCGCTGTCACCCCTGCTGCAGCTGTCTCAAAAGTCGTGAGTCACAGTTACCAATGTCGAGTAATGAATCGATACTCAACTAGAGGACCCATGCGAGCTGCATGTGACATTATAGAAAGTTGAATTGCCGTTAACGTAAAGACCATTTTCCTTACCATTTATTGGATCAACGTTTCGATAGACAGCGTCAGCTTAATCTTATCGCTTTCTGTATTTGCCACTGCGATATAATCAGATTTCGACAAGACCAAAAGATCAAGAGAAAATTACTTTCACTTCGTCTTTTCGCACATTTGCATATGAGAATGCCATTTGGATTACGAATGCACTGCTAAGATTTAACCATTTACGCTAAGCATTTTTCCTATATGGTCAATCCATTCAAGTCTTTTACGGATGACTTTTCTGTCTTTGACTCGTCGATCAATGTTTACATCATCTAACGTTAGTTCTCGGAGATGCACCGAAGAAACTTAGTCTTGAATCGGGAGTATGCCATTTCATGTAAAAACAAGGTATTGTTCTCGTCACATCATTTTAAGCAGCTGTGATTGAGTACGATAAAAGTTTGCCGGATTTATTTCAATCTTTTCCACCTAAATAATGTAGGTGCAAGATCTTTCCTCGGGCATGGCTGGTTTTAGGACGGCCATTAAAGATTTAAGAAAGCTTTGCACTCCTTACGTAATCTACTTAAGGTGATGTACCTTTTTGTCTTCACGCCGATTCTGCTGTCTTGTTGCGCTTGAAAATTAAATATTCATTTATTATCATCATCCATCATTCAAATTTCAAATCGGGAGCCTTACCATTTGAGCTCATGGTGATGCATCCGATTACGCAGAGCAGATTAGGACAAAGGTTGATCGGAATTCTATGTTATTTAATATGCTAGTATGACATTGAATGATGCTCACCGAACTATTCAACCACCGAAAAATAAACGCTAAAGAAAGAAGTATCAGATCGAAAAATTTTATCTTATCTCATTGGTTATAAAATAATTATATTCACAAGATCACGTCGCTTCCTTAAATATCTTCTCACAAAGAAAGATGCAAAAGTCAGACTAATCTATTGGGTGTTACTTTGCGTTAATTAATTTAATTCAAAGATAAAAAAAGGACAGAAACGCTTGCATACCATCTCTCTCGCTCACATTTCGACACAATTACAAGAAAGCCATTACTATCGAATGAGCTGGCCTTTATGAACACTAATGAATGTGGAAGTATTACCTTGGTATGCCGGGAGCATAGTTAATTATCTTGTTGCTGTAAACTTCAGGCAAGATAAGGCTAAATTCCTTTGCGTAAATAAAGAATTGGGTTTGACCCAGACGGTTCAAGTATCACAGTAGATCAACTTGTTGACGATGTGTCCTGAAAACGAAATTCGTAATATCCTTTCATTCTCGCATGAACCAAAGCTCAAGTGAGGCCATTTTAGTGCTAAGGAAATGACTAAAGTTTTACAATGTGGTTTCTATCGCCATCTATATTTCAGACGCTTTACACTTCGTTTTCTGCCGAGCAAAAGCCAACGAACGGGGACATACTAAGGAACAATATGCCAATAAATCCAATTTTCGTGGTTGAGATTTTTGATGGGCCGGGTAACGACTTCACGGACCCTTCCTCTCTTTGGCCATCAATATTAATATTGGCCGCTGACTATGTATCGAAACGGGTCGGGCGCAATTCCATGTAACCAATGATCACAAAGGGTGATAGACTTTTGAAAGCAATATTGTTTGCACGCTTTGGATTCCTCGAAAGAATAATCGTTGATGGTGCTCACTTTAACAAAGATCTAAAGTTTTGACAAAGATTCAATCACACACAAAGTGATGACCCCGTGATCATCCGCAAAACCAACGCGGCCAAGCCGAGATCTCCAATCGAGAAATAAAGTTATTAGGAAAAGACTATGAGGCCTGACAAAAGATTGGTCATTAAGACTTGATGATGGCATTACGGGTACATAGAATCCACTTTCAAAACCTCCGATTGGGGATGTCACCCTGTGCTAGTGTATGAAAAGCTTGCTACCCACCGTGGAACTCGGGAGCATCAGCGTGATTGGCCATCAAGAAATTCAACTTTGATATGCAAAGCAAGCCACCAGAAAGAAGATTACAACTGGCAAATCCTGAAGAAATTTGCAAATGCATTTATACTTAAAATGCTATAAGATTTACAAGCAACGGATGAAAGTCTTATGATAAGCAAATTACGTAGAAAATCGTCACCTGGTGCTTCCAGTGCTTTTTATCTTAATTCTCGTCAGACTCATTCCTGTGTAAGTTACGCCTCTCGTTGGTCCGGGTCTCTTTATTGTTCATATACCGCTTTTCCATGGGCAATTGAAATTAAGTGACCCAAAAGAACGTGTCACGCTTAAAAGTTAATGGTCAAAAGGACATAAAGCTATCTGTGAGTACCAACCACAATAAAAGACACCGAAATAAATTCGAAATACCTAACAAATTTGAATTGATTTTTTTTCTTTCGTTGATTTGATTTTTCTTTCTTTCTTATATTATTCTTTGCTAATTAAATATTTTGCACGTAAGTGTGTTTGTTTAACTATTAAGTTTTCTCTTATCATTGTTAATCATGAGTTCCACACTTAGACCTGCTCCTCCCTAACATCTCCAATCCACTTCAACGCACAAACCCATCTCAAAACAAAGATTCAATTTTGTAAAACACATCGTATTTGGGGCTCTACAACCACACCGTGAAAGGTAGCCTATGTCGAGGGTTTAGAAAGCCAACCCGTAGACATTGAGAGAAGTGTTTACTTACATCCGCTTGAGCTCGAGGTAAATTCACAAGAGACGCATTTTAATTTTCTTTGCTTGTTTTAATTTTATTTCCGCTTATGTGTTTAGTTTGTTACCCCGCGAAGTGGCGGATAACGGTAATTCGCGACAACTAAGTCGGTTACTTCATAATTTATAACAATCGACATTCTGAGGCGGCACGGACAGTAAACTAGATTCTGTGCTTAAGCTCATGTTTATTTCCTTCACTTCCCCGTAATGCCTCCTTACGCATCTATAAAGTCCTAACGCATATGTATTGCTCATGAGAATAACATACCGCTGATATCCGCTATAATCGAGTATGAAGTATCACTAAGGTGTGAGTTACCTCCAAATTTATCGTGTCTGATGTCTGCTGTGGTGTAAGAAATTATGCAAGAAACGCATTTGTGCCTGGGTGAATTTCGCTACGGTCATAAGTGTGCCGTATCGAGTCATGATAGAACCTGCTGTTCTTTTTAGAATGGTAATCATAATGCGAAGATATCAATCATGAAAATGGTCGAATAAGGAGTCATTTGACGATATTCTTCTCGCCTCGAAGCGCATCCAAAGGATATGCAAGGAGCGATTCTCCGCCACGCCACGATTCCAGAAGAGTATGCACGGTAACTTTAATCAATTATAAACGTAATTCCCTGCTTGTCACTTTATAAGAAACCGGATAGGAAGCCTATCCTCACCCATAGAGGGCGTTTGCCGTTTCCAACGTGGAAACCAGAGGAAGATGTGAGCCATGAAATGGAATTCACCGTAAATATCCTTTACTTTATCATACTATTATTGTTTATTGTTTGCATTATTGTTCGTATTAATTTTATTACTGCTTGTTTTTTTTCCTTTTATCGCTTTTTTACCACTTGCGCCATGTGTTTTACGCTGCTATTTGATAATCGATATGTCACTCTGTTAATACAAATGCGGAATTCAGGTGCTGCAGGTAGAAAGAAATTAACTGGATTAACTCAGCAATACGTAAACGAACGCGGCCAACAT